>JAECUM010000287.1:0-311880 GCA_016617855.1 Megalonaias nervosa | reverse complement strand
ACGCTGCTGTGTCTAGCCCAAGATTTCAATCCCAAATAAAAGTTCTGTTTTAGAACTGATACTGTTGAAGGGAACCCCAATCCCTACTGCATTATAAATTTATCATGCAGAAAATATCTTCACAGTTAAACTCATAATTCATGGATCAGTATTTATTGATTGATTAGACACTACAGCTGAGGACTTGCATGAAATGCACCCAGTCCATTATTTAATTCCTACTCATTCACATGTAACCTGGTGAAAAAATCCATCCATTTATTAAATTCCTACTCACGAGTTAAACAAATACTTAATATACGTTACTAGAGCATAAAATATAGGTCACAGTGACCTTTTTTAAGGGTGTGGTACTAACAGAGATACATAGAAATTATCTAGTTCCATGATTCTAGCATAATGAACCCAATAAATGAATAGAATTTCAACAAAGTTCCTTAAGCATGAAATATACATCATGGAGAGTGGGTTTTACATTAAGGAGTAAGGTGCATTCCCTCACCAAGTCTCAAGAGTCCAGGTCAAAATCTAGTGTGGTCATGAGCTAATTGCAGAAACTTGACCAAAGTCTGTAAAAAATTAAATGTAGGTCACTGAGCTTTTGTAGTAAGGGTATGGTACTAACAGAGATTCATATAATCATCAGCATTATCATTCTAACATGAAACACAAAATATTAAACCACCTTGGATGTGGGAGGTCACGGGTTGAACCCCGGCTGAGTCATACCAAAGACTTATAAAAATGGTACAAACAGCTGCCTCGCTAGGTGCTCAGCATTAAGAGGTTAGTGTTAGGTCTGGTTGGCCTGGTGTCAAGATAATGTGACTGGGTGGGACATCATGTTACATGTCTGCAGCATGATGCCCCAGTGCTAGACATCATTATAAACTGCCACAATGCAGACACTGTAGTGATATGATTGAAAAATTGTTAAAGCTACATCAAAATCCAAATCACACAAACACACACCATTTATTTGATGTACCTTTAGCAGCATTTTTACATCATTACCTTTTTTCTTTTGTCATGTAGTACTACAAACTTGCATTAATTTGGAAGGTTTTATCTTCCTTAATTATTACCACTCTAGAGGCCTAAATGGTCAGAACATCTGTCTCATATGTGGGAAGTCATGGGTGTGAACCCTGGCCGAGTCATACCAAAGACGTATAAACATGATACTAGCAGCTACCTCTCTTGGCGCTCAGTATTAAGAGGTTAGTGTTAGGACTGGCCAGCCTGATGTCAGGATGTGACTGGGTGGGACATGATTCTACATGTATGCAGCATGATCCCCCATACATACACATACATACATCACATTCCAGGCACCTGTGGTTTTAGGCAATTTTTAAAAAAAAAAATTTGAGCCAGAACAAATGTGAAAGGTAGGTCATCATGATCTTTTCTTGTTAGGGTGTACTAACAGAGATGCATACAATCATCCATCTGATGATTCTAGCATAAACAGTACTTTGAAAAATACTGAAACTGCACAACTTACCCAATGTAAGTAAACTTTAAAATATGGGCTACAGAAATCTCATTTTGTTATTGAGTGCAGTAGTCATCAAGATGCATCCATTCATAAAGTTTCATGATTCAAAGTATGGATATGCATTGGGTGGAAAAGCCAATGTGGTCATGTGCTAAACACAAAAAAACCTAAGCCAGTAAAATGGGGTAAGTTAGGTTAGTGACCTAGTTTTATTGTAACAGTGTGGAACTATGAGATGCTTACAAACATGATTCTAGTATGAACATTGGCCATTTTTAGCTTGAGATGTTAATCTTACAGAAAAATGAAACCAAGGTCAGTGAAACATGAAATATGGATCAACATGACCCACATTTGTGATACAAGTGTAGTACTTTTCAAGATGCTTCCCCTTTTGGTTCCAGATATGTATTACAGGGTGCAAGAAACCAGAGTTAAATACAAAAACTTGACCAACAATTATTAAATGACATTAGAAGCCATGGTGGCTCAATGGTTAGCATACTGGACTCCTGACAGAAAGAGTGTGGGTTGAAATCCTAACATTGGATCTGCCCAGTTTGGCTACCATAGCATGCCCTTGGGCAAAGCACTTTATTCCAATTGCCTTGGCACTAAATAACCACCCTGGTTTGCTGTGCCATAAAAATCCAACCTTATAAAACCAAAGCTTGGCATCTTGGCCCCTCATCTGGAGGTAGGTGTTATGAAACCCACTTCTAACTGCTGCCTGTGACTAGGAAGAAATAATGTATACAGAGGTGCAGTTAAAGAAAATTGCTGGAGTGAAATCATTTGTCAATATGTGCATCTTCAGGTGATGATCTAATATTAACTATTTTCATAGCAATCCATCAGAAACGTTTGAACTAGATGTGTTAATGAAAATGTGTTTTACATATACATAATGCATTAGGTGACAAAACAAAATGGGCAATAAGTCTTAACAAGAATTGTGGGAGAAAAGTGATTGGTCTATATTTACATTTTCAGGTGATGACCGTAACATTTATCATGTTTTATAGCAATCCACCAAAAACTGGGCCAGTAGTTGTGCTAACAAGACTGTCATATGCTGTATTAATTTAGAAGACAGAAAGGACACAAACTCCTGACAAAGATTGGGTCATATACTGCATTAAGTTACAATACAGAAAGGGCAATAACTCCTGACAAAGATTGTGTCATATGCATGACAAAAATAATGGCAAAAACCTTCGAACAAAGGATGCAGGAGCATAATAGATCTATCAATAGGTGCTGACAATAATGCTATCAAATTTCATGCAATCCATCCAAAACTGCAGCATTAGTTGCACTAACAAGATTGTGTCATACACTACATTAACAGGGAAACACCTAACACGAAGTGTGGGAGAAAATTTATTCTACTGGTGTGGACTGGATTACTTACCAAGTTTCATGGAAATCCATAAAAAAATGGTGGACTAGTTGTGCTAAAAATATTGTGTAACAATGCATTAAGTTGCAAGACAAAGTGGGCAATAACTCTCAAAAAAGTTGCTCAAGCAAAGTGATTTGTCAATATGTTTATCTTCGGAGATAAACATAGTACATGTTTCATTGCAATCCAGTTGCACTGATGAGTGGGCTGGAGGAAAGGGTCGACAGACATGAGGATTACTCTTAGAAAAAGGAAATGGAGAGGTTTATTTTGGGACAATGACTAAAGACAAACACCAAAGCATTATGTACACTTTAGTGGATCTTCCTGCTCCCTAAAATATTATGTTCATTGCAATGGGACTTTTCTTCTCTGTAACATATGTACATTACTGTGGGACTTTCCTGCTCCCTAAAATATTATGTACATTGCAGTGGGACCTTCCTGCTCCCTAAAATATTATGTACACTGCAGTGGCACTTTCCTGCTCTCTAAAATACTATGTACATTGCAGTGGGACCTTCCTGCTCCCTAAAATATTATGTACACTGCAGTGGGACTTTCCTGCTCTCTAAAATACTATGTACATTGCAGTGGGACCTTCCTGCTCCCTAAAATATTATGTACACTGCAGTGGCACTTTCCTGCTCTCTAAAATACTATTTACATTGCAGTGGGACCTTCCTGCTCTCTAAAATACTATGTACATTGCAGTGGGACCTTCCTGCTCCCCCAAAAAGAGTAAGAAAGCAAATCTAAGAGCTAAATAAAGAAGCACAAATTTGAGCAATTCAATGCAAATAGACAACTTAGATATACACAAGTCATACTGCTTCACCAATCAGACTTCAAACAATCACAAACATGGTTAACTGTATCATCAACTCCACTGGAACAATATTACAAGTAGTTCAAGTCAAATTTCCCCTCCCCAAATTTATCCATGCAATCACAAAGGACAAAACAACTGAAATAGTTCTCGAGATCACAATTTCACACTCAAATCAGATGAAATGATTTCTGTGAATAATAATAATAATAGAGTCAAGCAAGATAGAAAGGGACAACATACAACATTATGAAGTCACTAAATATATACAAGTCTCGGGTTCTAAATATTATACTAACAAGGTTTATATGGAATGTGCGGTCTCACCCTCTATTCTATGCCAATGTATTGATAAATTCCCTTAAGTTACTTTTAGAAGCATAAAGGAGAAAATCTTGATAATGACTGCCAAAAAAAGTGGTACTTGTGTCTTCCAAGCTGCTAAAGACAGGCTTGAAATGACTGTCAGAAACAGTGGTACATGTGTCTTCCAAGCTGCTAGAGACAGGCTTGACATGACCATAAAAAAAATGGTACTTGTGTCTTCCAAGCTGCTAGAGACAGGCTTGACATGTCTGTCATAAAAGTGGTAATCGTGTCTTCCGATCTGCTAAAGATAGGTTTGACAATAGTTACCTATGTGAAATTTCTACAAATAAATGTACCATACATACTTGCTTACAAGTCCAACTGCAAACTGCACAGACCCAGATCTGTCATTGCAAAACGTGCCGACTGGGTCTATGCAGTTTGTTAGGAGTAACTGACATAGCAAGCAATACTGACTCTAATCTGCTGGCACTCTAATGACAGATCAGGGTCTATGCTGTCTGCAATTGAGCTTCAAGTGAGCATATATGGTACATGAACACAACAGATGCATCTCCAAATGTCGTGCATATCAATTAGGAATGAAACATAATTTTTTTCACAGACTTCTGAAAGTTTGTCATTACTTGAACAAGCACATGATGAGTGGTAAACCTTAAATTTGCATGAAAGGTTGGAGTTTTCGCGGTATATTTAATGGATCCAAGTTGCCATTCATACCTGAAACTCTTACTGCCTTTTGGAACCATTTCAAGCCTTATTTTAGTTACAAATATCAATGCATCTTAAAACTGATAAGAATATGCAAGCAATCTGAACAGATATATGTAAAGACAAAGAAGTCTACCATATATACTCACTTATAACTGGAGTCAAACTGCAGACAAAGATACTGATTTGCTATAGCATAATGTGCCTGCAGATCAGTGTCTATGTTGTTTGTTCCTCTGGTTATTCCTATCAAACTGCACAGACCCAGATCTGCAGATCTGGGTCTGTGCAGTTTGCAATTGGACTTAACTTGTAAGTGAGTATATATGGTATTTGCTTCTGCTTATTTTCAACAGCTGACTACCAAGAGTATGCCAGATGGAAGGATGGGCAATGTGAGGATTAGTCAATAACGCTGGGGTGGGGGGTGTATAAAAATGCAAATGGAGATGTTGTTTCACCATGATTTATTTTGATGTAATGAATAAAGATATATTCAAGAAACATTATTTTACATGGGACTTTCCAGCTCCCCACTAAAAAAAGAGTAAGAAAGCAAATCTAAGAGTTAAATAAAGAAGTACAAATGTGAAAAATTCAATGTAAATAGACAACTTAGATGTACACAAGCCATACTGCCTCACCAATCAGACTTCAAACAGACACAAACATGGTTAACTGTATCATCAACTCCACTGGAACAATACCGCAAGTTGTCTTAAAATGTACATATGCAACTGTGAAAAACTGAAATAATTCTCAAGATGACAATTTCGCGCTCAAATCAGTAGAAAAGTCTATGAATAATAGTAATACAGTCAAAGAAGATAGGAACAGCCAACATATAATGTTATGAAGTCACTAAATATATACAAGTTTCAAATTGAAATATTATGCTAATAAAGGTTATGTGGAATGCTCTCACCCTTCTATTCCATGCCATGGTATTGATACACTCCCTAAAGTTACTTTTACAAATATAAACAGAAAATCCTAATAATTACTTAATAATGACTGCTAAAAAATGTTGTTATTTGTGTCTACCTATCTGCTTAAGACAGGTTTTGAAAATAATTGATTGCCTGTGTGAAACTTGTACAAATGTTATGTACATGAACACTTGTACATGAAACTTGTACAAATATATGTTCATGTACACTTTAAGCAACATGTACAACTTTAAATGCTATGTATATCACTGTGGAATTAAAAAGAATATGACTGATTTCTGAAAGTCTATCATAACTACAATGAACATGCAGCAAGAGGTAAATATTAAATTTGTAAGAAAGGAGTTTGCATGATTTTCAAATGGAGCCAAGTTGTCCTAGCATTTTGAAACTTGTACTGCCTTCTTTAAGTTGCATATTTCAGGCCTCAATTCCATTACAAATTAAGTTTTGCATCTTTTGAATGAACTGGGCATCAAAGCAATCAGAATACCGTAGATGTCTGTCGAGACAATGGAACTCCATGTTTCTGATTATTTTTAAATCTCAACAAAGCAACACATTACTAGAATAAATATAATTATATGATTTTAAAACATTTTGTCACTTAACTGCAGAACAATGTGTCTATGTGTGCAAGTTCAGATTGACATGGGACAATAAAATGCAATTAAAGGCAAGTGTGCTCATTTCTGCAAATACATGCTAGGTGAACAATGAAAAACAAATTGCATGAAGTGCATGAAAAAACGAACATGGCTGGGGCCTACATGTCAAGCCAATGATCCAGGTATTGCTGTATAATGTGTGACCTCAACATGCAGGCCATAAGGCTGAGCAAGTACATCACATAGTTAACTGTCTTAGCTTCATAAACTGCAACCAATGTACAAACAAGATCCTTTGGAAAGTTTAGAAAATATATGCAAGAGAACAAAACTAGAACCAAAATAATAATGCAACTTTTCTGTGACTCTGATCTTGTCCCAGAGATCAAGGCAGAGAGCAGATGTTGCAGAATAAATTGTATTAATTTCAAAATGATTCATCACAAATATGAAAAAAATTATCCATTATGGGGTTAAGCATATGTAAGCAAACAAATACAACCCAAACTTTAACAATAACCTAAATACAAATTTTTTATGACCATGACTTTGGTCTAAAGGTCAAGGGTCACATGGGTGCATGTCACCAAACAAATTTACCTTATGTTTACAACAATTTATCACAGATAAGACGTCCATCATATGGTTTATGTTTAGGAAACAATGGCCAAAGAAGAAACTTTAATACATGCATGAAAATTTTCTATGTGAACTTGACCTCAATGTCAAAGGTGTGGATGCTACAAAATGAATGGTCTCAAATTCATAATGATACATTCCAAGTTTAAAGGTAATCCAAATTTAGCAAAGGAAACAATTTACCCCAAACCATAACCCATATTTTCTATGACTGTGACCTTCATCTCATCATGGTACATGTGGTAAATATGCAATGTCACTGAATGAACTGACTTAGCTTCATAACAATTCAGCCAAAATATGATCAGAATATGTCAAGAACATCGACACAAATGAAAATCTTTCACCAAAACCTTAGCAAACTATTGAAGACAATGCTGGTGATGTTGCCAATAATGTCTGGCAAGTGACTGTTGTCTTGCTTACTACTAATGTGGGTTCAACAACAAAAGTCACATGTTATCATCTCTTGACCTTTTCCTAAATGATGACCTTAACCTTTGAGCAGACCTAGGAAACATTTAATCAAAATATCTGTAGGGGTTAAAGAGTTGGTCTGGATAATTAAATAGACCACTGGCTTGCCCTATCCCTTGTTGAGACCTTTACCTTGACAGTGACTTGCCCTACCCCTTGTTGTGACCTTACCTTGAGATATGGGTGATGACTGTGTGCAACACTGTTAAGAACTATAGCTCAAGATTTATTAAAATATCTTCTTTGGTTCAAAAGTGAAACCTGTTCATGTACATGCATACTTATTTTTTAATGGTACATCAGCACAATCCTGGCCATATAGTGCCAAGTAAGTTTTGAGATCCCAAACAAAACCAAGATAAAGGCAAAGATGGGTTAAGTTCTTTAAATATGAAGTGATTTTTTAATATAAACCAAATGACGATCACTTATTTATATTTGCCTTTACTATGACCTTGACCTTGAGGGAGGAAGCAAAGGTATGGGACATTGTCCAGTCATTGTATGTAACAGGTTAAAGATTTATTAAAATATCTTCGGTGGTTTAAAAGCTGTACTCTGGGCAAGGGTACCAAGTGGAGCAACATTTTGTCCTTCATGCTACCTTCATCATGGGGCAATATTACAAACTTATGGGCCAGACAAGCACACCAACACCATCACATAATACACCAAACTTAAGTGGGTATATATAAATTTTCTGTATTCCTTGTTTCATGCATGCACAAACACACAACACCACAAACACATATTTGATCACACGTATGAAATGCATAATACTGCATGCATACATTTAGTACTTGTCAGTAATAAAAACAAATGCAGTTGAATTTTGAAGAAAAAAAGGGTCTGTTCAAATAAACTAAACTTGTACTTAACACTATGCAGATATCAAGAAAACATATTTCTCTACTAACTTAACTAATTTTTTTTCTTGAATAAAAGACTCTTCAATTACTCTTAAAAAGAACTAGAACAAAACTGTCCATAAAATATCTCAGTGTTTACAGCAGTTACACTGTTCACACCACAACAGAAAGAGTATTAAGCTACAGTACCTGGTCATACATAAATTCCCATCTCAAACACTGCACTCATATTTTCTATACCACTTTAATATAATAAGTAATCCATAATGGTTAAAATTTTATTCAGACTTTGGGGTCAGTTCATGCCACATTCCATGTGTCTGACTAAAGTTTATTTCTTTATGCCATTTTTGGCTCTAACTTAATTTTGAAATCCATCCTCTCTTTTCTCCTTTCCGGCATGGTGTCCATTATCACTGTTTTCAGTAAATGCCATTTCCATCTTTCATTACAGTGTCACCGTTTGACTTATCTTACATGTCAGGATTTTGCTGATGCACAAGAATTTGGATGATATCATCTTTCTTTGCATTACAACCTGTCATCTACCTAATCTAATTGCCAATATTTTAATATTCAGCCATTCTGAAATTATATTTTTTTTACATTACTGAATAGACTGCATAGATGTATAATGTTATTTTCTTTTTACTTCTGATATTTTTTATCAGTTTTGTACTACTTCCTGTTAACTGAAAATCTAAAAATTTTGGTGCATGTAAAATTTTTAAAATTAACCAAGGAAACTAATTTTTGTTAAATTTGTATTGTGTCTGCTAAAGCTTTGTAAGGAAAAGATGCAGGTGCCAGGATTGCAATAAAATTGTATTTTGTTGTTTGCACTATGCTATACTATGGATACAATACCAGCATATGAAACAAATGGACTTACAGTTTTAGAGAGTTCCTTGGATTCATATTTTGCTTAACATTTTTAACTGAAAAATCTTCCAATGTCTACAGCAATTCATGCTAGGTGCAATTTGATACTACCTGCTATGGCACAACAACAAAAGTAGGCAATTTAGTACTGAGGTAGAAAAGTGCCTTGCCCAAGGACATGCCCCATAGCCAACCAAGTTGATGCAATGGAATTATTTGAACCCACACCCTCTCTGTTGCACATACTACATGCTAACCACTGAGTCACCACAGGTCCCCAAGTCGGAGTAAAGCGATCACACTTCCTTACACCTATTTTTACATCATGTATACTATCCTACACTACTATTACACTGCTTTTTGTTCAGATGGTAAAATGATCACTGTTTATGCTGATCAATAATTAGTGTCAATTTTATGTCACTAATAGATTCAAATTAGAGAGTCACCTCAATTAAATGAGGCTCAATTATTGTAACTTAGAGTAAAGAGAAAAAATATGGACTTTAAACATCCAATATTTCATAATAAAAAGCTATTTATCCCCATTGATATAGCTCAGGTGACATCCATTAACTCTGCTTCTCCAGAATTTTAAATCTGTCATGATATAATATGAAAATCAAAGGAATATCCCAGAACAAAGTCTATTTGACTGCCATTAATTTGATCTGCTAAAAAGTCAGGAACATGCTATGGTCCAGTACTATAACGGTAAAAAAATAAAAGTGTTCAAAATTCCAACGGCTTCAAAGGCTGAAATGATACTAATTTTCATCCAATCAGAAACAACACAACTCCAGAGATTTTGCTATTTGTGGTCTTTTACACTATCATAAACAGACTGCTGTTTACATCACCACCGAATTTACCATATATACTCACTTAGAAGTTGAGTCAAACTGCAAACAACAAAGATCCTGATTTGCTGCACAGCCTGCAGATCAGGGTTTATGTTGTCTGTTCTACTGATTAGTCCAATTGTAAACTGCACAGACCCTGATCTGCCAGCGCATTATGCAGTTTACAGTTGGACTCAACTTAAATCGAGTATATATGGTATTATAACATTTATTAACATCTGAAATATTACTGGGAGAATTACTGTGTTTATTTCCTTTTAAAAGCATTTCATGCTCCTGTTTCAAGTATTACCATCAATGGCACAATATCCAAAGGGAGATAACCTGCCGTCTCATCTTTTACCAACGCCTGAGTTGCCTACCATTAAATAAAATTGCCCTGAAAGACTAGTAAATCTATACCTTGCTACAAATTTTTGTAGGACTAAACACTTTATTACTATTATTAGCAACACAAATATATTTGGAAAACAAAATGGACACTGCCATACATATGGAGTTTCTGAAATACCTTCATCAAAGATAATTAACTATACATGGAAGTTTCATTACAATTCTGTCAGTTACACATTCAAGTGTTATATATTTCTAGGAACAGACTCCTGAATAAAACACAGTAATTTACAAACAGAACACACCAAAAAACAAATACTATCAAACAAACTCTGTTTCAAATAAGATGTGAAAAAATTTACTTTAGCAGTTATTTATGCTTCATATTAGGTGTTTATGCACACCAACATTAACAAAAATGGCAACAATGATCTGAGTGTCTTTATACCAGTAGAGATCTCTTGCAATCGATATTCACAATATACAGAAATAACTAAATTATAAGAATACCTGAAATACCTGAGTGAGATTTAATAATCTACATGCACATAAAATGTCACAAACACTATGAGAAAGAAATGAAATCCTCAGTTAACAAAAAAACTTACTAAACATCATTATTTTAAATCCAACTTTTAATCACAAAACAACAATTCTCTACTTCCATAAATGCCTTACCAACAACAGTCTCTGTAAATTAGCATAAAGATCTGTGTCAAAAAGTACTAAGAGACCAACTTAGAACTTTTTTCAACTGATGTTTTTCAATTAACTGTCTCAACTGATAATCAATGAGCACATAAATATTTCGGCACAAAACTATGCAACTGAAAATGGCCATTACATTGGCTGTTTTCTTTTCGTTATCAAAATCTCTTTCAAGCAAATACATATCAGATACAAAAAAAGATTGCCACATTAATTTAAAGCCTCTGAGCTTTATTAATAACACCAGCGGAACTGAGCTAAATGAAACATAAAGAAACAAGGTGAAATCAACCCAACTCTTTAGTTAAGGATTGGACAATGAAATGGTTGTACTTGTAATTCTGACTAGATCTACTGGACAAATGAATCGTTAACACACTAATTCAAACTCTTTCAAACATCTGCTAGATTCCCAATTAATCAAAATTTTCCTCAGGATTATTATTTACACTTGCATCTACTCCAGGACTGGGTTCAATAACCTCACTGGACTCAATCAAGACATCAGAATCTTCTGTGTTGATGTCTGTATTCCTGCTTCCATCCTCCTCCTCCATCATCTCCACCCAGCTCCTTGAGCTTTGTGAGTTCATGTCTGTGGTCATCAAACTGCATCCTTCTGAGGTCAGGTGACTACCAACTAATGCCTCTTCATAACTGAAACAAGCAGAAAGACTGGGAGAGTTACAAAACAAACATCACTATTATTACAAACATCACTATTATTTCATAATATTCAAGTAGTCATCTAAATGCATCTCTTATGATGACTTCAACTCAAAGAAAGTAAGGTAGAGATTCAAAGTTTTTTCAGCTTATTTATCAGGAATAAAGACTGAATGAAAGAAAATACCAAACTTATTTTGCACAGTAAAAAACACTATAATTCATTCAGGAAAAGACAAACATTCACATTACTTTCTTAAACTACTATCAAATTGTATTTTTTTATTACAAGGTCGTGTTGTGACTCCTGAAATTTTACAACATTTTTCACCCATTTCTTGACTAATAACAAAATGTTAGTGCCAAAATAAGAAAGGGTCTGATTTAATAATAATAATAATTTGACAAGTTTATGTATTCTTGAGAAAAATATGTCTTATCACTGCACCTTTCTTTATATGAAAAAAGATGTGTCAACCATCAGTCGCTGCACTTTGCTGCTTATTTTTTGAAAGGAAAAGCCATTAAGTCTTCATTGTGTTTGTCTTCAATGCATTATGGGTACAATGACTGTTCAAGCCAGGGTAAACAAAAGCCAACTAATACTTGTCTTCAATGCATTATGGGTACAATGTCTGTTCAAGTCAGAGTAAACAAAAGCCAACTGATACTTGTCTGCAGTGTATTATGGGTATAATGAATGTTCAAGTCAGAGTAAACAAATGTCAACTGATACTTGTTTTCAATGCATTATGAGTACAATGACTGTTCAAGCCAGTTAAACAAAAGCCAACTGATATTTGTCTTCAATGCATTATGGGTACAATGACTGTTCAAGCCAGTTAAACAGAAGCCAAATGATGCTTGTCTTTAATGCATAAGACAACTAGCGAGAAAAAGCAAATGCAGCTACTGCAAACCGGGCAAAAATGAACACTTTACAATGCGGAAGAATGGAAAAAAAGCAAAAGTAAAGGAAAGTGCAACAAAGTACTATGATGAAATGGAAACAATGTCCAACTAGATACTGAAGCAGCAATGTGATGAAGAAAAAAAAAGGGAAGTAGCTCGAGATTTAGGTAACACAATCTTTAGATTTTTGCTGCAGTTATTAATTTCAGTCCGTTTGTTTCTTAAATGTTACAAGAGAAACTTCACCATAACATTGAAACAATCCACTTTTTTCTTCTTGATTATTTCACCACAAATCATTGCTTTAAATTAAACTACTGATAGATAATCAGTGAAAATAACACCATCCTATAGAATATTTGGAGTGACAGCCAGTATGACCACTAAGCATAATTTATGCAACAGCAATTGACTGGATTTACCACTACAAGTGAGATCTCATAAGTGATTCTTGCAGTTCACTTATCAAATTCCTACACTCCTTTACAGGTGCAGTAACCTATCACAATATGCAATGTATAATCATTAACATGGCAAGTTTATCACTGAATAAATACATTTATTCCTACTTCTAACTGCACTAGTCATAAATGGCTGTATACAGCATGAAAATAATCAATGTGGTCATGAGCAAAACAATAACACTTAAGTTAGTAAAGCATAAACTGTACATCACCATGACCTTCTTTGATTGTAAAGTTGTAACAGTAACTTAACAGAGGCATCCATTTATAAAGTTTCAGGACTGACATAAACAAGTTTCATAATTCCAGGTAAAACAGAATGTATACAATATGCACAAAAGCCAAGTTAAACACAAAAGCTTACAAATAATGTACATGTATCTACAAAGTTGGCCTACATAGCCACCTCCACAAAGGGTAGGCACACTGAAACCCACTCCCAACTGTTGCCATGGACCTAGCAAGAAATAGTTGTTTAAATGCAGCAAGATTATAAATATGCAGAAGCGTGGATGTTAATGCCAGGACTCTTACAATAGCTCTCCTGGACACTGTGATGGCAAGCTAGAGAGATTGTTGCTATTGAGGTCTAGAGGGCCCCCAGAATCTTAATTTGAAAGACATGATGTACCATGAAGATATATCACGGGCTGCTATAATGCGTAGATGTGTTGAGAAATGCTGGAGTTGGGGGAGGGGGGCACACTTTTGAAATGAGGAATACAATGGCAGCAATGACAGTAAACTGCAGGTCTTTGTTGGAAAGAGATGTGGCTGAGGCTAAGAAGACATCTGGAATCTTACTGCAGACAAGGGAAGAGTGTGCATGAATGGTTGACCTATAATGATGACTGTGCATGAATGGTTGACCTATAATGATGACTGTCCAGTTGCGAACCAGGTTTATAATGCTGAAAGTTTCCCCAAGTGTTAAGAAAAAACAAGGCTAACAGTGATGCTGTCATTCTTGGTTATAATGCAGATGATGACTCATAGAATGTTCCACCTGAGGAAAGTTTATTGATCAACCACTGAAAGCAATCAAAGACTAGTACAATGCATCATCATCAAACTGACCAGATTGTGGACATGAGGTATCATCATCTCATCATCAAACTGACCAGAATGTGGACATGACTATATGTGTACAGTTTAGAGTTCCACCTAACAGACTATCTCATTCTGTTTTAAATCATTCAGATGACTTGTTTAAGATAATTAACAATTATTGATGTGATAACTCACAGACTGGACTCCTCAGTGTGCTGAATTAGACCTTGATCCAAGGCAGGTTGATATACCAGTCTAGTCACATTCTGGCCCAATACTTCATACAGGTCGACACTTACTGGTTTGTAGGACTGAAACAAAACAACACAGCAAGAACAGTAAATAATAGTAGGTTATCTTTTTCTATACAAGCTTAGTATGATTGTACCTTGTTATAACAAAACTTGTTGATACAAATACCCTGATATCACAAACACCCACACTAAAGACCATAGAATGCATATGCATTTAGAGACTTTTTTTTATAGCAAACATCTCTTTATAAACAACTGCATGGACCCCAACCATTCATTACTGCAAGAGATTACTGTACCAAATGCTCATGCAAAGAATTCTTTAGGTATTTAATAAGATTTTCGAAAATGTACATCAGTTTTTGAAACACAGCCAATGTTCACTGAAACCTCTGTCAGTATATCAAAGCACTTCAAATGTGTGTAAAGAACCACAGTAGATCAGTGGTTAGCATACCTGATCTGTGACTTAAAGGGTACAGGTTTGAATCCTACCATTGGACCAGCCTTTGTTAGCTCCCATGGTGTGTTCTTGGACAAGACACTTTAATCCAAGTACTTCAGTACCGAAGAATATATTTGTGTTATCATGCCACTAAGCACCAAACCAAATCAAACTGTGACAATATTCTAAGGACTTGTAAAAGGACTAGAGCTTTATCTTTCCAGAGACACCAGTTTTAATAAACACAATGCATTTTAGTGCAATACACTTTTTCAGCCCTCTGTAATTACTTGACTTCCAAAAGAACAGCGAGTTGCTTCTTAACAGTGTCCTTGAAGATCCAGTTTTATGTTCCAGCAGACATTACAGGAATCATACTGTTCTAGAGTATGCAGTAATATTACATCAGAGTAAACAGTAATATTACATCAGAGTAAATAGTAATATTACATCAGAGCAGGCAGTAATTTTACATCAGCATAGAAGTAATATTACATCAGAGTATGCTGAAATATTACATCAGAGTATATATTAATACATCAGAGTATGTAGTAATATTACATCAGAATATCCTCCAATATTACATCAGAATATGCTGCAATATTACATCAGAGTAGATTACATCAGAGTATATATTAATAATACATGAGTATTTAGTAATATTAAATCAGAATATCCTCCAATATTACATCAGAATATACTGCAATATTACAGAGTAGAAGTAATATTACATCAGAGTATATATTAATAATACATCAGAGTATTTAGTAATATTACATCAGAGTATGTAGTAATATTACATCAGAGTATATAGTAATATTACAAAGTATATAGTACTATTATATCAGGGTATGTAGAACTATTACATTAGAGTAGAAGTAATAATACATCAGAGTATGTAGTCCTATTACATCAGATCATGTAATAATGTTACATCGCAGTATATAGTACTAACACATCTGAGAGAAGAATATCACATCAGATAAGCAATTTATTTAATTAGTCAAATTAGTCAAATTCCGGGAAAATTAAGCCCCATGTGACATAGTATAGAAGATGAGTGGGAACTGAAACACACACATACTCATCTTGACAAGTCTATATCATATGAAGATGCCCGGTGGAGATTAATACTAACCTCAAGATGCTACCCCAGTAGTGATAAATATAAGCAATGTTACATGCCTTCCATCTTTTTTATTCATTAAGTTAATAGATTTCGAAAATTATCTCTGTATCTTTCAGTGTGAGACCATGTCTGGTGTCATTAATCAATATCACAGTCGTAACAGACATCTGTGGAAAACCAGCTAAACCGTAAAGCCGTGGGTTAGCAGAATTTAGAACACCGGAGAGCTCAAATGAGAAAGACTTTGTTATACAATAGTTCTAATAGATGCTATGAATAGCACGTTTGTTATAATATGTTAAAATTTAAGTACTGAGGAATGCACATTCTTTGATGTGATTATTTTATTTTAGGAATAAAACACAAGTGCAAGTGTTCTGTTTTGCATGTCCAAAGTAAATAGTTTTCTCAAGGTTCTAATGTTTACTTGGCTCAACTACATAATTGTACCGTCAGTAATACTTGCTATCTTTTTTTCGAAATTCATGCAATACTTGTAGAAAGCTACATTAAGATATTTGCATATATTATTTTAATTTTCTGTCTTGCTCTCCTCAGAATTCACTGAAGGATCATCGGTAACCTACATGTGTGAAACTGGGTTTGATTCTGCAGCTTCTATCAAGAGCCTGTGTAATGCAGATGGAAACTGGACCGTGCCAAGAGCATCTTGTCTTGGCAGTGAGTTAAGCAACATTACATCGGAGAAGTATTATTACATCAGAGTATGTAGTAACATTACATCAGAGTATATAGTACTATCACATCAAAACTGAAGTAATATTAAATCAGAATATTACATCTGAGTATGAATATTACATCAGAGAATGTAGTAATATTACATCAGAATAAATAGTAACATTACATCAAAGATATATTAATAAAACATCAGAGTTTGTATTAGTATTACATATAAGCAAGTAGTAATGTTACATCAGAGTATTAAGTAATATTACATCACAGATTGTAGTATTACATCAGAGCATGTAGTAATATTACATCATAGTATATAACAATATCACAGCTGAGTAAAAATAACATATGTCAAATATCCAACTGAATGCAGGAACTTATGATAATTAGATATACAACTGTCAAAAACAGTCTTAATGTTGATGTCATCAATGTCACCATTGCAGGTAAGGCAGGAAATCCTACCAAATAAGGATACAAACTTTAACAGATACAGTACAATCTTTAACAGATTCTTAATGCTTGTCATAGGTGAGACAGGAATCCAAGCATATCAGGAAACAATTTTAGCAGTTTTAATGCTGACGTTAGCAGCAGTTCCATTTGCAGTACTGAACACACACTATTCTAGAGGACAGTGTTGGACACAGCCTATTCTATGGGACAGTGAGATAAAAATTGGTATTCTAACCCTATCATGCTAGATTGAAGGAAGCTACTTACTCTGATACATGCCAGTAATGGCTTCTGACTGATACACTGTGCCACAACTTGTAATGCCTCCTTTCTCCATGACAACATGCCAATTGGTGGAGAGATACCATGCAGCTTACAGCGCACTGCCTGGGCTGGGAGACTCATGTACTTCGGTGGAAGACATCGCAGTCTGCAAAAAATTATTATGATAGCGATAGCACTGATGGTCAGTAAGAACATTTAATTGATAACTTTTAAATGCATCATATGTACCTGGGTATTTCAGAAGCAATTTCAGTTTACTGCAAATTCTATTTTACGAAAGCTTTGAATTAACTTATCATAATGTTTATTGCAACCATGATCTCTTTTTACTGGTAAACATGACTTATTTTACTTACTAAATAAAAAGTACATCTATCACAGAGAAAGCAAAAATTGTGAATTTTGTTACAGCCTACAGCAGGAATATATCCACTGAAACATGAGAAAATCCACCACGATTAGAACACAGGGGCTCGTATTGTTGCTTACAATATACCTGTCATACATTTACTGTACAATAACTACAAGGGAGGACACTTCTCTCCTTTCTTGTGTGACCTATTTAAGAATAAACGCTGATATTTCAAGCTACATTTTGCATAGCGTAATAAATCTGGTACCATTGTTTAGCTCAAGCATTCGACTTTGCATGTGTATCTGAAGTTTGGCTTACTATCATACGTTTAAGAAAGGTCAGACCATTTTCCCACACTACTGCGTGACATGGCCCTGATCGAACCCACTTAATATGCAAGAATAACACGCTGAATGAAATACTGCCTTCTCATTGGCCAACTGAAAATAAGTTATAAATAAATGCAGGATGTCATTTTCTGTTAACCAATGAGAGGACAGTATTCCATTCAGCGGGGTTTTACTTGCATATTAAGCAGGCACGATCAGGGCCATGTGGAGTGATTGCATGGGAAAATGGTCTGGCATTCCTTAAAGGTATGATATTAAGTCAAACTTTGGACAGGGATACACAGTTAAATGCCTGAGCTAAATATGGGTACCAAATTTATTAAGCTTTGCAAAGCTAGCTTGAAATATCAGCGTTTATTCTTAAATAGGTCGCGCAAGAAAGGAGAGAAGTGTCCTCCCTTGTAGTTATTATATAGTACATGTATGATAGATAAATTGTAAGCAATGATACGAGCCCCTGTGGATTAGAACTTGTTAATTGAAACCAATATTCACTGCTGTCCAGGATTTCCAATCAGGGAAAACAAAACATTAACTTGGACCCTAGAAAATGCTCCACTATTAGCAATCTGAACAGCTTTGTCATGGGGACTGGTTTGTTCAAGACCACTTTTTTGAGTTGATGTCATTCCTTCTTATAGGGTCTTTACATATACAAATAGCTTTAACAATAAGAAAAATTATAACTCTGTTAAGGAGAAAAGCTAAACAATCTGTGTGTAGGTGGGATAAACTCGAGTAATTTATGTAAGTAAGAATAAACTCCAGTAATTTTGACTACCTGTAAGTGAGAATAACCTCTGTAAGGAGAATATCCCAATCTGCCTGTATGTCAGATTAAACTCCAGTAAGGAGACCCTACCAATCTGCCTGTATGTCAGATTAAACTCCAGTAAGGAGAACATACCAATCTGTTTGTATATCAGAATAAACTCCAGTAAAGATAAGAGTTAACCAATCCTAATATAAGATAGAATTTACATTTAATGTTAAGGATGATACACTACACATTTGCTGAAAAGAAATGTGAATAAAAGCCAACTCCTATCATATTATGTTTTTCATACTGGACACAAAATGTTTCCATTTCTTAATTTGCTTGCTCCCATGTCTGCCTCTGCCAAAAAAATTCTTACCTGTCAAGAGAAACAAATTCAGAGTTGCCATAGTCTACATACAGCACCAGAACCTGTCCAGTTGAGTCATCCTTGTCCACAATCAGGGCACGGTACCAACATTGGTCGAAACTAAACTGAGCACAGCAAGCCAGACCTGAAATATTTACTTCTTACTTATATTCAGACATTGATAGATAAAGAGCCTTTATACCGGCAAAGGAATTTTTAAACATAATTTCAAATTCTGTTTCAATACATTAATACAAAAATGTTTCCACTATCTTTCATAAAGCATATTTTCAGACTGGTTGTGAATTTAGCTTATTCACTGTGTGGCAAGTTAAAACTAAATAAACTAGATTACAGTACAAGTCCCAAAGGTCACATCAGTATTCAACAACAACTACTTCAGTAATGTGTGTCATTTTTTAGAATTTGATTCTACATACCTTTATCTGGCAAGTATTCACTTCATCTGGATTCGTATACATCCATATTCCTTTGGAAGGTCATTATTTAGATGCCCCAAGAGGTGTATATGGCAAAGTCAATGTTAAAGTATGCAAACATTTTGGGATGAAATGAACCTAAAGGTGTGATCCAGTACAATCCAGATTGAATGTCACATGCTGTGATGTCATAATGAAAGCTTTGCATATTGATACACAAAATCGTGCTACCCTCAAATGTGACAATTCTACTCGACACAGTCTTATTTTAACCCAAGTTTAGTACACGGTCACCATTGTAAAAGTCCATAGCGATAGATAATTTTTGTCTGGAAGTTTCTTGGTGACAGTTAAGGTGCAGAGCATTCAATATCAGGATTGAATAGACTTTGGTTAAAGAAAATTACAGTTACATTTTAAATGACAACTTATATTTAATTTAAAATGAGTAAATGCGCATACATGAGCCAAAAGACTTATACTTCTGGTGGTATTGTGACTTCTGGTGGTATTGTGATCTGGTACTTCTGGTGGTATTGTGATCTACAACTTGGGGAAGTGCTTGTTGCATTGTAATAATTGAATAAACGAGTCCCGTGTTGTTTTATCATGTTAGATATGTCTTTCATATCAAATCAAGCAAGAGAGGTACAATAAAATAGTTCAAAGGCAGTCCTACCTGCTTAAACTCCTGTGATCACTATCATGTCTCAAATCATTCTATTTTATCTGACCAGTCGAACATGGTTAAATATTTTATGTACTTAACATCATTAAAGTATATATATTAATCAATAATGTATCTAATCATTTGTAAATATGATCATGGAGAGTAAAGGAATAAAGCAAAAGCATATGTGGCAAATGAAAAGATTTGTGTCATAGACAGGGTTCATAATGGCGAAGTGATATCGAAAGTTTGAAGTGAACTCAAAATTGCTGAGTTGACACTTGAAGGCTGGCTCAAGGATGATCTGAAATTTTGGGATTACTTGCATGATGTTAATTCTGATGATTGGTTCAAATGAAATGAGCATGGACTGCAAATGATACAGAATTATATGATACTGTGTACAACTGATCCTACCTCTAGAACAATTCTCAAGACACAGGCAGAGAAAATGTCAAAAAGTACAGATAATGACTCTGATTTCATAGCAAGTCATGGATGCCTTTGGAGATTCCAGTGCCAACTCAGCACAAAAAGTTCACTGTCTGGAGAGATATGCTCAGTGAATCAGACTTTGAAATATGAAGTAATATTTGTCAAGTGTGTTACAAATTGCAAATACTATCATGTTCTCATTTTGGCTTGTTTTAAAAATTCTTTTAGACCTATTAAATTCATGTTCGGTAATGATTAACCTCTGTGAATTTATTTTTGTGCATTCAACTGTAATTAAATCTATCTACTGATTGATCATTCATTCTGGTGAATAAGAAAGAAAATGAAAGCAACACAAATTTGGACTCTCAAATTGTTTCTCAAAATGAATGTTGATCTTTTCAAAGAAAAAAATTTCATTTAATTTTGAACAGACAATAAAAAATATAATGTATCCAATTCAACACAAAAGCAGCGAAGTAACGTGTTCAACAGTACACATGCTATGAGTAACTGAATCATGTAGAATCATGATTTTAATGATCTCTTTGGTATAGTTTACCCAGACATTAGAGGTAATTTATGAAGAAGAACAAACTATACTATTATAAACATAATTTATTCACTGTTAATTTCAACAAGATTATAAAATAATTATTCAACAACGTAACCTGCCACCCTTACCACCCCCACATATATCTCTCTCAATCGATTTCCATCCTCTTATTACCTTTGTATGTTCCTTGGTAACTCGCACCTTCACTTATAATGCAGTCGATGCTGTTGGACCCTGTTGTGTGGGAGTCATCGAGGGAGCAAGGTATAAAGGTACATAATAAATCTGGATAAGTTCAAATCTGGAGAAACTTCTACCATGGAAATCACGCTCATTCTAGGTTTCAACAGTATAAAACAACATGCCAAACGTGGTTGAAATCCAATTACTGATTTTACAAAGAGTGTATTTCTGGCTTAAATAGCATATTTTTTAAAGCATTCTACTACAATTTGGTCATGTTATATCATGACACTGACACATGTACGACATCACAGGGATATCCGCTTGAACTCTTAATGGTACTGAAACAATTTCATGATGTAGCTAAAATGATCCATATATATTTATCTGTTAGCAGATTTTAGGGCCATTAAGAAAGTAAAATTAACATAGTCCTTTAAATCACCAAGCCCTTATAATCTGACTGTCTTAGACATCAAGAGAAAAAAAAATCATCTGAGTGGGGACTTAAATGGCAGAAGATGACAAAAAAAAAATAAAGCTTTTAGTTGAGACAAACTGAAGAGGATTTATAAACAATAATTCTATGTCTTGCCGCTCAACTGTGGCATCATCCAAAAACCTTTCAAAGTCACCAGTGTGACATGTGGGTCAGTGACCTACATTTACCTGTAGTGAGTAATACTTCCAAAATGAATACACCCATCAAGTTTCATGACTGTACATGCTGTTGTAGGGTTTAACGTTATTTTTCAGCACAACATAGGCTATACATGGCGGCCAGTATAAATGATGGAGGAAGAACCTGGGAAAACCCCGGAAAGAACCACCAACCCACAAGAAGCTACTGGCAAGCTTTCTCACATACCCACACTGGCCGAATTCGAGACTTGAACCCACGCAGACAGAGGTGAGTTGGCAATGATCCTTAACGGACAGCTCTTTAGACCACTCTGCCACTCGAAGCCCCGCCATGACTGTATGTACAACAGGGTCAGAGAAAAACAATATTGGGAAAAGTAGGACATTGTGACCTACTTTTCCCATAATGAGTATTACACTCTAAAATGAATGTTTCCATTGAGTTTCATAACCATAATATAACAGGGTCAAAGAAATGGAGTTAGTGCAAAACTTCCTTTACTAACTGGATTGTGAAAAGAAGGTCACTATGATCTACTCTGCCTGGGGTGTATGGCCATCCAAGACTAACACAGCCTTGAACTATCAAGACTGCATTACAGTTTCACAGATACTGAGCTAAATGTAAACACTTAATGTTGATGACAACAATTACACCATTAGAAAAGTGATCCATATGTCTCACTGATCATCCAGACATCACAAAACATTCTTGAACTGAAAAATACTATGATAACTTAAGTTTGAAAAATAGGTCACTGTGGCTGATTTTTGACTGGTAAGTAGTATCCTCCAAGATGAATGCATCCATTAGGTTTCATGACTGTGCATACAAAAGTCAGCAAAACAGAACAAAATTCAAAAACATAATCACAGGAGCATTAAAAGTAGATTACTATGACCTATTTTTGCCATTGTGAATAGTACCCTGCTTGATAAATACACCTTAACAGTTTCATAACTGTACATACAACAGTGTCACAGAAATGAAGCTAAATGTGAAAACGTAATCAGTGGTGCAGTACAAGCAGGTCACTATGATCCTAGGTCTAGCTTGTGCTTCACAGGTGCAATATTTCCATATCTGTCTCTATGACCACTTTTTTTAAAATCATTTGCTGAAGTTGACTGTATAGGTAATTTATTCCAGTGGTCCTTCATGGCTGAAAAAAACCCTGAACTAGTCACATGTAAAGATAGCAACTTAATGCAGGAACCAGTAGTCTCACATCAAATCTGGATTATACTGTGAACTATGCAAAACCATAGGCTAAAAAGTAGCTACCCTAATTATGGCAAATTACCTGCTGAAGGAATGGGTAGGGCAGGAAATGTGGGGGCCTTTTGATTCAGGTCTCGGGCCAACTGTTCCAGCTTCTCCAAATATCCCTTGATTTTTTCCACCTTCTCTACCTCTTCCATTGAAAGGTCTTCTGTTGAAAGTTGCTTCTCATGTTGGAAGTACACCTATAACACAAACGGAAAAAGGAGAAATGAAGTCATATTCTGTTCCTGATCAAATATTACAGTGAAATATCAAGTAAAAATGTCAAACAAAGGTTAATGCAAATATCATATTATCATATAAACTGCAACTTCAATGCTGGTCAGAGAATGAACTACTGTTACTGCAAAGTTTGTCACCTATGGTGATAACAAAGCTGGTTCTTTCACTCTCTTTAATTTTGCCAAATTAAGAAAGAAAGGAAAAACCAGACATGTACTAACAGAATCAATAAATCTCTATAGTGGATAAATACAACTTAACAGTATCAGGACTGTACATACAGCAATGTCACAGAAATGAGCTACATGTGAAAATGGAAGGAGGTCACTATGACAATAGGCGTACTGTGTGCTTCTCAACTATTAGCTACCTAGTGGTGGTGAGGGGAAGTATGGGGAAGGGTTATGAAGAGTTTCTTCTTTTCCTCTATCTGGACTGTTTCATCTTTCCACGATTGCTGGATCTGAGAGGTTGCTGACTTTCTTCCTAATGTTAATGTGATCATAACTGTATTCAGAGGAGAAATAGGACAAAAGTTGGAAGGGTGTGTATGGTCTTTCTCTGTATTTATATACTGCTAACACTGTTGCTTCTTGCAAAGACTGAGCAAAGTTCCCCGTTTTCCCAAATTTTACTGAAAATGTTTAATAGTTTATTGAGTGCTGTTCAAAGGCAAGTGTTCAATAGTTGATTATGCAGATTATCTGGTGCTGCTGATGTGTTGTGGCTCAATCAAGAGATTCTTCTAGTTCTCTGAGAGTCAAAGC
This sequence comes from Megalonaias nervosa, assembly GCA_016617855.1. Classification (NCBI taxonomy): domain Eukaryota; kingdom Metazoa; phylum Mollusca; class Bivalvia; order Unionida; family Unionidae; genus Megalonaias; species Megalonaias nervosa. Next base: position 287,389 of record JAECUM010000287.1, on the reverse strand, counting down.
TTTACTCTAGGCATCATTGTTAGCAGATTTCAAATTTAAAGGAACCTATTCTTTCAGATTTCTGGCACAGTGAACGTTTTTAGAACAATACTCTTGTAAGGAGTTTTAAATAGCATTTTGGCTAACGTATTTGAGATTTCAGGTTCAAGTGAGACCATTTCATCAGAATTTTTTAATTTGGTTGATACAGCTTTTATTTTTTCCCGTTATTTTTCACACCATACACCTTTTCAGCAGAATGAGAGTTTAGCTGAGACAGGATCTCCATTTTTATTCTTGCTCTCTCCAATGTTCTGATGAGATTTAACTCGGAATACATGGTTGCCTTGGGATTTCTGTAAACAGTACAATGTAGGCTCATAAAGCAAACTATTGCTGTCCTATAGTTCCCTGCCTCAACCAGGTTTGGAGGCAGACCATTTGATTTTATGGGTCAAGCGGATTCCCAATATATAAAAAAAGATAGAGGAAAGAAAACATAAATAAACCCTATACAAATTAAGACCACATAACTTCAATAAGAGACAGAACTTTCTGAGATAAGATGACAGAATGAGGTGGGGGTCAGTGTGGGAAAAAGTAATACTATGCAGATTGACTACCGCTGCTACATCCTCCTGATGGAATGAATGCCTGACAAGAGTTCACAAATTTGTCAAATCTCTGGTGTGAACACCTATTTAATCCCTTGATTCCTGAGACACTGCAACACAATTCACTCACCATATGTTGGGCAGTTATCAACTGCCTCATTTCTTGCAACATGCAACGCATTTCCTATACAGAATTGTCCTGAGAAATCATCCTAATTTGGAACTGCAATGGACTCTTTGGGCATAGATGTATTTAAAAATTTATAAGATGTACATGTATGGTTCATTTCACTGTCTACAAATAATGTGGTAGATTATGTATTCACTGACTATTTCAGTCCTGAGCTGGCTTTGGTACAATTTGTCTGGGACACATGCCAGCAAAAATGTTTTTTGTGATCTGATGAATTACTTGGTAAATTGTGTTCAAATATTACAAAGCATCACTATAAATATGTGACAGCCATATTTCTATATTAGCCAATAATTTTCAATTTGCCATTGATCCATCATTGCCTGTGAACATGTGACAGATTTAATCTGACTGAACATTAGTTGATACAAGGTCAGTGTTGATATAATACAGCACATGACCTAAGTGGCCAGTAACAGTCCAAAAAGCAAACAAAATCTGAGGTAATTCATTCCTACTATGCAAGCAAGACACATCTGTACCATACCTATTCTAGCACTAATAAAACATTCCACCTGAAGTCAGACAACTGTTATGTTCTTCAACTGATGGTTGTTCAGGGTGGCAAAACAATTTTCAAATAAAGACAATCTAATACTGTTGCAGGATTTAACTGTCCATTAATTTTTTGGCCATGAATATCAATTTTAGTGGTACTTAATTTTACAGATTTTGGAAGAAGTCCTACTTTTACTTAGATGAATCAATGTTGGGTCCTTTTATTTCATGGTTTACCATTAAACCCACCAACATTTTACCCCACAGAAAATTTAATTCACATTATGGTTTATTCTGTTGCATGGAAAAGCTGAAAAATTTCCCCAAAAATTTACTAATTTACTGATTTTTGAAGAGGCTATCATATACTTATACTGTTTTCCTTAAAAAAAATGGCCACTGTTCATTATTCCATGTTGAACAGGGGAGCTCACCTAAATCTCTGCATGTCTTATAGACAAAAGAACTAAGAAACTTACAGTATCAGGCAGCTCAACATTAGTGACACAGACAGGAAATCTTTTCCCAACTGGATACAGCTCCATGGTTTTAAAGGCTTTGGAGGTCTGAAAAGTGAAGCAGATAAATTTTCATTTTAATTGTGTAATTATGCACTTTACCTATATATAAAAACACTGAAATCACACATTTGACAGAACAGAGAAGCCAGCTTAGGACTAAATGGGAGATTTCCAAAATTTGGTCACGAGTTTTCACTTCACGAATTGGAGGATTTTCAATGAAAATTTCAAATTTTTCATTGTAGCACATGTCTTTGGCTTTCTTGTCCAAATGAGGAATATTTGTTGTCACATTTAATAGGTTTAATATACTGCATTACTTGACATTCTTTACACCATAGCTGATTTTAAAATCAGCTTCATGGTATGCATACTCATGTCCAGTTTGGTTCCAAGCACTAAAATTTCAATTTCCATTCATCACTGAATTTCATGTGATATTTTGGTTGCTTAAATTCTGGCACTTCAGCATTGGAGATCAAGCATGCTTAGACATCTTAAACAATTTTAAAACCAAAGCCAAACCAACCCTGTTTTATGTTGACTGAGATCTTTTGTAATCCACAATAATCATTTAATCTCATTAATGCTTCTGATCACAGACAATATAATTCATGTCAACAGTCTTCAAACACTGAAGCCAACCAACCATGCAGACAGAATCAAAAGGTGTTAATTGTTTAATGCTCACTGAAATTAGCAACTAAATCATCCTACACTGCATAAGCCAGTTCAGTCACATGATCACAGGCAGTATTACCATAAATATACTACACTGGAAGCAATGTGTGAAAGCAATGGAAAAAAATTACATTTTTCAATAATGATTCTGTGGACATGAGAGATTTCATTGAGTGATGGGAGAGACAGGAGGCACCCCTCATCTTGGGAGAAAAACCCTTCCATCCAGGAGGTTCACATATATGTGAAATGCATGATGCTGAATTCTGACAACTCTTTCAAAGTACATGTATACAAGAGCTGGTTTTTGTTTTATTGCTTGAATAAAAGTGATTTCATTTTGTGATTGCAAACTATTTTATGTGCTCTACAAATTCTCCACAGTGATAACACATACAGTAGTTCCTATTTGTGTACACATACAGTAATTACTATTTATGCACACATACAGTAGTTCCTATTTATATACACATACAGTAGTTACTATGTGCACATACAGTAGTTCCTATACATGTATACAGTACTTCCTATTTATAAACACATACAGTAGTTCCTATTTATTAAGACATACAGTAGTTACTGTTTATAAACACATACAGTAGTTTCTATTTATATATACATACAGTAGTTCCTATAATGCAGATTTAAATTAATTCCTATTTATAAACAAATACAGTAGTTTCTGCTTATAAACACATATAGTAGTTCCTATTTATATACAGTAGTTCCCATTTGAAGGCACATACACTAGTTCCTATTTATATAAATGTACAGTAGTTCCTATTTCTGTACATGTACAGTAGTTTCTTTTTATATACACACACTGTAGTTCCTATTTAGATACAGTCGTTGCTATTTAGATGTTCCTGTTTACATACAGATACATGTTCCTATTTATATACACACACAATAGTTCCTATTTAGATACATATACAGTAGTTCCTATTTACACACACACAATAGTTCCTATTTACACACACACACACACACAATAGTTCCTATTTAGATACACATAATGGACAAATAAAAGCTGCTTATATATGTTTTCATTTATTGCACAATAGTTTGAGAAGCATAGCACCCCAGCATTATAAGGCCCGTCATTATAACAAGGTTACTGTTATAAAGCAGGTACGGTTATGCATCCCATTTTATTATTCAGAAGTAGAATGATATGTAATGTGTACTTGCTTATAAGGTCATCCACTGTAAAGCAGTGCACTATATGGTTCCATGGGCAGTGTTATAATGAGTACTGTATGTGTAATGTACTTCATTACAAGGTGATCTCACTATAAGGTGTATACCCTGTGACTACCTTAGTACTATAAAGAGGGAATACTATAATTGTCATGTACTTCATTATAAGGCAGACTCACTATAAGGCGTATACTCTATGACTACCTTAGTGCTATAATGAGGGAATATAATCATCATGTACTTCATTATAAGGCAGACTCACTATAAGGTGTATACTCTACGGCTACCTTAGTGCTATAATGAAGGAATAATATAATCATGTACTTCATTATAAGGCAGACTCCCTATAAGGTGTATACTCTATGACTACCTTAGTGCTATAATGAGGGAATAATATAATCATCATGTACTTCATTATAAGGCACACTCACTATAAGGCAGTATATATTCTATGGGTCCCTTATATAGCATTATAATGAGCAAATACTGTATGTATAATGTACATCATTATAAGCCAGTCTTGGACAGTGTTATAATAAGGAATACTGTATTATCAAAATTTAAATACGCAGCAAAAAGCATAGCAATTTACTACTAGTTTACCTAAAGTAAGTACTTACTTATCTAATACATTTTTCAGATGTTTATTTTATAGACAAGTGGTATATCTATAATTTCTCGAAATTTTAGCCCAATTCCTCCAAGGGTTTTCCCTGAATATAAAGTACAAGCTTTTTCATATACCCACATGGACAAGCCGAAATTGAAACCCACATGGACAGTGGTGTGTGATCTATAAAGGTGAGTGCCTTAGATTAGACCACTTGGCCCCTAGGGCCCACACATTTCACTGTGTACATCAAGGATCTTGCTGGAAAAGATTATTTCCCGCAAGCGGTCCTCATACTTTAAAGTCATAATTATCATGTTTAACAAGGAAGGATTAATTTTAAACAATATTTTTATGTTTGTATACCAAGGTGTCACCTCAGTGTTCAGAGAAAGTCTTCCACTTTTGGAAAAGCTCAACAAGTTTTGAGGTGAGGACTTATGTTTACCATTAATGTAGATGATGAAAAAATGCATTAATAAAAAACAATTATAGTACAAATGACATTGAAATAGATCATCTGACAATCAACACACAATTCATGGCATTTTTCTTGAAGTGATAATAAATTATAAAAAATACCAATTAAGAATGTGTTTTAATTTCTTACTTAGATGTATATATAATGTGTACATTTTATATGAATCAAGTGCAAAGTAACTGGTGTTCAGTGTATTTACAACCTAAAATTGTTTGGAATTAAAAATTACAATATGGATTGTCTCCCATCATAGTTCCAATGTCACTGTACTCCAGGTAAACTGTAAGTGGAGCAACAGATTAAAAAAAAAACAAGTTGAAAATTGAACACAAAGTACACTGTCATCAACCCATGTATGTTTAGTAACTTTATAAGTTTTGCTTACCTGTGGTACTTATTCTAAGAAAACTACTATTATATTATCTACATTTGAAAAAATAACTATATTTTTATATGGTGTAGGAATGACCATATTTTTTGAAAGCTTCCTCTTTTGTCCAAGAGGATCTTTTGGATCATAATTAGCTGAATTGTATACAGGTATAAATACCCTGGTAGATCTGGCTCTATGCAGTTTGTTAGAAGTCATCTTCTTCCAAAAACATGCTGGGTTCCTCTGGAACATGCTTACACATGATGTGAACTATGTACATGTGGTGGGATGTCCAAGTGCAGCTAAAAAACAGGTTAAATACACCCCTGGTCTGAAGCTAAGCGATCTCTGCACCAACCCCTGCTCTGAATGCATTGATAGAATTGGTGTTGACTAGGTTGGATGGTGAAGAATTCCATAGGCAGATTCCTGATGGGAAGGAGGAGTCCTTGTATACATTGACTCTCATGAGGGGGACAAGAAATGTGCATGAATGTCCTCTAGTGTAAGCTCCTGTCTGGTGGAGATATGGTACTGCTGGGACGTCTACTAGCTTGTGTACAATCCAGTATATTATAACAGCTTTTGCTTATTTTCACTGGACTTGAAGCTCTTCCCATCACTAATGCTGGAGCATGGTGGAGACACTGCTGGTTCATTGATAATCGCCAACAGTAAACTGTGCCACCCTTCATTGTACTGCTTCAAGTTTGACAATGTTTGATTTGGTAGATGGGTCCCAAATGGTTGATGTATAATCCAACTGTGGACATATTAAGGATTTATAGCATGTAGATTTTACTTGTTCAGGGCATGTGGACAGGTTACTATGCAGGAACGCTATGGTGTTGTTAGTCTTCTTTGTAACAGAGCCAATGTGGCTGTTCCACGATAAGGTGCTATCAATGGTGACTAAAAAATATTTGGCCTTGGATGTCATTATCAGTTTTTGACCATGGATGGAACACAAGGCTGGGATGATCCCTCTCTTGTTGGTTATTCAGATGACCTCACATTTGTCAGGATTAAACTCCATTTGCCAGTCATTTTCCCATTGTTGTAGGCTGTCTAGATCTGCTTGTAAAAGTTCTGTATCCTGGTCCAAGTCGATTATTCTATATAGCAAGCTGTCACTGGCAAAAAGGCTAACTTGGGAATTGACTCTCAATGACAAGTCGTTGATGTAGATCAAGAACAGTAGGAGACCCATGACTGTTCTTTGTGGAACACCTGAAGTGACAGAGGCTGACAAAGATGACTGGCCTGCTAGCATAACCTGTTAGTTTCTTCTATCTAAAAAGCTCTTTATCCACTCAAGGGTCTTGCCTCAGACACCATAGTGATGAAGCTTGGCTGCAAGGTGATTATGAGGGACTTTATCAAAGGTTTTGCTGAAGTCGAGCAGGATTGTATCTATTGGTTGTTATTTAGACTGGTTGCTAGATCATGGAGTGTGATTATAGGATGGCTCTCGCATGATCTTTTCTTTCTGAAGCTGTGTTGTCTTTTATATAGAACACTGTTACTGTCAAAGAACTTCATCAGGTGGCTATGGATGATATGTTACGTGAATTTACAGCAAACTGATGTCAGGGAACAAACAACACAGATCTCAGTAGAACAAACAATACAGATCTCAGTAGAACAAACAACACAGATCTCAGTAGAACAAACAGCACAGATATCAGTAGAACAAACAACACAGACCCTGATCTGCCAGTGTATTATGTGACGGCAGATCAAGGACAATGCCATTTGCAGATGGGCTCGACGTGTAAGTATATATGGAACATATTACAGATGATATCTAGCAAGAAAAAAGTCTGTAATCATTCAAATATATTGCTGAATTACTTGCGTGTGACTATCATCACAATCTCACATCACCAAAAATGATACCAAAAGAAACAAAATTACAAATTCTGCTGCCAACTTTGTGTATTTCTAGTAAGGTCATCCGTACTGAACAGTTCAAAAACATTTCTCAGCATGTAATTCCAGAAACAAGCTAGACATTCACCAATATCCAAAGTGGTGCATGTCAAGGAAATGTATGGTCATTTGCTGAAGCCTATTCAATTTGTGATTCACATTTTCTATTCAAGTAAGACAGTGTGGTTTCAGCAATTCCAAACACCAGAAATGTATATACAGTAACATTAATATATTGTTTTAAAGACACCCACTTCTAAAATAATGAAGTCTGGAATAAATTGAATTACTGACTGTTATTTTTTGCTACCATCTGTATCTGAAAATTCCCAATCAGTTCCCTGTTCCCAAGTGAGCATATTTAACATAACTATATCTACATTTATTAGAAAAACATAAAATATTTTTCATCTAATATTAAATCCATATAAAGGTTTTAATAATCAGGATGACCTGTAGCTTATTAAACATTTCTGACATAGGCCTCTAAATCTGAACCAAAATATTGTTGTTCACTGCCCACTCCACCATATTAGGTGTTCCCTCTCTTGGTTAAGCCCTGTTTTCATGACAAACACCTCAAACTGTCTCCCTCATGTTGAGACTTATGAGTACTGGTATTTTTCCACTTGATAAATAACAATACATTTTCAAAATAACCCTGAGCAGGCATTGAGAATTAAAACAGTCATACTATATTATTATACATATATTATATTATACTAGTTATTCTATCAGTGTGAAAAAATTTTAGATTTCTTAAAATCGGAATAATTGTTCACTCTTTTTTAAGGAATGAAAAGATTTGCAGGTTTAAGATTTTTATGGTAATATTTAATACTTTTCTTACCTTGGACAAAAGTCACAATATATTCAAAAGTATCAAAAACAGGATATTTTAAAACCTCAATCTGAGGAAACATTTGGAGAAATTTTATGAAACTGAGGTCTGAATAGGCAAGTTTCTTAGGGCATGCAGATCTCCATTTAGACTTTGTAATCACTGCATACAGTTACCTGCAGCACTGAAGAAATTCTCAGACTTAGTATTTCTTGATCAGTCAGGTAGACCCCTCTTTGGGCCATTCCAACCTGGACCAGATGAGTCCCAAAATCCTTCCCATTCAAGGAGAGATTCACTGCAATGGGTTCGTTTACAGGTCGTTCCTGACAACAAAAGTCAAAATAATGAATTAATAGACAAACATAGTTTTACATTTTTCCTCAAATGCTTTGGACAGATTATTTACATATACCATAAATTTTTACAAAACATTCTGTCATGCCTTTTAATTTTAGGACATTGTTTATGAAGATTTTTATTTATACGCTGATGTTTCTTGACACAAATGTAGTTCTACAATGATAAAACAAGAGAGGCAGACTAATACCAGTTTAGAAAGTGGAGGAAAGGCTTGCTTATCATCAGAAATGGCATTAACAAATAACTTGTACAAATCAAATTTGTTAAATCACTAGAAGGACCACACTGCACTATTCGCTGAATGCTGCCATTGATATAACAAATAACATTATTAAAAACTATATAACTGCAGAGAAAAGATCTCAATTGTAACATGAGTCCCTTGAAGGAGCTGATGCTTGAGTGGCTGAAAATAATTTCAAAGAATCCAAGATAAAATCATTTCTTCCTTTAAACTGCCAAGTGTTGAAACCATCTCTGATATTCTTGAGCAATAACAAGATTTTTAAATCAACCATTTTCAAAGATTTCAATATGGGTGCCATGGCATCCATATTTGATGTAAGATTTGCCACCATTACTATGTAGATCAACTTGATATCATAAGTATTTTGATCCAAACCCCATGTTGATATGGCGATTCAATCAGGAGAAATGGCAATGACAAGATTTTCAAGAAGTCATTCGTGGTGATCATACTGGATGTTACATCCGATCAGCATCCTTTTCATTTAGAACCAACAAGACATTACTATAAACCTACTGATGAAAACCCCATGATGATATGACTTTCTATTTAAGCTATAATAACGTTATGAAGAGTTCTACCATAGTAGCCATATTGGCACCATTTTCATTTAGGATCAATGAGATATTGTAAGTCTTGGTAGTTTGGTGAATATCCCACATATATATTACCTTTCATCTGGAAGGAACAGTGATAAAATTTTCAAGATGGTTGCCCTGTTGGCCATACTGCAAGTCTGATTAGCATGATGTTTATTCAGGACCATTTAGCTAACACAAGGAGTCTTATAGTGAAATTCCAATGTCAATATGACTTTCTGTCCACAAGAAGTAGCAATATCAGATTTTCAAGATGGCTGCCACGGTGGCCATATTTTATTTTATCAGACTGGCACCATTTTGACATAGAATCAAGCAGACATGATAAGAAGTCTTCTGGCGAAACCCAATGTTGATGTGACAATGTATTAAGGAACAGCACAATAGCAAGACTTTCAAAATGGCCAGCACTGCAGCTATGTAGGAGTTAATATTAGCACCAATTCATTTACAACCAACTAGGTATTATATAAAGTCTTCCAGTGAAAACCCATGTCAATATGACTTTCTGTTCAGGAGGAATAATAACATCTGCCATACTGGATGTCAGAAGGACACCATTTTTTTAGGACCAAGTAGACATCATACAAAGTCTTGTAATGAAAACACCCAATGATTCAAACGTCCATTCTGGAGGGGTAACAATATCAAGATTTTCAAGATAAATAATGTGCTGGCCACACTGGATGTTCAAGCAGCACAACTTTCAATTAGGACCAACTAGATCTTGGAATGAATGTGTGTGTAAGGTTTCATGGCAATCCTCCAGGTAGTTTAGGTGAAGCAGTGATAACAAATTTATGCTAGCAGATGTCCGAAGTGACAGGCCATCCCATTAACATTTCTGATCTATGATCAGTAAAGCTAAAAAACGACAACCATTAAAGTCTAAACCTTCAATTAAAAATCTTTGTTGAACATGTCTATTGTGGATAATACAAAAACTTGCACACCATCATGTAGATGGGAATTACAACACAAAACAGATCCTTATTTCATGTGCTCAATATGTGTGATAAATTTGAAATGTAAATTAGTTTGCCAGGAGTTTAAGCTTCAGTACTGGTAAATTGGGATCAGTTCTGTTAGTAATATTTATGAATGACTTTCTGTTCACACACCTGCTACATAAAATTCATTACTGCCTCTACCATCTGGAAAATTATATTCAAAATTCATTGTATCATATTAATTTCAGTTTATTTTTATTTAGCGACAAACTCAGCATCCAATCTGTTATATTCATGCAGATTTTGCAGAAGCAGTAGATGACAGTAAGAGGTTAAACATAAAGAATTGTTGTTGTTGTTGTTGTTGTTGTTATAGGGTTTAACGCCATTTTTCAGCACAAGATAGGCTATACATGGCGGCCAGTATTAATGGTGGAGGAAGAACCCTGGAAAATCCCGGGAAGAACCACCGCATAAAGAATTGTCTGGGTTCATGTGTAAAGATGTGTTTTTCAATATGCTTACATTTTCTTGTGGACTGAAATAAACAAAATGAAACAAGGCAAGTAATGTCGACTTTCATTCTTACATGTACATGTAAAGTGTTTGGATTCCTCTGCTATATGACTTCTGGGATAGCCTTGTATTGCATGTTGGTTTGGTTCATTCATTTGTTTATGGACTAGAATGAAATGTTTTTGTACCTTTTGGGGCAGAAAAAATTATTTTTTACTGTCTGAAAACATGGAGAAACTATGGAATGTAATTGGACTTGACTATGATGCATGTTTATCACATGGCTAGCATGATGGACTTAACTATGATGAATATTTACGACAGGGTTAGCATGATGGACTTGACTATGATGTTTATAACAGGGTTAGCATCACAGACTTGACTGACACATGTTTATGACAGGGTTAGCATGATGGACTTGACAAACACATGTTTATGACAGGGTTAGCATGATGGACTTGACAAACACATGTTTATGACATGGTTAGCATGATGGACTTGACAAACACATGTTTATGACAGGGTTAGCATGATGGACTTGACAAACACATGTTTATGACATGGTTAGCATGATGGACATGACTCTGATGTATGTTGAAAGTGGGAGGATATGAATAAAAATGTTGAACAAATGAACATCCCCTGTACCTGGGATTCTCACAGAAGATTATGCAGCAGTATAAAAATTGGACTAATAAATATCTATTCACAGGCTACTGCTACCAATTAAGGTGTTGAGGCTATTAAAAAAACTTACTGTACTTGCCCTAGAGGCAACAGAACTGAATTGGTAACCAAGGTATTTAACTGGCAACATGCTAAACAAGCAGGTCACACCTGTCTGTTTTAGTTCTGATATATTCAAGGAATAGGAAAGAAAACAAGAGTCCCTTGAATGGATTTAATCTCTTCTGGCTCAAAAGAATTTCCAGAAATCCAAGACAAGACCAATTCAACTGTTACTTTATTCATTTTTAAGTACTGAGCTGAGAAATGAACCTACCTCAGATACTCTTGATTACCTCCAACATTTAAAATTTGGCAACAAAAATGTTTTCTTACATGTCCGAGTTAACATGTTTACAACATGTGAGTGCAGGACAAAAGTCTTTCTCATGTTTTTGACTCAGAACCTGATGTCATAGAAAACCATTTAACTTGTTGCCAACAGTGTCATGATAAACCCAAACATAAACTGTGGTAAAAATTTTATTTAAATATTTGTTTGCAAATATACAAAGTTATTTAAGTGTCATCATTTAAAGTATTCATCAATTATATCCATAGACTGGATCTGATAAAATCCATTCATACATGTTTGTGTTATCATGCTCACAAGCCAGTACAGCTTAAAACCCAAATCAAGACCTCTGGCCTGAAAAACAATGTCAGTTTCATCACTTAATTGCAGCAAAATATAAAGTCTAGTCAAACTTCACTTGCATATAAGTATAACTTACTGCGCTCAAATGACAACAAAACTCATATTATGAAACTTACAATGACTTTTGCACAACATGTCTTGTTCACTAATTGTTTGTGCATGTAATCCAAAACTGGTACTGGCCAAGTCCCATCCTTCACCAGCTGAAAATAAATTGTTTCATTCATTGAATTCTTTCAAAATATATTGCTTTTTTTCTTTTCTTAAAATGAAGGAATAAATAATATGGATAGAGCACATTATGGCCTGACTGCATGGTATCACTACTGGCATAATATTTATTTATTATGAAATGTGCATCACAATTAATATTGTACTCTATGCAATGTAAATCCTGATCATTTGTTTGCTATGCAATGTGCATCACTATTATTTGTTTCCTATGCAATGTTCATCACATCTGTTCACTATGCAAAGTGCATCACAATTATTGGTTCACTATGCAATGTACATCATAATTATTGCTTCACTATGCAATGTGCATCACAATTATTGTTTCACTATGCAATGTACATCAAATATTGCTCACTATGCAATGTACATCACAATTATTGCTCACTATGCAATGTACATCACAAGTATTGCTCACTATGCAATGTACATCACAATTATTGCTCACTATGCAATGTACATCACAATTATTGCTCACGGTGCAATGTACATCACAATTATTGCTCACTATGCAGTATGCATCACAAATGTCTCATTATTACAGTTCTTTGTTTAATTCAGCATATCACTGTTTCACATTAAAACAGACGACGAGTCAGAAGTATTTTACAATGTCAATATTCTTATAAATTTGAGCAGAAATTTTGTTATGATCCAAAACACCTACTTGTCAAGTACGAACGAGAAATGTTTAATCTCTGGTGAAAATGCAACACAAAAATGCACTTTCCTCTTCATGTTATAGATGTTTGTAGTTTTTAGTTTTTAGTGGCATTTGTGTACAGGAAGAATACAAAAAACTATGATCATTGTGCACTCCCCTCATGCTTTTTATCTGATACCAACAGCATTAACCAACCTGGCAAAATCCATGAGCTGCAATGAACCAGAATATTCTGAACAAAGTATATTTCATTTACAGTGAACCTCTCTGTCTGAGGGATCTTCAGAAATGGAGATAACTAGTGTTACTCCAAAGAATTATACAATCAACACATAAACATGTTTCCTTTAAAAAACGTTTCTTTTAAACAAACAAAGGTTCTGTTGAATGAAGTGTTTTGACTTGTGATATGCATCACGAGGTACCCATCTCACTTTTTGACCTGCACCATGATATACTCCTGTCTCACTTTGTGAGCTGCACAATGATGTACCCCTGTCTCACTTTGTGACCTGCACTATGATGTACCCCCATCTCACTTTGTGACCTGCACCATGATGTACCCCTGTCTCACTTTGTGACCTGCACCATGATATACTCCTGTCTCACTTTGTGAGCTGCACAATGATGTACCCCTGTCTCACTTTGTGACCTGCACTATGATGTACCCCCATCTCACTTTGTGGCCTGCACCATGATGTACCCCTGTCTCACTTTGTGACCTGCACCATGATGTACCCTTGTCTTGTTTTGTGACATGCACCATGATGTACCCCTGTCTCACTTTGTGACTTGTGCCATGATTTACCCCCATCTTGCCTTGTAACTTGTGCTATGATGTACCTGTATCTTGCTTTATAATCTGTACTATAACATACCCAAATCTCACTTTGTCACCTGTACCGAGATGTACCCCAACTAACATTGTGATCTGCACCATTATGTGTCCCATTTCACTTTGTGACCTATGCCATAATATACCCTAATCTCACCTTGTGACTTGCAATATAATGTACCCTATCTTGCCTTGTGACCTGTGTTATGATGTACTCCACATCTCACCTTGTGACCTGCACAGTGATGTAACTCCCAACCCCAAGTAAGTGACTTGGACAAACTTCAACTAGTGCAAACTTCAACTAGAGCAACTACAAAGTAAATTCCTGTGTGTTTTACCATGCTTCTCATAGTTCATGCTCTTTCAGATTATATTACTGCTCTATAAGTTTGCGTGTGATTTGGAATTTTTTATGTAGCTTTAACAATTTTTGTAATATTGCTACAATGTCAGCAGTGTGGCAGTTTATAGTGATATCTAGAAGTGGGGCATCATGCCGCAGACATGTTCCATGATGTCCCACCCAGTCACATTATCCTGACACCAGGCCAACCAGTCCTAACACTAATCTCTTAATGCTGAGCATTTAGCAAGGCAGCTGTTAGTACCATTTTTATAAGTCTTTGGTATGGCTCAGCCAGGGTTTGAACCTGCAACCTCCAACATCCAAGGTGGATGCTCTAACCATTAGGCCACCAGAGCAGTGTCAGGAAAGAAATTTACACTGTCACAGTGACCATCTTTGGTTGAAACAGTGTAGTACTAAAAGAGATGCATTCAGATATATAGTTCCACAATTCTAACATAAACGGCACACAATAAATGACCTTTATATACAAGATTTCAGCAAAATCACTGAAGTTTGAAATATAGGTTACAAAGAGGTCTTTTGTAATAAGGGTGTATTACAGCTTTCCTTCATTACAGTACCCTTCATTCTAATGCAATTCCATATATAACACAGTAATTCTATGCAACCAGTGATCAAAACTGCAATAATTTAAACTATAAAATTTTGTAAAAAATTTGAATTTTCTACATCCACCAGCTTTTGTTCAATACTACATTCCTATCAGGCTATAGCACACCCAAATGTACCTATTTCTCCTATAAATTACTACTGTTGCTGATCAGTGACAGTTACTGTATTCAATATCAATACATAGGACAGCCAAAATTTCTTCTTAGCATCAAAACCACTCCGAAAGGTCAGCCATTAAAACTTTGGTATACACACCTTGCCGATCATACAGATACATCAAAGACCTGTTGCTACTAATCATGACTGGCTGCTGTCCACATGTCAATAAACAAAGGCCTACAATAAACTACATTTGCATATCTGTCACACAAAGACCTGTTGCTACTAATCATGACTGGCTGCTGTCCACATGTCAATAAACAAAGGCCTACAATAAACTACATTTGCATATCTGTCACACAATTAGTGATGGAAGCGATCCAGTGCAGGTGAGGGTGTATTGTTTACCAGGCAGAAAGCAAAAATTACTGATGAATACTCTTTTAACAACTGCACCCTCTAACACAATCCATTCAGACAATTACAATCAATACAGCTAAGAGTATCCATCTGATAAATATAATCAAATCATAAATGTGAGTTAAAATGTGATACCCATGTCTTGCCATTTTATATAGTCAAATCATAAATGTGAGTTAAAATGTGATACCCATGTCTTGCCGTTTTATATAGTCAAATCATAAATATGAGTTAAAATGTGATACCCATGTCTTGCCATTTTATATAGTCAAATCATAAATGTGAGTTAAAATGTGATACCCATGTCTTGCCATTTTATATAGTCAAATCATAAATGTGAGTTAAAATGTGATACCCATGTCTTGCAACCTATTAAATATAGTCAAACTGCTTGTTCACAGTAATATGCAATGAAATAAAAGTAGGGAAATAACTGAGAACTTACAGGGAAAATATCATGCAGTGTGCATTCAAAACATTGTTTTGGGATGTGCACAATATCTTCAATATCAGCTCTTAGTCTGTCCACGGCCACCCACTCAGAGTTACCATAGTCTATGTATTGAACCTGTAAATACAAACAAGGATAACATGAAACATGCACATATTATAGAATAAATCTAGTACTTAAATAAGGGCTATTCCACTGAGTGTAAAACAACCTTGGGGATTGAGAAACACATATTTTTTTTCTTTCTGTGTGTGATTTTGGGTTTGAATTTTTTTGGTGGTGCCAAATTTTCAGCATTTTCTATTTGTGGTAAAGTGATGTTCCACTCCTTCCTGGTAGATTTAAATGGAATAGGCCCAACATTTTCAGACCATCTACAAGAAAACAATCAATCACAATTAAAATGATAACAATTTGAATATTGAAACACACTGACCTAATTTAATTTGGATGATATGATCATGTCAGGTAAAACACAACTGATGTATCATTAGGTCTAAATAATCAGGGGAAAAATTGAAGCTTCTGTATGCATACTTAAGTCAACATTTTACAGGCAAGCATGTATGTACAACAGACTAATACGTAATTTATTTTTAAAAAAGACAAATATTTGCAAACATTTATCTCAACTGTCTACATATAAATATTCAGAATGGTAAAATTGACACTTCGGTGCAATTTATTGAATTCAGGATATTTATTATCATGAAATCGTATATAATCTTGACACTGTTCAACCTTACCTTGACTCTGTGTGGCTCAATGGTTAGAATGGTTGCTCGACACCAGACATTGTCCAACCGGAATAAGGCAACACAGGCCTGACCCACTTTCCAGGGCTGTAAGCTGCTATGAGGGTCACTGTCTTTGAACTTTTTCTGCAGGAATGCATGGAGGTGTTCGAACTCTGTACCTGCAAATCAGGATAAAAGGCTGACACAAACATTTTTTGAAGTTACAAAAAAACATTGCAACGAAAATTTAGTAAACAAATTAGTGACAGAAGTCTGTTCTATTGTAATTAGTAAATACTACTCCAGTGATATATATTTCTACAAAAATTAACAGATGCATGAGAAATTTGCTGAGTTTCAACTCTGACTGGACATGAAATATCTTTCTAAATTAGATAATTTAAATTGATGAATACATTAGTGATATTTTCAAAAGTTTCAAGTTTAGATCACACAAAAACAAGAGAACCCTGTTTAGTATATACAATGTCCATCTTGTATTTAATAATCCTCTGTGTAGACGCTAGCAGGTCATAGCTGACTCCAGCAATTATTTATCAACAAGTCTCAATTACCCTGAGCTTTGGTCAAGTTATGCGGTCTTGAACAGTAGGTCATAGTAGACTCCAGCAATTATTGATCAACAAGTCTCAAGGACCCTGGCTTTTGCTCAGGTTATGTGGTCTTGAACAGTAGGTCATAGTTAACTCCAGCAATTACTGATCAACATATCTCAATGGCCTTGGCCTTTGGTCATGTTCTGTGGTCTTGAATAGTAGGTCATAGTTGACTCCAGCAATTACTGATCAACAAGTCTCAATAACCCTGCCCTTTGGTCAAGTTACAAGGTTTTGAATTAAACTTAGGTGCAGAAACCATTATTTTCTAATTAACCTTCCATGACCATGACCTTTGACCCCAAAATCTGTTTCTTTACTCACTATGTACAAGCCATCTACAAAATCTGATCAAGGAACTTTGTCTACAACAAAATTATTGTGCACAATACCATTTTTTGGGAGTCACAATGACTTTGACCTCTGACCCCAACATCAATAGGCTTCTTTCTCTGACACAAAGTATAAGCCATCAACTAACTTTGGTAAAGGTGTATGGATGACAACTGATGTTTCTGTGAAGAAACCATTTTTCAGTTTTCAAAACTGATTGGTTTCTAATCTACTCCAAGTACAGAACATCCACAAAATCTGGTCCATGTGAGCCAAAACTAATGTCACAGCATGAAAACCACTTTTTTTTTCTCACTTGTACTGACAATGACCTTTCATCTCTACCTCAAAAGCAACATAATTCTTCCTTATCTCAAGTGCAAGCCATCCAGTTTGGTCATGGTCTATGATGTAGATCTAAGTATTACTGTAGAAACATACCTACCAACACCTAGACAGATACAAGTATAGTCTAAGTGGATAAAAAGTATAACCTGACCATCAAATATGTAATCTACATATTACAAGTAACAGTTACAATAAACTGTATGAAAAAGTTACATTTTATTTGCAAACTCAGACCACAAGCTGTTTAAGATCTTGTCATAAATAAGCAAAATCCAAGGAGACTGGTAACAGAATAAAAAACAGTAAACACAATTACAAAGTCTATGTACAATATCTAGTCTACATGTCTAATTTTACGCTATGATTAATCATAAAATCAACTTGACAAATCTTGCAATAAGCATGATGATGCCCTAAACTTGAGCACCATAATCTCCAATGTATTCTTTTAAATTTCTGAAACATTTTTGATTTGTCCTTTATCTAACCCAACAAGTTTTTACAGGTCAAATGATCCCTCTCCTCCATTTCAGTCACAAGTTACAGAAACAATGACAATAATTGTTTAGGCCTAAATCATAATGGTTGGCAGGTATAAATCATTTTTCTACTTTTAGTTATATTTATCTGGACTCATGACCCTTAAATCAATGGCTTCTTCCTGAACCCCGATGTTAAAGCTTTTACACACTTTGGAAATAGTAAATCCTAGTCACTGTGCCAAAATGAAACTGGAAATGGAATGGACATCATAATATGGTACACTTTGCTTTGGTAGTTTTCCATTTACAACTGATGATCTGAATGTAAACTGACATTAAAAGACCTTATTACAAGCTGAGATAAGCAAAGATCAAAGCTAAATGAAAAGTGGCATCTACAAGCCCATGCTAATTCAAAGTCTTAACTGACACTCATTGCACATTCCTAAAGGGGTAGGGTCACTGTTAAAATCACAATTAAATTACTGTAAGTTTATGTTATTCAAACCAAATGACTAACTGGATGTGTTTCTTGAGATACTAACAAATGACTAATTGGATGTGTTTCTTGAGATACTACCAATGGAATTTCATAGCAAACTTTACTTCCTGAAATTGGACAAAACTTGACCGTTCATATTAATACTGGTCCATCCTGAATTGCAAAGAGGGGATCTGAGTGTATCTTACCATTATCCACCATATGGAAGTAGATCACTGCTGTATAGTCCACATACATTGGGATAATCCTAAATGAAGACTGAAATGGAGCTTCCGAAACTGCAGTGTAGTGTAACACTGGGAAGATCTTAGGCCCTGGCTTCTCCTGTTTCTTGGAACCCTTCCTGTACAAAAGTTTATAAACATTTAGAATAGTCATATTTCTAGGTATAGGGAATAAAGAAGACCTTATAGGGGCACAGGTAAAAGGGGAACAAACCAGATAATAATGGAATAAAGGTGATGGGTTCTAGCTGGAAACAACTGAGGATTACGACAATTGGAATATGAATTTAAATACAGTTCAGGAATTGGATCATCCATGACTTAAGTACCAAATCACATATCGAGTCAGATTAGTTGGTCTTTATAAGCTGGAATGCTCTGCCTGACATTGTTTACAATATTAGCTACATGGGATGGATAAGCTTTAACTTTCAATCCTTCTCTCAAGAATTCCACCTTGGTTATTTGATGGAATACTCAAAACGGAGCCGGATATCCAGACTAACAAAGAGATTCCAACGCCTCAAGACTTAATAAGCTCATCTACCAACTTAATGTGAAATAAAGACAAATATTTCCATGGTCAATCCATAAAAAGCACACTGTTACTAGTTGGTGATGAAGTGAAGCATAGTTAAAAATATCTCCTTTTTGCATATATTTGAGAGAGGTAGGCGAGTAATGAATTTTAACAACTTTTTGATTAACTAGTAACCTTTTATGGCAATAATAAGGTGCATTTTTTTCTTCTCCTTTTTATACTAAATTTTAGCCACTAGGCCTTTCATCATAAGACTCTAAGCCTATGTTTTCAGTTTCATCCTCTTTATATTAACTTAGCTACCAGGCCTGGAGATTATAAGAGTTTAAGCCTTAGTGTCCATTGTCTTCCTTTTTGATACTGACTCTGCCACCAGGCCTTGAGTTCACAAGACTCCAAGCTTGATTCTTCATTTTTATCCAGTCATAAATGTGATTTATCATTTTTGCACATGTAAAGATCAATTAAAACTGGTATTAAAAAAGAAATTTTTATATCTGACTTGAAAATTTGTTTGGGGGTATTATTTCAACAAAGACAAAGCCATCTGCAACCTAGTCTATCTTAAACATTCATTTGTCAGAAATAAAAAATTTGCCAACTAAAACAGTTGGTTGTGTAAACGAGATTTCTTTCTATATTAATTAAAAGGTTCTAGGAAAAAGTGATTTAAACAGTTGGTTATTTAACAAATGTTAAACTTAAGACAAATTTGGCTCAAGATATAAAGAAACATCTGGGCTGGTGAATTTATAACATAAAAAACTATACCTAACTGAGAAGCCTAGACCTTTCTCCTTCATAATATCAATAAGACTCTGAAAGTTTTTGGAGGCTGGTTCAAGAGCAGTTTCAGGGATATCTTCTTCCAGGATCAGATCAATGGGTAAGGAGTTGTCCTCAATGTCGCCCTGCAATTATCAACCATATTCACAATTAAAAACTTTTACAAAGCCTCTGTAACAAGTGTTTTGATTGTTTAAAATTCCATCATGCGATGCAGAAAACTGGAAATATTTGTAAATAATACTAAAAAAAATCTTTTAAAAAAATATTTATTCTTGAGATTCATTATTATTTTTATAACCATCCGCAATCATTCAAAAAGGATCTGCCATCACATCATGAGTATACAGAACTGGGTCTCTGCAGTTTGTTAGGAATAATCTGTAGAACAAACAACACTGACCCTGATCAACTGGTTCATTATGCAATGTCAGATCAGGGTTTATGTCATTTCCAGTTGGCCTAAACATATGAGTGTGTGTGTGTGTATATATATATATATATATATATATATATATATATATATATATATTGTACCCACTACCTTGTAAAACAGAACTGTTAAAAATATTAAACACCTGTTAAAACAGATTATCAAAAATATTAAGCACCAGTTGTATCAATATTATTAAACAACTGTTAAATCAGATTATCAAAATTATTAAACACCTGTTAAAACTGATTATCAAAAATATTAAATACCTGTTAAAACAGATTATCACAATTATTAAACACCTGTTAAAACAGATTATCAAAATTATTAAACACCTGTAAAAAAAACAGATTATCAAAATATTAAATACCTGTTAAAAAAGATAATCAAAAATATTAAATACCTGTTAAAACAGATTATCAAATATATTAAACACATGCTAAAACAGATTATGAAAATTATTCAACACGTGGTAAAAAAGATTATGAAAATTATTAAACACCTGTTAAAACAGGAAATATAATGAGAAGGACAAGAGTCATCTAAAGATCACATCTATCTCGGATCACCCGCTTATATAAGGATTCTTGCTGAAAGCACCCTGTGGTACAGAACATTCAATTTACATATTATTTATGTTCCACTCATTTTAATTTATATACTACTTATGCAACACTTTGTTTCCATGACAACATACAAAATACTGAAAACAGGAAAGTTGAAGTACCTTGCTTGACATGTGAAAAAAGTTTGGTTGAACTACCTCAAATGGTTTGAGAGTTCTGCTACAGAAATGAAAATATTGAGGCAGAGACATATAGACTGACACAAATAAACCCACACCATCTGTATTACAAATTAGTGGAATAATGTGGGTTAAATCTGTACATAAATTAACAAGAATTACAATGATCATTACCTTTTTGGCAATATACAGTTTCTTTCTTTTCATCATCTCCATCATGTATTCACAGGCTGTATGGGACCATTTCTTACTGTCCCCTGCTGGCACCAGATCTGCTAGATGGCATCTGAATGCAAAACAGCGTGGGCCTTTCAGGACCTTGGTGAGTGGGCGCAAACTTGACGAGCTTACAGTATCGGTAAAACCATAGTCCACCATAAAAACCTGAAAACAGTTCAAAGTGTATCCATATAACTATATATACTTGACATATACTACGATTCAGGTCATTTATGTTACTTGTGTCATTTTTTTCTCACACAAATCTGGAATCCAGTTGGTAGCTTCATTCATTATAGAACTCAGTGTACAGTCACAACATAAGAATAGTAACCTTCTTCAAAAACACTTCCAGAATCAAACCTCTTTCACAACCCGTAATAAACCTTTAAAAGGAAAGCAAATCTTATGATAAAAGAGACAGCATCCTACATATGTTCATTGATATGGAATCTATAAAACCAGTTCACTCTTTCAACACCAAGTGACAACAAGAGAAAGACTACCATTCAATACTAACTTTCAAAATGTTTAAAAAATGTAGGCAACACATATTTTCAATTATTATATGCTCATTTTTTTCTCCGTTAACTTTACATTGTCAGAATCATGCAATATTTTACGATATTGCACACCTTCATATTGCACTCACGTGCAAGACACGTGTGCCCAACAGTGTATTAGGAACTACTTTGTAAACAAATCATGTACACTCGTGTAGTAGACGCTTTACGTTTTGGTTGATTAAATTTGTTTCTGAATGAACTAAAGCAGATGTTTCATGGACTGCCACATATCAGCAACTTTGGCACATTCCGCCTTAACTTTTTTGATACAATGTTTCAGATTTAGGCTAGCTAAGACGCCAGATAGGGTCCCTACAAATAACATGCAAGTTATAAGACATAAACTGTCTTCTTTAGCTGGTAATAAAAAAATGGCAAAAATATACTTACAATTTTACATCCTAAATTTCCTCAAAATGTACTTTCTTAGTTCTGCAAATCCGAATTACATGAGCCATGTCATGGGTTCTCAAGGTTGATCACACAGTTTGAAATTGTACTGTAATTTCGAGTATATTCCAAGTGCAGTTACATCCTCCATACTGCACTCAAAATGAAATAAACATTAAATTCCACAGCGTCTTTTCGATAATTGCAATTGAAAGACTTCATATTTTCCCCACATTATGATCTGAATCATTCAATGACAGAACAGAAACACGCATGCCGATGTCAACACACTTCAGCCTCGCTGCTTCAATACGATGTATTTCATGTAGAACTGGCACAGACGCTGCTGGAATCCGATGTAAGTTACTTCATGTAGATAAATCCAGACC
The DNA here is from genome assembly GCA_016617855.1 of Megalonaias nervosa. Lineage (NCBI taxonomy): Eukaryota > Metazoa > Mollusca > Bivalvia > Unionida > Unionidae > Megalonaias > Megalonaias nervosa. The sequence continues at coordinate 264,410 of JAECUM010000287.1, read as the reverse complement.
ATAATCACGAAATTGCGTCGAATCGACAAAAACACCAAAACGTTTTCATTCCAGGTCAAATGGAAAAGTTGTTGCAATGCGCATTTATTCACAATATGACTCCAAATTTCAATTTTAAGTAGACCAAACGCCATTTTCTTTCGAAACTTACGTCTAGCGCGCGACCAACTCCAAATTTATTAAGGCGGAGTTACGTGTGCATTGATAATGTTGTTGTGTAATGATGCATCTACGTTTGTGTATTTAGTTTGGAATACGGCATACATTCAGTTACTTTGTTTCTTGTAGTGTATTTTTTATATATATATTTAAGCCTTGGGTAGAATAAGAAAATGAGCATATAATAAAAAGATTGCTGCATTTGTATGGGAAAATATGAACTCGTTTTGTCGGATGGATATACTGCACTCCCAAGGTCGTGCAGTATAGCCATCCGAAAAACTCGTTCATATTTTCCCATACAAATGCAGTAACCTATAATTACTTGTAAAAATATTATTTCTTGTAACAGGAATACAGATACAAGTGGGTATATGGTACCACTGAAAAACAGACCAATTCAAATCTCTGAAAGTGTTCAAGAGGTATTCAAGATCCATATAACATCCACATTGGGCTTACATGTTTGGAAAATAGGAGAATAAGAGGATCACACTGACAAAATTCAGGTGTCACATACCTATCAGCAACATCAAAGCCTTCAGGTGTCACATACCTATCAGCAACATCAAAGCCTTCAGGTGTCACATACCTATCAGCAACATCAAAGCCTTCAGGTGTCACATACCTATCAGCAACATCAAAGCCTTCAGGTGTCACATACCTATCAGCAACATCAAAGCCTTCAGGTGTCACATACCTATCAGCAACACTGAAGCCTTCAGATTCTCAATATCCTCATATTCAAAACATTCCCTCTCTTTTCAATTTATGTTCACAAGACCAATATTTTTCATACTTTCAATTATTTTAACTCATTAAGCCCTGGCACCTCGTTTATGCATCAGATGGTGGTAGCCTACTTCCGAGACCAGTAGCATCAAGGTCATTTAAGATACACTAAAGAGGGTGGTATTACAGACAGGTAGACAAATGTAGCTCTACAGTGATACCAGATAATCTGGACTTTCCAGTTGAACAACAAAACTACAGAGGGAAAAATGTTAACTTTTTATACCCAATTTTTTTTCCAGCCAAAATTTGCCCTTGGTCGGAATCCGATTTTGTGTCTGGATTTTAGGCATTTTGTCCAGAGATCTAAGGCAGACCAGTCTGAACTGCACACAGACAGGTGAACCTTTGCAAGATGTAGGATAAGATGGGCATTTGGAATAAAAAGTGGTCTGGATACGAAAAAGATGGGTCTGTTAAGCAAAAAAATCCCCTCTAACTTTAACCCTTCTGATAATGCGCAGGCAAAATAGCCAATGAAAAACGACATTTCTAACACAGCTAGGTATTAGGTTAACCGGAAATCTCTTGGAAGTTGAGGTATTAGGATGTATTCAGAAATAGCCCCCAAAATTTTAGGCAAAAATGATGACAAAAACCTCCAGGGGTTAATGAGTTCATCCACACCTTTCTAATTCATCAGACAAGTCTGCCATTTCTGAGAAAAAGTCATACTTTTTTCTAGTTTTAGAAACTACAGAAGTAATTGTTGAAAGATTTTATCAAATTATCAAGAAATCTAAAAGACCTTCATGCCATGCTTTCTAGTTTATAATTTGGTCATATTCTAGCTTGCATTTCTTCTTACGTTTTGGTAATGGCAGCCATTTTTTTTATACCAGATCAGCATCAATTGAACAACATGAGGTCCATGAGGGCCTGATATTGCTCACTTGACATGTGTCAGTTTAGAAGACAAATGCAGTTCAAAGATATCTGCGTCAGGATAATTTCCAGCCATTTGGTAGAAATTTGTGGTTTTTGACAAGTTTATCTGTTTCTACTTGAGTAACTTTAGCTGGATTACATGGTTCATTGGCATCTGAACACTGTTAATGCAAGGACTCCCCCATCACACTTGGTCTGATATAGTGATACAGTTTTCAGCAACAACGTCTTTTTCAATACCAGTGACAATAAGTATAATCTATGGGTATTCCACCCAATTACTAAGAAAACCACTGTTGTTAGGAGAGCCACCCCATATAAAATTTTGATAGAGCATGTCCTAAGAAACAATCCTATCAAGTTTGATTGAAACAGATTCTGTCATTCTGGTCAAGAAATCAAAAAGAGGGTTTTAAATTTTGGTTGCTGTAGAAACCACTATTACTAGGGGAGATACCCTGAACATAATTTAGGTAAAGCATGATCTGAGGTACATTCCTACCCCGTTTGATTGAAACCAATTTTTCCTAGTAGAATATGTTTCTTCGAAAATACATACCCAATCATAACACGTTAGGAGAACTACTACTACCTTGCAAATCTAGCCATTCCAGATACTACTTTTAGCTAAAGGGATCTAGAAGTTGTCTGCCAACCTATTTGGCAGTCGGGCAGAGTGATTTCCCCTTAGATATGAGACGTGGTGGCACAGTGTAAGAATATCCTAGTTACTACTGGAGCGGAGGGCATGGTCAATATGGATGTAACTGCAGAGAGGTTGGGAGGGCATATATGTATTATGACTGGGTAAGTATTGTTGAAGAAACATATTTTAGATGGAAAAATTGGTTTCTTCTTTGAATGCATTACCCAATCATAATACCTTAGGAGAATAGGTAAGATGTGGAGGGAGGTACATCCCCTTACCCTGGAGATGCCATCTGAGGACCCCTAAGGTATTGAGACAGCTTGTAGGTAACTAATTGGAGGAGACTCCATCTGTCATTGCGCGGCTTCAAAAGGGAAAAAGAAAACAACACACACACACACACACACACAAAATTCTGGTGAAGTCAAGAAGCTGCATCTTATGAAGCTGTCAATTGATCTGGAAGGGAGACATGTTGAGCTACAGATAGGGTTCCTACCAGATCAAATTTACCTCTCTAGGATAAACGATCTCAAGGATAAAAGCTAGAGAATGTGGACTCTGATCTATATCCCACAGCCTGACTGATGTCAGTAAGCTAACTGTTCTGGTCTGATTCTGATCCTAGGCTGGTGGCCACTGTTTGGACCTCTTCAGCCAAAGTGTGTAAAGTTCACTGAACTGGGATTATTTCCCTATATGCTGAGCAAATAACCCCTTTACTCCAGGATGTGGTATTCTGTTCCAATCGATACTACTGTCCTTTTAGGAGAAGTAAAAAGAGGCATGATCTACCTTGATGCAATGGCTCTGTTCATATTAATGAATCATTCGAAAGCCTGGACTGGGTCTTGTAGGTGGCCTTTGGATAATGCATCCAGACGAGACAGATGGTTCATGACATAAGTTTAGCTACCCGTGGAAGAGAGACAGTTCTCGGCGTTGAAAGAGGATGCCATCATGAATAAGACTGACCCGTCTTGTCAGAACTTGCATGTCAATCAGGTCTGCTGATAGGGCATGTATTTTGAGAATTCTGCCTGCAGTTGCTAATGCCATGAGGAAGCAGGTCTTGTAAGAAAAGGAGCATCAGAGATGCCATTGAAAATGGTTCAGAAGGTGCCTTATTCAGCCAGGTTAATACACAAGAAAGGTTCCAATTTGGGCCTAAGGATAACATTTCAGGCCTAGTATACACAAAGCTGGTGAGGTCCAATAAATCCTCGGTTTGTCTGATATCCTCTCTCAGATGATGACGAAAGGCGTTGGCGATAGTGGAGCATTAACCTTGGACCATATACTGGTGTTAATTTGCTCTCTTCGAAGAACCAGAGGAGGAAGTTTGCTATCTACAGTATCGATTCCTGGAGAGGTAAAATATCTTCATTTGCGCACCACTGGGTGAAACTGCCATTGACTTCATATGCTTTCAGAGTGGAGAGCCGTCATGCCTGAGTGATTCTTTCCACGACTGGTTGCGAAAATATTTAATTCTGAGGGCCTGTTTGAGATGATCCAGACATGCAGGTTCAGGGCTCTGGACAAGGATGAAACAACTGCCATCATGGTTATATGAGTAAATGAAGGAAAACCCAAATTCCACAGGGTATCCAGTGCAAGATTGATGAGGTAGTTAATCCACAACTCCTCCTGATGGAGTGGTGCAATGAGGATGAGGCTACAGGCTGATTCCCTTGCTTTCTGTATCACTTGAAATCAGAGGTGTTGGGGAGTTGGTGTATGAGTTCGGGTCGGTCCAATCCAACGATTGGGCATCCACTGCCCAAGCTGTTGGGTCCGGAACGGGAGAGACAAAGGATGGGGTTTTGGCATTCCTAACTCTCACAAACAGGTCCACCAATGGTCGGTCTCATCGGGTACAGATCTGAGTGAGAACCAAGGTTTTCTTGTTGAAGATAAATCATCATTTTAGGATTGATTTCCTCCTTGCTGTTTGATACAAGTCCCACACCATGATGCAAAGATCTGGGGACTGGGGTCCTCCTTGTTGTTAAAGATAAATCACCACTGTAGGATTGAGTTCCTCCATATTGTTTGAGAGAAGCCCATGACACAAAGGTCTGGGGACTAGGGTCCTCCTTGTTGAAGATAAGTCACCATTGTAGGATTGAGTTCCTCTTTGTTATCCAAGATAAGTCCCACACCATTATGCAAAGGTCTGGGGACTAGGGTCCTCCTTGTTGAAGATAAGTCACCACTGTAGGATTGAAATCCTCTTTGTTATCCAAGATAAGTCCCACATGATTATGCAAAGGTCTGGGGGCTGGGGTCGTCCTTGTTGAAGATATGTCACCATTGTAGGATTGAGTTCCTCTTTGGTATCTGAGGTAAGTCCCACACCATTATGCAAAGGTCTGGGGACTAGGGTCCTCCTTGTTGAAGATAAGTCACCATTGTAGGATTGAGTTCCTCTTTGTTATCTGAGACAAGTCCCACACCATTATGCAAAGGTCTGGGGACTAGGGTCCTCCTTGTTGAAGATAAGTCACCACTGTAGGATTGAGTTCCTCTTTGTTATCCGAGATAAGTCCCACACCATTATGCAAAGGTCTGGGGGCTGGGGTTGTCCTTGTTGTTGGAGATAAACAAAAATTGTAGGATTGAGATAATCCTTGTTGTTGAGATAAGTCACCACTATAGAGCTGTCAGACAGAATGAGAACTCCCTTGCCATCTAAATATTCTTGACCCCAATGAAAGGCTTTCACAATGGCCATCTTCTCCAGAATTATTGATATATGAAGATGTTGTTCCTGGGGAGAGCATGCACCACTGGCATCCCGAAATGATGGTAGTGGGCGGGCTCCCATTCTTCAGTACTTGCATCAGTACAGACTGTAATCTCAAGCAGGTGGACCCGTGGATACATACCCTCCACAAGCCAAGTTAGGTTGCTCCCAATTCCACCAATGATGCCTCAATTGGGTGCAGATTTTGAAAGGATGGTCCAGTGGGCAAACATGAGGACTCCATTCGTGCAGAAAAAAACAGTAGCAATGCAGTAGAAGGCAACCTTGGACCATGATGTCCACTGCCATGTGGAGCAATCCCATGCCGATAGAATTCCTCGAAAGTAAGGTGCTACCATGGGTCATTTCAATGTCCGATTTTGATGGAGACAATATATGGTGCATGTGTATTGAAGTCCATACCTAGGTGAATGAATTGTCAAGATGCTACTAGGTCGGATTTTTTCTTGTTGATGAGAAGTCCAGATTGGTAACATGGACTATCATGACTGGTTAGAGCTAACTCGCTGATGATGTTGCAGGATGTTGTCCAGGTAATCTGATGTTGCCACTATAGAAATGGTTGAGACATGCACCATTATTATATTCATCAGATGAGGGAAGACCCTGGGGCCAACATAGAGCCTCAATTGGGGTACCCTGAATTGATGACGATGTTGTAGGCAGATTGCAGAAATGTCCTGGAAGCCTTATGAATAGAGACAGGAAGGCAAAGTCTCCCTCATGGATATCGTTCAAAATACACTGTGGTATTTCCTGTGTGAACCAAAGGGCGTGGATAAATGGATTGAGGGTACTTGGGCTGATGACCAGATGTAGAGAGTCATTTGCAGTTGGGACCAAGAAAAAGCTGTGGAATGAACAATAGAACCCTTTCAGTGCTATATCCTCATGGTATGAAACTGTTGGAGCTTCGACAGGATGCTTTCAGAGGTTCGTGTCCTATGAGTGGCCATTGGGTCCTTTGGTTGCAGCAGGGAGGGATTTTTTGATGGTTTGATAGCGTACTTCATCCATTGGGACCCCACACAGAAGGTAGAGGATACAGAACATGCTCTTAGCTTGAGACCGACTCCCATGCATGCCCTGAGGTATTCTGAGTGGGAGAATATAAGCTATGTTCTGTCGGTTGGAAGATAACCAGTGAGAACAAAAGTCCAACAATGAAGTCACGGCTACAATATTGTTCACTAACTGTGCAGTGTCAACAAAGGTCATCTGATCCATATGTATGGAGTATGGCTATGTCATCCCCAACATGACGAAATCACTGTCAATACTGGGGTTCCGGATGAAAAGCTGGTGGGAGTGAAAATGTTAGAACCGCTGATGAGCTGATGATAAAAGCGGGCCAGAAAGTAAATAACTCTCCCAGACTGCGAACGTAACTGAAGTTAGAACCTTCCATTCATTGTAAGATCAACAGATGCTGAAGAGCTGGTGGAGTTGTTGTCAGAGGACAAAACTCCGGGGGCAGAAAAACGTCCTCAATGGAGGTTCAGAAAGGCAGTATCTTCCTGTGCTCTTATCTCAGGTAGAATAGATGACAGTACTGGTAGAACAAACAACATCATCTTGTTTGTGTGGAGTGAGGCTACAGTCCCCTGTAATGCATGAGACTTATCTGGTGAAGAGGAATGAGGTCTGTCGCTCACTAAACTCATAGAACATCCTGAATTAGAAAGTGTGACTTCAAGACAGTCGCTGAGTAAAGAGGCTCTTCTCATGGCAGAGTGTTGAGAAATTGAGAAGCGACATCTGTTGAGGCATGAGGATCTACTTACAGTATCATGCTGAATGAGTATCATGAGGTGGTATGAGTTAGACTGGTCCCTGCACATGTCTGCAAAAGTCGGGTTTGACATACTGGAAGCCTGGGATGTTATTGATCGACCCCCTAGAATTTATGCCTGGCCCTTTGTGATCTCTAGTATAAGGCCTAGGCCGGTCACAATGGAAGTCGGCCATCAGTGTGAGGAGGATATCACTAGAATCATCAATTGGGACGGATTATAGTATATTTGATCCATGTAACCTGTTCGAATGTCTGCTGAATGAGAGGGAATTTGGCTGTTTGTTAGCTGTGTCCCATTCTGAAGGAGGATTCAAGTTGGACCACGAGTAGGCAAGATAGAGGGAGTTCCAAAAATGACGAGTCCTGTGGTGCTGACTTGGGAGCTAGAGCTGTTTCGAGTGTGTCAATGTCCTGCACTTCATGGCTAAAGGGTAAGTTGAATTATCTCCCTTATTCCCATAAAGATTCACACTGAGGACAAAATCAACCTGCAGACTGGTTACATCTTCAGTCTGAGCTGTATGTTGTTTGCCGCTTTGCCCATAGTTCTAATCTGCATGAGCAAAATGGATAAAACTGTAGCCCTGTACCATGCAGAGCTAAATTATTAAAAGGGTGACCCAGAAATTGATAAATCTAATAAAGCAAGGAAGCATACAGGTAAAATCTAATGACAATACCATATGTTTAAAAACCTGTGTGCTTACATGTGATGTTTAAATACCATGTGGGCGCATAGCTATGACCAAATGATGGTTACCTGGAAAAAGTGATATCAGATGGTTTCAATTATAAGCCTTACCTGTAGATAAGGTCAAGGTGGCCTGTACAGGTAGAAACAATGAAGCATGGTGTTCCAAGGCTAAAAATACCATGATAAAAGAACTCACCTTTATATACAAGGACGGAATTATACATATATAAGGAATTCTTCAAAGCATAAAGACATGCACACATGTAAATAATGTAGCCCGAACCTAACTTGTGAAGTCACATAGGCTACACATGTTGAGAGACTAAGTGCTGATAAATATGAGTTAAAAGTTTATGCATATAAACATGACTCAAGGGTCGCTTATAGAAACGTACATGCAAAGGAGATGACTGAATAAACCCTGTATAGTGCGCTGACCTGTACTTGTCTGACCAGAATGGAAGAAATACAGAAATGTACCAGTGTCTACATTATACACAAAAAACCTTCACATAAAAGGAAACTGAGGCACCATTATAGAGATGTACACAGTAGGTGTAACAAATCCATTATGAGGCAATACTTGTAGGGAAAAAGGCCCAGAGATCATCCATACAAGTAAATACATTTTAAAGTTGAAGACTGAATGATACAAAAGCCTTGGATAGGAACTTGCCAATATGTACCCTTTTGCAAAGGAATTACACATATGTATGAGTTATATGTGCACTAGAGACTTGCATGTATAAATAAATATTGCACGAACTGCAAAGTTGCTTAGGCTCCACGTACAAGTACCTAAATGTGTGACGACGATAAAGTGTGGCAACTTGTAAAGGCAGAACTTTGTCGTCATAGAAAGAGAGACAAAGCTGGAAATATAGATGGAGTATACTTTCCTTAGAAGTGAAAACCTCCTCCAGCTTGTAGTGGCATATCTTTCATGTAGCTTCTGGCTTTTGCGAGGTCTCTCATGATGACAGCATGCTTCTTGCCACGAGTGGAAGTAATAACTGGGATATTCCTGCACTGTGCCACCAAGTCTTATATCTACGGGGAGATCACTCTGCCCATCTGCCAAATAGGTCAGCATAAAACTTTTAGCTCCCTTTAGCTAAAAATAGCATCTGGGAGTGCTGGATTTGCGAGGTAGTGGTAGTTCTCCTATGTTATTATGATTGAGTAACATATTTGAAGGAGAAACAGGTTAAGCCATTCTTGTCAATAGGTCAAAAAGAATGTTTTTACTTTTGGTTGCTATGGAAACCATTATTATCAGTGGAGGCACCCTGAACATAATTTTGGTAAAGCATGATCTGAGGAACAATCCAACCAAGTTTGATTGAAATTGACCCAGTTGTTTCTGAAAACTGCAATATGGATTGGCCATAAATTGACAGATGATGGACCGTACCTATGTCCACTTAGCCTATAAGTTATAGCCAGATGAACTAAAACTGAAAAGGCTTTAAACCTGGATGCTTCCTGTCAAATCTGGTTAAGTTCTGTACACCAGTTCTTAAAAAAGAAATTATACAAAGTTTATTTCCACTTCTAGTAATTATGGCTGTATCTGATGGTAGACTGCCAATAAACTGAAATGTCCTCAAGTTAAATACTCTCTGCCGAGTTTGGTTGAATTTGGTCTTGTGTCGTTGATCAATGAATGACAGAACACAAAGCATGCAGGATGCAGGGCATAAACTAAATAAAAACTTACCTCCATGAGATTCTTGTGCATAATCTTAGTAATTTTAGCACGATACCACTTGCCATCAACTGAGTAACGAGCAGCACAGTAGCCATCTTTTTCCCAAGTATTCAATGTTGGTCCACTTTTGTCACAAGCCTCTTTCAAGGACTCCATTAGACTGAAAAGGAAGGAAAATTACAGAATACAGAATGCCGGAGCACAACACAGGTAAAACATAATTAACTGTTAATAATTCTCACACATGAATATCCTGCAAATTACACAGCATTTTATGAAAATATTTTACATGCAAAATCAGGCATCCTCTCACCACAATATCAATAGCAGCGATTTTCACATATGTGCATTTGAAATTTACTGAAAAACCGCAGAAAACTGTTCACTGAACATTGTCTTTTGTTTTAAGGCAATTTCATAAACCAATGTATGACAAAGAATGACAATATTAGCAAAGAAGAAAACCATGAGGACCTGATATTGCTCACCTGATATTCATAGGTCTAAAAATCAAATAAAGCAGTAAAAAAGCCAATGGCCTTGGGTTGAATGACACCCAAGTCAGGAAAATTTGCAGCTATTTGGTTGAAACTGATCTTTTTTGACATTCTGTTTGAGTTTCAGTTGGGTTAGATGGTAAACTGGTATCTGTATGAATGTGAAAAATGTTAATGCAAAGACAGTTAAATTTGGTCTGATATGGTCAGGCTTTTGAGATAATGACATTATATGGCCGGTTTTTCAAAAATAAATTACAGGTCCACACAGGTAAAATAATATAAACAAACAGACCTGGTAAATCCATTTTCAAACGTTATCAGGTGCACTGTGTGCCAATTGGACAGATTTGGCTCAATCGAGCCCTGCACTCACAGGGGGCCCCATGTGTTAGTAATTTTTAAAAATATATCTAAAGAGAGAAAGTAATTTTAAAGCAATGGAAGACAATATTAAGTTCAATATCATATAAAACTTGTTTAAAAGTTTATTTCCAAATGCCCCCCATCTGATAAGGCTGTTCCTGACAACATTTATTATGAATGATAAATCAGGAACAATCAGATACAAATGTATCAGGAATGATCAGTCACAAAATGTATATGGATGGATTAGACAAACGTATCAGCCACAAATGTATCACAGTGGTTAAAGACAAAATGTACCAAGAAAAATTGGATACAAATGTATCAGGAATGGTCAGACACAAATGTATCAGGAATCAGACACAAATGTATCAGGAATAATCAGACAAGATGTATCAGAAATGATCACACGCAAATGATGCCCCAAGTGGCCAAGTGGTCTAAAGCGCTCTCCATTACAGATCACTGCCATCTCACCTCTGTCTGCTTGGGTTCGAGTCTCAGATTCGGCCAATGTGGGTATGTGAGAAAGCTTGCCAGTAGCTTCTTGTGGGTCAGTGGTTCTTTCCGGGTTTTCCCGGGTTCTTCCTCCACCATTAATACTGGCCGCCATGTATAGCCTATCGTGTGCTGAAAAATGGCGTTAAACCCCACAACAACAATCAAATGATGCAGGAATGATCAGACAAAATATGTATATGGATTGATGAGACACAAAATGTATATGGAAGGATCAGACATATATGTATCCAGATGGATTTACCACAAATGTATGATTGATGATTAAATCTGTTTCTTGCATGTAAGGAAGTAATTCTCTGTCCTCCAGGTTCTCACATTCTTCTACATCAAAGAACATTTCAACCCAACAGCTATGCCACCTCCAGTGCCTTGTATAAACAATTCTACAATCACCAAAGAATACAACAAAACAATAAATTTTTACTAATGTCACTGACAATAATAGTTACAACAATAGCAAAACTGAAGTATAGCATCGGCATCTATGCTTTTTTTTATATATAAATGTTAATTTGAAAATAAAATACTTGTAAAATCATACTCATCAAGTCCATCTCTGCCACTGGATGCTAGCTGGACATGGAAGTCACTTGGTGATACAAATTCACTGATCTTCACTTCCACTTCTACTGGGTGATTAGGTTTCTCCTTTTTGGGAGCTACCAAAGACTCCTTTCTGGGTAAACTCTCTGCTTTCTTATTTGAGGCTGCCATTATGATTGTCGATGATGACCTCACATACTTAGAATCCTTTTCTGGATCTTTGGATGCTATAATAACCAATCAATAATTATAAATATCACATCTATGAAGCTTTAAGCTGCCTCCAGGAACCATTATGAATGTTGATTTTTATGTAGAAAATCTATTCAGACCAAAATGATCCTGACAATGAAATCCTGGACCGTTTCATGACTAAAGTCTTTTTTTGTACTATAAACCCAATACTGTGTTGATATGATGCAATACTACATACATACATACATACAACATCTCAACACTACATTGAAAGTATAGGAATAAATGTTATTATCTAATTATAGAATAATCATCAAAAACAAGCACAGCAAAACTTGTTTTAAGACCACCCCATTCTGCCAATAAAAAGTGGTCTTACAAGACAGATGGCCTCTCAAAACTGGTCTGTACTGAGGGCCAGTTTTCACGGTCAAAATTCAGCTTGGTTTATTAAGGACAACAAATACCCATAATTACCTTACAAATAATTTATTCTTTATTCATAATTTTGTTTGGATTGTTCCATTAAAACATACATGGGACTCAGGGAAGGCACTTTTAAAGTGGGGTACTCACCCATAGATGCAATTTAGAATTTTCTTATCATTTTAATATGAAATCTGTGAAACCAAAGTACCCTGGCATAAATTTTGTAAAAAAGTGCCTTCCCTGGGTACCATGTATGTTTAAATGGAACAGCACTTAAAATCTTACATGCATTCCTCTAGAAAAAAATCCATATATTAAGATAAATATATTGACCGTAAGCATTTTTAAGTTCAAATAATGGTTTTTTTTCATATAAATTACAAAGAAAACTAGAGTAGTGCTTTTTCATCCTGCTCATAAACTGTAATGTTAGCTATAACAAAACTTACTCATTAAATATACTAGCTAAAAGCTAAGTCACCCAAAGCAAAAATCATAAACAGATCAACTCAATAACAGAAGGAAGTAAGACATGATGAGGTCCCTGACCATGGTGCTTTTGACATCGTGTGCAGGCTTTAAGAACAGTAACATTGATAAATAAATATAAACCCATACAATGAATAAACAATTAATTCATCCAGAAAACGTAATCAAAGAAGAAAGTCAAAGACATCAATCACCCCAGCCATCATGTATTGTACGATTTACAGCAGAACCCAATGCATTAAAGTAAAAGATCTCTGATGACATACAGTGCAAGATCTCTCATTTCAACATTATCAGCATTTTGTGAAGGTTTTCACAAAAAGGTAAAGAAACACCACAAACCTTTTACCATGTGATTATGTCCTTCAAGACAGAACAGTAAATTGTAATAGGATTTTAGATGACTAAGGCAGTCAGTTGCATGCATTCAAGTCTGGTTTAAAGTCTAAAGCATACAAATGAACCTTACACATTTAAGGTTTATAGTCTAAAGCATACAACTGAACCTTACACATTTAAGGTTTAATGTCTAATGCATACAATTGAAGCTTACACATTTAAGGTTTATAGTCTAAAGCATACAATTGAAGCTTACACATTTAAGGATGGTTTATGGTTTAAAGCATAAAATTGAACCTTACACATTTAAGGTTTAATGTCTAATGCATACAACTGAACTTACACATTTAAGATTTATGGTCTAAAGCATACAAATGAACCTTACACATTTAAGGTTTATGATCAAAAGCATACAACTGAACCTTACACATTTAAAGTTTATGGTCTAAAGCATACAACTGAACCTTACAAATTTAAGGTTTATGGTCTAAAGCATATAATTGAACCTTACACATTTAAGGTTTAATGTCTAATGCATACAATTGAACTTACACATTTAACGTTTATGGTCAAAAGCATACAACTGAACCTTACACATTTAAGGTTTATGGTCTAAAGCATATAATTGAACCTTACACATTTAAGGTTTAATGTCTAATGCATACAATTGAACTTACACATTTAAGGTTTATGGTCAAAAGCATACAATTGAACCTTACACATTTAAAGTTTATGGTCTAAAGCATACCACTAGGCCACCGAAGCGGTAAATTCCTACTGAACAAGGCAATTAAAAATGAATTACAGAAAATAACAAACATACAACTTCACTTTATTACGGCTAAGTGGGAATGACATAGTATAAACTATTCTGTGATACACGCTGTCAATTGAGTCTGCCATTACCCACCTATATATCATGAGATGTACAAAGTTATTGTGAGTTTGCTTTTTCGGCGACTGCAAAATTTTCATGGATTCTGTGGTTGCTACCAATAAACATGAATTTAAAGATATAACCTGATGAACAATTGGTCTTTCTGTAGAAACAACAGAACCCCTTGCCATATTGATGAATTGAACTGGTAAAGTAAGTAATATTTCTCAAAAACCATTAAAACTGAAATCCACAAAAATAAATGGACCACAATATGAGAAAAATATCCCTTCAGACAACATGACCTCATTGTACAAAACTGATGTAACACAAAAGAATTTTTAACATGATAACATATTTATAATCTGCATGAAATAAACACAGACCTGCCAACCCTAATAGGACTGTCTCAGTAAGGCAGCTGATAATTTTTCTGTTAAGTCTGATCAGTTGTCAGTAAGGTGTAATAAAATAACATATACTGCTATTGTAAAGTTGGAAAACAAGTGTTTCAAAAGTTCGGTATTAGAAACTGATGCAGTGATGGTAAACATGTTCAACTGAAACTTTTGTAAAGTTACATGTAGACCTTATTTACCTCTAGTACAGTTGCACAAGCTTCAGTTCCAACCCCTATGCAGCTAAATAGCTTGTTGCCATATTTCAATTTGACAATTCTTGGAAATTGTTTTCCATTTCACATGATGATGGCAACCATATCTCCTGCCAGGAGACATTATCAAATCAACTAGTTATGTCAAATAAAAGTAGTCATGTCCCTTCCTGTTTTTATTCACAAGAATCTGAATATTCCTTTTATTCTTCTGTTCTGATCATTAACACTTTTTAACAGGCTTATTTTTCCATTCAACTTAAACATGTATCACTTGGTGAATGCCATTTTAAAAAAATTCTGTAATCAACAGTATGAAATAATATGTGCAGTTTAAGGCATCTTAAGTACTACTGTAAAGTTAGTCTGGTTCCCTGACTAACTCCTGTAAATTTAATATAAAACCCAGATCCAAATCAAACATATGAGCCAATTTTCTGGATTTTAGTGCAACAATCATATTTTTGTAGTTTTTGCTTTTATTCTGTAAATCCAAATTTTAAGGGTCATTTTCGTAAGACATAAGGCACAATCATAAGGGTTGGCAGGTTTTGTAAACAGCATGATATTCAGGAAAGATGGTTCTTTCTGAAATATACAGAATATCAAAATATGCATTTTATGCCTAAGGGGAAGTTTTCTTGTGTTGCAGCTCAAATGAATTCACAGTATTAGAATGAGGTCCAGGCTTTGTCTCTCTAGTCCATACCCCCTGAAAGTGATCTCTGCACAAGAAACTATTGCTCAAGTATAAACTGTGTAGGAATGTAATGCATATTGTCAGTACCTCCCATCTGGAAAGTGCTAGTGGGTCTAGGAGGAGGTTCAGATGAACTAGTGGACATTGTGACCTGACTACTTGTCAGCTTGACTGGTTGTGGAGTTGGCAAAGGGGACAATGGAGGAGTTCTGAAAATCTCCTTCTCTGAGGAGCCTGGTGAGAGTGAAGAAGGTCTGCTATTGACAGGTGAATGTGCAACTGGTTTGAGAATGGAGTCATCTGGAGAAGACCTGGTTGTCCTTCTGTGGAACTTGGGTGAAAGTGGAGGAGTTTCTCCAGATGATTCCTCTGATAAACTTTTATCTGAGGCCATGTTTACAGTTCTCTGAGAGCATCCTGAATTTACAACCTGTAATGAAAACATACATAATATGATGCTGTTATAAAAGAAATTAAAAGTTCTTTCATTTGGAAAAAATATAAACTACTGAATTAACAGTACAAAGCCTTAAGGACTGAAACCTTTCCACTCTAGAAGCAGTAGTGAGAAGAAATACACGGTACTGTGAATTTACTTTAATTCGTTGGGGTAGCAATTTTCCATGGAGTTTTTGAGTTGGTACAAAGACCACTTCAGTGATGATCAATCTATGACCTCTTTCCCCATCTGCCATGTCCTTCCACATCTGTGACCTACTTCCCTATCAAAGGCATAGCCCTTAATGCAAGTACCAATGAAAATGTCATTTTATTGTAAAACCATGAAATGTAAAATCCAAAAAAATAATTTTAGTGGAGAGAAGATCACAAGGTACCCCACTTCTGGGGCATGAGTCAGTAGTTTTCAGTGTCTGTTTCACTATAGAAAGTAGGTCACAGCAACCCAGCTTAGGTTATGTGACATAGCTTAATCGCTGGATTGACATCAATAGATTAAAAGGTGTTGAAACCATAGTCAGACACTGTATTTGGTAATATTAAATATCCTAGAAAAATGGACACAGTGTTTTAATGTGTAAAATATTTCAATCTTAAGATGCAAGTGCATTGCAAGTTTAGCAACAACAGGATAAAAGGTTTGAGAATTTAGAGTTTATACATAATTGTAACAATTTGTATAAAATCTTTAAATGTTATTCCAGTGAAACAGTTTCAATGCATGATGCCTACTCATCCTTAAATGTGAGCCACAATTGTTCAGTGGTCAGCATGCCAGTCTTGCAAATGAAAGGGCATGGGTTTGACTACAACGATCAGATCAGTCCAGGTCAGTTAATGCAGTG
The DNA here is from genome assembly GCA_016617855.1 of Megalonaias nervosa. Classification (NCBI taxonomy): domain Eukaryota; kingdom Metazoa; phylum Mollusca; class Bivalvia; order Unionida; family Unionidae; genus Megalonaias; species Megalonaias nervosa. The sequence continues at coordinate 248,078 of JAECUM010000287.1, read as the reverse complement.
CGTCCTTGCACAAGATACTTTACTCAAAACTGCCTAGGCACTAAATAACCTCCTTGCGATGCTTATCTGTAAACACCAAACCAAATTAATACCTCCTAAAATGTACACCAAGTGTAACTTTGAACACTGTAGTAGTGCAGAAGCTGCATCCTGAAAACAAAGGATGGACAAAATTTATGGAGAAAATTTTCAGCAAGTAAATTTTCCTAATTTTGTAGAACAATGCACAGATTAAAACTTTGCTTCTCCCATGTATTCCTATCAAACTACCCAAATTTATCATTAAAATTAATTATGTTAGATTGTCCAAAAATTACTGACTGCATTACCTCCCTTGGCTCAGACTGGGTTTCCTTTTATGTATGACATCATTCCAGAATGAACCGACTATCATTTACTATAAAGGTATATTGACCGCATGGTCATTTAAAATGAATGTAATGCTTTTCTTGTGCAGTGTAAAGTTACATCATGTGATCAGAAAAGAAACAAAAGGGCCAGTAATTGCTTGCTTAATATCCAATGCAAGAAAGGTGAGAGGGTATGGATCTACCAATTGTATCACAAAGACCTATGTAAGTTCTGCATAATCTAATGCTAATCTTCCAAGCATTTCACAAGTTATAAAATTAGCATAAAATCCAGACAAATTGTTTTAAGGATTTTATGTTTTATCTAAATCTTTTATTTTATATACCTTTAACAGTTGTTGTTGTTGTTGTTGTGGGGCTTAACGCCATTTTTCAGCACATGATAGGCTATACATGGCGGCCAGTATTAATGGTGGAGGAAGAAACCGGGAAATCCACGGAAAGAACCACCAACCCACGAGAAGCTACTGGCAAGCTTTCTCACATATCCACATTCGCCGAATCTTAGACTCGAACCCACACAGACAGGTGAGATGGCAGTGATCTGTAACGGAGAGCGCTTTAGACCACTTGGCCACTCGGGGCCCCACCTTTAACAGAATATTTACACCTTTACCTTTTATATTTTATCCTTCAGCACTACACATTTAAATTTATTTGGAAGACTTCATCTAATATTACTGTGCAATTCTTCATTTTTACTTTTTTAGAACATTTCTTGAAAATCAACACCATATGGCCATTGCAGCATATGGCTAATACATATATATAATTCTGACCATAAATATATATTTGATGCATTATTATTTCTCATTGTGACTTATATAACATAAGAGTTTTGGAAACACATTCCCATTAAACAGTTAAAAATGTTCTAATGCACTGAATTACAGACTATTTTGTAATTCTTCCCAACAACTGTTGGCATTTCAGATTTCTTTTATTTCTCTTGCTTGATAATTATTCAGACTGGATGAGTACCTTTAGCCGTAACAACATTTCTCCAGATCATTTTTCATGGTGTCAGTGTTTTCATGATACATCATTTATGCATACATACCATTGGCAGGTAATATTTGTGCCAAATTTTGTGAAGGTCTCACTTTTTAAATGCAATAAATTACTGACTATACTGTTGCTGTTGTAGGGTTTAAAGCCATTTTTCAGTACAAGATAGGCTATACATGGCAGCCAGTATAACTAGTGGAGGAAGAACCCTGGAAAACCCCAGGAAGAACCACTGACCCACGAGAAGCTACTGGCAAGCTTTCTCACATACCCACGTTAGCCGAGCCCGAGTCTTGAACCCACGCAGACAGAGGTGAGATGGCAGTGATCCGGAATGGTGAGTGCTTTAGAATACTCGACACTCGAGGCCCCTACTAACTATGCAATAAAATTTACATATTTTTTAAGACACTAAAAATGGGGGTTTACATATGCCAAATTCCATGATACAGCATTCTCTATTTTTATAGTACTTATGCTGTACCCTATGGTCCAACTTTCTTAATTTAAATCCTTCTTATGTTTACGATCTATGGTCTAGCATTCTCAATTTTTAACCTACTTATGTTTGAGCCCTATTGTCCAGCAATCTCAATTTTGATACTACTTTTGTCTGTATCCCATGGTTCAGCAATCTCAATTTTGATACTACTTTTGTCAGTATCCTATGGTCCAACAATCTAAATATTTATACCACTTATGCTTCGACCCTATGGTCCAACAACCTCAATATTAATATTACTCATGCCTGTACCCTATAGTCCAGGAATCTCAATTTTGATACCTCTTTTGTCAGTATCCTATGGTCCAGGAATCTCAATTTTACTCCACTTATGCTTTGATCCTATGGTCCAGCAATCTCAATATTTATACTACTCATGCCTGTACCCTATGGTCCAGCAATCTCAATAGTTGATACTACTTTTGTCTGTATCCTATGGTTCAGCAATCTCAATTTTTATTCCATTTATGCTTCTACTCTATGGTCCAGCAATCTCAATTTTCATACTACTTATGGTGCATTTTGCTTACATGGTAAGATATAAAATATTAAACGCAAAAATTTCTAAGGCAGCTCTATACAATTTGCTTGGCTGAAACGTTAAGTCTGGTTGAAATATCTTAAAAGGTATGAGAGCTATCTTCCAGTAAAGAAAATACTTAATGGCAGATGGACAGTGACAGAATTATCTACTTGTAGATGAAAGAGACATCTACATCTGCCACTTTGTCAAAATGCTTGCTAGGAGTCAGACTTATTTATCAAAATTTCTTATACTGGAAGTTTTTTCAAAGCATCTTGGTAGTCTCTCGGGGGCAGAGGAAGACATGCTTTGCGGACTCATCAATGATGGGTGCGTGTGTGGCTCTGGAGTCCAAATTCTGATGCACACAGTCTGCACGTGTGCCTTTATTCTTACAGAGGGTCACAGTTGATGTGTCGCGGAGGTCATCTGGCATCTCCTCTTCTGTCCAGATGCTGATTAGCACATTGTGGAATGCCTCCAGAGTCTGTTCACTGTGAGCCTTGTACACCTCCGCTGGGATGCCATCCTTTCCAGGTGCCCTGCCACAGTTCATTTGCTTAATGGCCGTCCTCAACTCCTCTATCGTTGGTAGAACATCCAGTTGGTCGTGTGTTGGCTGTTGGGGTACTTGGTCAAGAGCAGATTGGCTGACCGATGAGGGCAAGTTTAGGCACTGGCATAGTGTTCTTTCCATCTGTCCTTAAATGCCAGCCTTGTCCTTTATTAGTGTACTGCCATCTGCAGCAAGCAAGGGGGCAGAGCCAGACTTTGAGGGGCCGAAGATTGACTTGATGGCGCTGCAGAACTCTTTGAAGTTGTTAGTGTCGGCATAGCGTTGTACTTCATCAGCTTTCCTTTCCCACCACTGGTCATGCATCTTGCGGAGTTCTCTCTGAATCTCAGCTTAATAGGATTTGAAGCGGTCTTTTATGGGGATGGAGTTTGGGTCATTCTGCCAGTCCATGAATGCTTTGTTCTTTCTGGCAGGCAGATCTTCAATGGCACCATTGTTCTCATCGAACCAGTCTTGATGGGTTTGCTTCTTGGGGCCCAGAGTCACCATAGCTGTCTCTCTTATCATGTCCCTGAGCTTGTTCCATTTCTCGGAGGCATTTCCAAGTATAGTTCCATTGGTAGACAACTCATCATCTAGGCTCTTCTGGAAATCGAGCTGGGTGGAAGGCTGCTGGAGTTTGACAATGTTGAAGGCTGTGTGCACAAGCTTAGGACACCTTGGGTGATGTGGGGCAATGTGCAGCTTTAGGGTAGTTTGGACAAGTCTGTGGTCTGTCCAGCATTCTGCTCCTTGCACGGCCTTGGTGATGAGGACATCCTGGGCACTGCGTTGGCGGACTATTACATAATCAATTAAGTGCCATTGGCAAGATCTGGGGTGCATTTGAGAACCCTCCTCTGCGAACCTGGTTTCACTCAAGGCTGCAATGTCAATATTGTAGCGTGAAAGCTCCTTAGCAACTAGGGCTGTTCTCCTGTAAGGTCTTGCTACGTTCTCTTTGTCCATGAGAGTATGGATATTCCATGCTCCAATAAGAAGTTTCTTTCTTTGATGGTTTCGACTGCAGATATGGATGATCTTGCCAGCAGCGGCAAGCTGGCCAGATTTTGAAGGGCAGGCTATTTTTTAGGCCACCTTTTCTAGGCCCCTCCCTATATAGGGTGAGCAGCGCTGTCCTGAAAAGGTCTGCTCAGTCGCCCTTGATGCTGCCAAACTGTTCCGCTGCCCTGGGTACAGAGCAGATCAACTACTTGTCCAAGGGCTGTCTATGTGCAGGTCTCTGATTAGAACTCCCAATGGTCATCTCCACCTGTTGCTTCACCAGTCGCCCACTGCTGTAGGACTTTGGTAGGTGCAGGTAGGGAACGATGAGTGTGATGATAGGGATGAATGATAAGTGCACAACATAACCTGTGCATAAAGGAGATTTAAGTGAAACAGCCTTTACACAGAGACAGCCTCACTCTCTCGGCCTTGGTAGTTGGGATCCAGTGGTACAAAGATTCGTCATGGTTGGGGACTACTTCGGCTGCTTTGGATGGCCATGACGTCTTCAGTGCCTTGTCATGCCCTGCGCTCTCCACAAAGCATTTGCAGATTCGCCTTCATGGCCATTGGATCACTCAGTTGATCTCTTCCGTTCAGTCTGCTGAAGCTGGCTTTGCATGCAAGGATAGGCAAGCTCCAAACTCACCGAGGGATTGAGACCTGTCGGCTACCCTCAACCTGGTTTAGCCGGCTAGTTGAAGCCGTTGCCCGTGGTGTGGCTGTTGTGCATGCTACAGCTTCTTGGAGCCACAGGTGAGAGTTGAGCACCTGGTGGGGACCAAAGGTGGATGAGTTACTCCCGAAAGAGCATGACATGCCCCCCCCCGCACCAGTTGTACTACCCCTCCCAGAGCACCCTGAACACCTTGAGTTTTGTTCCAGAATAAACGTGAGAACTGTGGATGGTGGAAAATGACAAACTGACAATAATGTTAAAAATATTGAAAACTGAAGAACTGTCAATAACAAAAGCACATCTGCATCACTAGTCAATATGTACCAAATTTCAAAGAGATATCTTAAAAGAGTTTGGGTGAAAATGTTACAAATATCAAAAGCGAAGAATTATGAACAGCAAAAGGCATGTTTGATAACTAGTCTGGCAAGTACACTAAGCTGACTTTTGCCACAGAAAGGAAAGCGTGCATAATATTATGAAACTGCAGAATTGTAAATAGCAAGAGGCACATATGGACTACTAGTCTAATATGTAATACACCAAAATTGACAGAGATACCTTAAATAGTTATAATCCAGAAACAAAGCTGTTGATAGAGAAACAGTCACTAAGATCAGTTGTATTTTGGGGTGGGGTTTTAATGACACTTTTAAAAATTATTGGCTACATCATGCAGAGGAAATGGGAGCCAAGTGCCTTTCCCAGGAACACAATGGGGCAAGCAGATTAGAGTGGGAGACCAATATAGCAATTGCAAGATCCCTCCTGTATTATATCCCTGGAGCTAAACAGGCATAGGAATTGGAAATATGATACAATTTGTAACCACTTTTTAATAAATCCTAGACACTGGTCAATAAGATAAAGTTTAGGTGCATGACGTCAATAAGAGTTTTGGTGCATGACACATCTTCATATCAAGGAGAAGGCCCCGAAAGGCCAAGTGGTCTAAAGCGCTCACCGCTCCAGATCACTGCCATCTCACCTCTGTCTGCGTGGGTTTGAGTCTCAGACTCAGCAAACATGTGTACGTGAGAAAACCTGCCAGTAGCATCTCCTGGGTCAGTGGTTCTTTCCGGGGTTTTCCATGGTTCTTCATCCACCAGTTATACTGGCCGCCATGTGTAGCCTATCTTGTGCTGAAAAATGGCATCAAAGCCTACAACAGCAACATATCAAGGATGTAGCCTGTGCATGTTTGATGTCCATGGGTGAAGTAGTATAGGATATATAACCAAGATTCACCCACACTGCAAGTTTGATGTCCACTGGTAAAGTCATATAGGAATTATGACCATGATGCACCCATATTACAAGTTTGATGGCCAGAGGTGAAGTCGTATAGGAATTATGACCATGATGCACCCACATTCCAAGTATGATGTCCATAGGTAAAGTAGTATGGGTGCTATAACCATGATACACCCACATTTCAAGTTTGATGTACATAGCTGAAATAGTAAATTAGCTATAACCAAAATAGGGAATTCAGACACATGGAATGATACATAAACAGAAGGACAAAGTGAATCCAATCTACTGAATGTTTCTCGAAGTAGGGTATAACAAATTAATTCACTGTAAATGATGGTTGACACAAGAAAATTATGTTTAACACTGTATGACATTCATTAAATCATTCAATAAATATCTTGTTTTTGGAGAAGATCCTGTCACAAAACATTTTCTGAAAACACTTTTTAAACTTGAACTAAAAAGTTTAATCAGAAGCCCAAATGGGACTGATATCACTCAGTGGACTAATAACAGTTGACCAAAAACAGGCACAATTACTATATGTAACATAAACTCACAATCCAACTCATCCAAGATCTTTGTGATATAAGCCATTGTACCAAGCTTTATCACAACTGTATGAGAAATGTAGTGTCTACACAATTAACATGATCAGCCATTAATAGGGGCAGATCAAACTTGTTATAGAACCTAAGACCATGTCTGATTGTTACGGAATTGTATAAATCCCCTTATTTATTAAATACATGTACTTGGGTTTCGTTTTTTGTGTGCAACGATACCCGACGGTGATTTAAGTATATTGTACAATATTTCGAAACTGAGTTCGGTTCATCCTATGCTGCACATGCGAAGTGCTTTCAATGGGAAAAACCGAATACATCAAGTGCACAGACGATGTATGGCTGCATTGTCTGTGTATAAATGCCTCACTGTAAGACTAAATCTACATTATGGAATGTTTTGTCAGTGAGCAGTCTACTTAAGGACTTGCACATCTTCCGCTGTAGAGGTAGGTGACTTATTTATCAATTTCTTGTGTATAAGTTATAACTATTGTACCACCACGTTTATTTTTGTATATTTTCTATGTAGCTTCGGCTTAAGTAGTATAATGCAAATATTTTCTATTCTTGTTTGTGACTTAGCAAGAGATTTACATTAGCAATATAAAGTGGCATTTTTAAGAAACGTTTAGTACCGTAGGTTCTTATCGGACACAGGTAGGTTCACTTCTGAACCTGTTTATTGCTTTGTAATGTTGTGCCGATATGCCGATAATGTAATTTGTATAACTTACCATATATAACATCATTACATTTCATCATATATACCCGTGTCATACATAGTATATGGCGTTAGATTTATTTTCAGCTGATCCAAGTCGACAGGGTACCAGCTGTAGAACTGACCAAAGAAGTTGACAATAGCAGCTGTAAAGCTGAACTATAGCAGCTGTAGAGCTGAGTGAACAGTGTGTTGCTGGTCAAGTAGCAGGTGATCAGACGTTGGGAGACCAACTGGTGGGCGCTGATTGCTTGATTGACCAAGGAATTGAATGGTGGTTGGTGACTACCTGAAATACTGTTTGACTGACCAGTGTGACTGGTAGCCAAGTGTGCTAGTGACAGAGTGTTTTGTGTTACTCCATGCATGTAATCTTTCAGCCATGGGCTAATTTTGGGGTTTGTTATACCCAGTGTTTTGGGACTGTAAAGATATTCTGTATGATATCTGTCCCTTTGTCTTCACCATTTTACAATTTGAGTAAAGTACCTCATTTTTCACTGTCTGAGTGAACACATTTTACTATATGAGTAAAGTACATCATTTTTACTATTTGAGTAAAACACATCATTCTTTTCATCATGTGAATTTAATGTGAATCATTAACCTTTGTCCTTTTACTGTGTAAGATCATTTACTTGTATTCACATTTATGTAACATTATTATTGTTCGTGCAGATTGTGTCAATTTTGTCCAATATTTGGATCTTATACATGCACATATTAATTATAATTCTTTTTTCATCCAAGTCATTCATCAATAAACATTGTACTTTTATCACCATCAAAAGTGTTCTGTTATAAATCCAAAATCCAACCCAGTTATCTTGTTACACTGATCAAAAATGGATCATAAATATGACCTCTCCATTAATACCAAACTCTGCTAATCAAAATCACCAAATTAATAACCATGGATCTCATTCATTATAAGAATATGATATAAACCCATATTCCAATTCTGATAAAAAAAAATTAACTCTAGTAATAACATTCTCAACCAATCAGATGCAAGATAAGCTTATCAAAATGTGTGGAACTCCCTCATTATCGAACTCATTTAAGATCTACATGATGTAAGTTTTTATTTTATGGTAGACCATGAATTACTGGATTGTCCAAGTGAAATAATTGTGATAATTCACTGAGGTGAAATACAATAAATAATTTCACTGCCACATCGATAACAAGATAACCATGAAATCCTAAGTTATTCTTAGATAGTTACATGGCCAAGTGGTAAATATGGTCACCTCCAGTTAAAGTGGACTCGTGTTCAAAACCAACAAGCAGCGAAATTGTTTCATTAATGTGCTATTTTGGGAAGGAGAATTATGTAACTGTTTATATTTTCTGTGTGAAGAATCACAAAACATGGTAAATGGTAAACCACTGACATCATGCAGGATCCAGTAATAAATCTGGAACTTCAATCTGTTATACAGTACATTTTGCTAACCAATATGTTTCAGTATAAAATAAGAAGAAAATTTGCTTGTCATGATTGAATAATAGTTATATTCATCTTCTATGTGAAAATAATGAGTTTTTCACCCACTCGATGAAATATCTCCATTGTTCACTCATTGCAAGCAAATATCCTCTATATATTCCAAGACTGATCAAAAATCAGATAAAAAATAGGGCCTCCGGATCTGCAACAAGTGTTACGACTCAATAGTTTTAAACAAAATAATGGAAAGAACTAACAGGTTTTGTAAAATTCAACAACTGATTATTTCCCTACAATACAAAGTGAAAATTTAAAAAACAATACTTAAGAGTATTGTGAATTAAATTCCAAACTGTCCTATCACAAGTCCAAAAGTATTCCAAATTCACTGCAGTGGTCTTCCAAATGAATTCCAATTCTGAATGTGCTGATATGCTAACAGTCTCGATGTATCAAAATGATATAAACCCAAATGTCCTTTAATGAATTCACAATAAATCCATAATAGTGATTTAGTCTTAAGTCAATGAGCACTTTTTAATTCCAATGAATGATTTAAATAAATAAAATCCTCTCAACTGAACACAACTAATATTTATTCCACTATGCCTGATTTTAAGACAAGGAATTAAATATTTTGCTTACTTCAAACTTACATACAGACTGTCACCTGACTTATGACACAACAAAATGCCTTGAACCTAGGTCATTTACAATGGAATTTCCATCAAACTGTAAACAAATTTGTTTCCTGAAAATGCTGAGGTCATAAAATCTCAAACGTAAACATGTTTGCCTCCAATGATATTAACAGTAACAGATTATCAAAAATCATAGACATGAATTAGCTATGTAACATGTTGTTTACACAAAAAATTAGGTAGATTCTAAACTCAATTACTGATCAAGGTCAACCACACAATACAGAAAGACATAACATGTAATCATGGGCAAAAGCCAACACACAATACAAATTAAATATACATAACACAACTAATTGTTGACACAAAGCTGGAATGACTACAGAAAATGGATACAGTGCTGTACCATTTACTCACATAATGTTAGGGACAGACGAGCAAAAAATATTATTTGTGATAACTTTTAATTTTCTAATATTGAAGCATTTTTTATGCAAAAAAAACCCCTTTGCATAATATATTATCACAAAATAATCAGTAGAACAAACAACTCAGACTATGATCTGCCATTGTATAATGTGCTGGCAAATCTTGGTTTATATGTTGCAGTTTGACTCAATTATATGTATAACAGCAAGTTCCAGGTTTCTGCTTTGCTGCATAACTACAAGACCTACGTATTCTAAAATGGATTCTGAAAAGTATTCCACCTAATCCCTCTATGGTAGAGCTTTGGCAAAATAATGATTGAGATCTAATAATTTACATTCAATATTTTGTTTTGCAACAGATACAAAATCAAACTGTTCAAGCATAGTCTGTTTGGTAGGTGAATGTATCAGCATGTAATCAAAGATGTTTCTTTTAATAAAATACACAAGGCCCAAGTGGGCCTGAAATCATTCACCTGACATTCACCTAACACCCACACTCAAGGCATCCTTGAATGTGGAGCATCTCTTGGCCTGAACAATCCACTAGGCAACTTTGCTCGAAAACTTGTCCTGGTGGATAAGTCATTTGAGATTAGTCAAGCATGAAGGAGAATCTGTGGGTTGTTGTGAAGGAGTGAACCCTTGTGCTGCAACAGAGGGTCCTCCAAAGAAACAATATCTTGGGTTGGTCTAGCAGCTAGTTGAGAAGATCAATGAACCACGATTGTTGGGGTCACAAAGAGCTATCGATAAAAGCTAAGCATTGGGGGTCATAGCTTTTCTGAAGCACTTGCTGAATCACCATGAAGAACAGAAAGTTGTAAGTAAACAGATCAGCAAACTTCGGAATGAATACATCCACTGCCCACTCAGTGTGGAGTTGGGAAATGTAAAAGGGGTGCTGGAGCTTGACATTTAGCCTTGTTTTAGAGTCTCTCCCTCCACCAGGTTTGAACAGGAAGTCTGCTACATATTGGTGAAGAGACCAATTCATGAGGATTACCTTTCCTCTCCAGGACTAAGTGTGTGCTAAAATATTCTTCATGCCTGGGAAGTTATGAACTCATAGATTAATTGCTTCCTAGGTTGCCCAGCTAAGGAGGTTCCAAACCTCCACACAGAATGACAGAATATGTGTGTCTCCTTGACGCCTGAAGTTGATGTTTCCACATCTTTCTGAGGTTAAGCAGGATAAAAGAGAAGTGAGGGATACCGATCCAATCTCCTTCCCTCATCAGGCGCATGTATACAGACTCCCAGTCCCCAACAGCATTTAATGGTAACCTGGTGAGAAGGGATGGTCAAGTTTCTACCCAATCTTTGTTCCAATACCTAAGGTGTTCCAATGACCAATGATTGGTACTTATAGAATGTCATTCAGTGCCCAGTGAACACTGACCACTGCTTGCTGACCAGTCACAGTCAGGTAACTGTGCTCTGTATGAGGACCCCTCCTCAGATCCTTTAAATCTGGATCATAGCTCCCCCTTTCCGGGACCAATCCTGTCAGTCTGTGTCTGTGAGTTGGATTTTTAACATAGCTTTAACAATTTTCCAGTCATATTGCTACGATGTCTGCAGTATGGCAGTTTAAAGTGATGTCTAGCACTGGGGCATCATGCTGCATACATGTAGCATCATGTCCCACCCAGTCACATTATCCTGACATAGGGCCAACCAGTGCTAACACTAACCTCTTAATGCTGAGCACCTAGTGAGGCTGCTGCTAGTACCATTTTTATAAGTCTTTGGTATGACTCGGCTGGGGTTTGAACCCACGACCTCCCACATCCAGGGCAGATGCTCTAACCACTAGGACACCCGAGTGGTTAATCCTGTCAGTCAATTGGCTTTAATGTGGGAGCTTAACCTATTCTCAGCTGTCACTGAGATGTAAGCCTGAAGAGGGTGCTCCTCAATATATGGAGGGGGGGAGGGGGCAATTCACTTTTGGAAGGGCCTTGGTCCTGAAGCTAACAGACTCGGACTGTGTTGGTACAATGGTCAGTTGTCTTATGTATCTCTGAAGAGACCCAGAGACTGAAAATCCTCAAAATTCAGATACAGAGGAGGAATGCTCCTCCTCTTCTTACAGGTACATCAGTAAGGTCCCATACCTTGTCTGACAATTGCAATTTCTACATGCAAAGCACATATGGAGTGTCCCAGTAGGGTTTTCTATGCCTGCATTTCCCCCATATTCTGCTTTGACAGTGCTGTAAAGGAACTCCTCAAAACAAGAACAATAATCACTGATATGATTGTAATGTATGTGTATTCCATGGGACTAGAAGTGAGTGCCAAGTAAAGATGGCAATACCCTACCAGTCTGGTTGCCTTTATATAAATAAATCGCCAGGCACAAAATGATGTCAACAATACTTAATTGAGTTCATTTGACAGACACAGCAGAAAACCTGCAAGGTAATATGATCATAATAGTAAAAATGTTATGGGTTTAGTGCCATTTTTCAGCCACTGATACATGGCAATCAGTATATTTGGTAGAGGAAGGACCCAGGAAAACCTGGGAAGAACCACTTACCTACAAGAAGCTATTGGCAACTTTCCACAGATACCCACAATGACCAAGCCCAACACTCAAACCCACATGGACACAGGTGATCTGTAAAGACATAAGCCTTAGAACTCTCAGCCACCCCAGGCCCCCAATGATGGCAATAAAAAATTAGGACTAATATCCTTGATTCATATATAAATGAATTAAAGTTGCATGACAATTAGAATAAAATGCCAGTACATGACCCCATTCTGCAATGAACCACTTTATAAATAGCAATTGTCCTGAAAAAGATGACTACAGTATATGAACCTGTGACATGGCTTGACAGACTGTATCTTTGTTACACTTTTGTGACTTTCCAGAAATCTCATGAAGTCAAACCTGTGACTTTCCAGAAATCTCATGAGGTCACTCTTTTGGAGGATGATTTTCTATTCATGCAGGGAAGATTAGTTTCCATACTGGAAAGAGATAACTATACAACAGCAATATGTAACATACTACTGATATTAAATATGAACATTTCTGGGTCTGTTCCATATTGTATTTGAGCAAATAAAAAAATTCACCACCTACCCCGACAGGTTGTTTTGGGGCACCAATATAAGGCTCTGTCATCTCATATGTCACGGTTGTTCTCCTCTGAACTGCTGCAGCTGGGACACCAAGAGACCTTTTGAAATAAAAGTGGGTTATCACAATGAAAGTGTTAAGTTCCTCAACTCCTAAACAATATAATTTTCATTGATTAAAGGAGCAAATTGTTGCAAATAGTAATGGTTGATGAAGAGAAGTCTTTGAAGTGAAAGACACCAAAACAAAATTAAGAAAACCACATCATATGTACATTTGTAACCATTGCTAAGCTAATTAAGATACATACAGAAGTGGTGCCATGGAATAAGAAATGTCTTCTGTAGCTAAAAAAAAATCATATATACAAATGCAAGTACCAATCAAATGTGACACAAGAATCCCTGAATAAGACTGATGCTCTACTGGACAAAAATAGTTTTCTGGAACCTATGAAAATACCATATCTTCTTTTCCATTGCCGAGTGTTGAAACCATCTCCAATATTCTTGACTGAAACTAGATTTTCAGGTAATCACTGTGGTGGGCATATTGGACATAAGGACAACCTCCTAAGAAGTCTTTTGGTGCAATATAATAAAAATCTATTCCAGAGGAGTAGTGACAACAAGATTTTCAAGAAGGTTACCATGGTTGCCATAGTGGTGATCTGGTCAGCATCATTTAAGTTTGGTTTGCTTTAGAATTTTATGGAACAGAAACACAAGAGATTTAATACCAAATAAACTGGGTAAACAGTCTTGCCAAAGGACCTACAATGGTAAAGCAACTGAGCCTGATCCAGTGGTGGGACTGGGATTCAAACCCAAACCCTTTTAGTCATGAGTCTGGCATGCTTACCATTGAGCCATTGACATCTCCTAGACCGGCCAGAAAAGTTTTTCAGTGAAAACCCAATGTCAATATAACCACCCATTCTGGAGAACTGGTTTGATTTTGTTGGTTTATTGACATTTTTATTACATTTATTGGTTATATCACTCAACAAATGGGAGCTAAGTGTATCTCCCAAGGAGAATTAGCAATAACAAGATTTTCAAGAATGGGTGTGTGTGTGATTTGGATTTTTAACAGAACTTTAACAATTTTTCAGTCATATCATTACAATGTCTGCAGCGTGGCAGTTTATAGTGATGTCAAGCATTGGGGCATCATGGTGCAGACATGTAGCATCATGTCCCACCCAGTCACATTATCCTGACACCGGGCTGACCAGTCCTAACACTAACCTCTTAATGCTGAGTGCCAAGCAAGGCAGTTGCTAGTACCATCTTTTCATTTGGGACCAATTAGACATCACATCAATATTTAGGAGTATAAATGGTAACAATATTTTCAAAATTGTGCATAGTTGGGACCATATTTTGTAAACTTTTGCACCCCCAAATTTTGCAGACATCAGTTGATAAAAATCTTTAGTCACTTTTGTCCTCGACTTCTTTCTATGGAGCCTATGTATTTGTCTGATTTGCATGAAAAATCAATAGAAATTATGATTGATATCTTTTACCTTTAATTTATTGGTATAGACTTGAAAGTAATTATATTTAAACAAAACAATAAAATATAGCTCTTTCACAGATTGAAAAGCAGAGTTGAAACTAAAGAGAATATTTTTGATAGTTCATAAGGTTTGTATGTAGTGGAAAATTTTGTATTTTTCTCAAATAGACAACATCAGCCAGGAATAATTTGGGTTCTTTGGTCCTATAAAGGACTGTTGAATAAGGACACATGCCTTCACATCGTCAAGTTTTCTTCATAATACAGGTATTACATATACAGGGTAGTTTTGTTTCATTTCTAACACAAATTTTGTGTTCACCAGTTGATTGCAAGGGAAATAACTTGTTGAAAAAGTGATGGAACCCATTAACATTTTGCAACATTTCTCATTGAAAAAACATTATTCTCTAAATTTAAAATGATGATACAAATGTATTTTTTTATCATTTAGTTGCCATGACCAGGGTTCCCACACTAGCAGGAATTGGGGGAAAAAGAAGTGATAATGTTTTTACTGATCATGAAAAATCTTTGAATTTTTCTGATACTGATGAACGTTGGAAAAAATCGGGGAATTTTTTGCCATAACTTGGTGATAGAAACAGTTATCCAATGAGTCATAACTGAATTGATTGTGAATTAAATTTGAGTTTTGACTAGAATATTTGGAGGATGCAGTACAGATCATATGGATACTTGCCATTAACATATATGTATATTCAGCCCAAATGCTCAGTGAATTAAATTTGTCTTGTTGACTGGTTATTTCACAGACAGCTCAGTATCTGTATCTTTTCTTAAATGAATGGGATGAAAACCAGTCTAGCATCACAATAAGCCAACATGGTGGCGCCAGAGCGTAGCCGCTTCTTATAGGGCCTAGCAAACTTAATCACTCTAACATTGAGTAATACCTGCATGAAATCGATAGGAAAATTTTCTCAAATTGTGAGCATTACAATCATTTTGTCTTCAATCCATTGATAGATAAGATGAAACTACAGCGTTGATGAAATTTGATTAGGTGCTCACCATTTTCATTGCTAGTCACACGAGTACATACATCTCGCAACCAATTTTAAAATGGAGAAAAAACCAAAATGAAAGAACAGAATTCTATATATATTTATTCAGAGGACAAATACCCAGGTGACTATCATGTTGATGTGCTTTGTTTGATAAAACTGGCTCTGTCCAGATTGCTGCAACAGTAACGGGTTTCTGGTCGTTCTCAAAATATGTTGAGAATTATATCTCCTTTGGGTTTTTACAAAAGATGTGCAACTTTCATTTAATATAAGTGATCTTATTTACAACAACATTGGAAAGGGGTTTGTTGTTGATATCTCGTGACTGTTGGACTTAAGTGTTGTTGGTTGAGATTCATGTAGTCATGTGACTTGCAAATCAGATGGCAAGGAACCAGTCAGGTTTCATCTATGCTGTTGTTTCATCTAGTCTCAGACCTGCCAACTCTTACGATTTTGCCTTAAGTCTTATGAAAATTACCCTTAAAATACGGACTTAGGGCATACAACTTTACAGCAGCACCCCAGACGCTTTAAACTGCACCTATTTGTTCATGTGAAGCGTCTGCATCATCAAACTGTTGATTATAGACTTTTTTTTAAAAAAAAAATGGCATCCCGAAAGTGATGCATGTGTAAGACAAAAGGGAAAATAAGCCTGTAGAAAAGAGATAATAATCAACACAGAAGAATAAAAAGGAATATTCAGATTCATGTGAATAAAAGATGGAAAGGACACAATTACGTTTATTGGACATCACTTGCCGATTTGAGTACGTCTCATGGCGGGAGATGATTGCCGTTGTCATATGAAATGGGAAAATAATCTCCAAGAATTACATCAAGTTGAGAGATAGCAAAAAGCCATTGAGTTGCATAGGGTTTGGAACTAAAGTTTGTGCAACTGTACTAGTGGTAAATAAGGTCAATGCAAACTTTACAAACTTTTCAGTTGAACATAATGTCATCGTTGCTGTGTCAAACATTTAATTATGTTTTCCAGCCTTACAATAGCAGTTATTGATATTTTGTTACACGTTACTGAAAACTGGTCAATCTTATGGAAAAAAAATCAGCTGCCTTACTGAGACGGACTTGTCGGGGTTGGCAGGTCTGTAGTCTGTCAGTGGATTAAAGACTTCACAATTATAATATTTACATTTTCTGAGAAAATAAAAAATCATTTTCCGATCTATTTCATGCAGTTACGATTCGATGTAACACTTACGTTTGGCAGGCCCACTGGTAAGTGGCTACCATATGCTGCCACTGCATAGTGGTGGTGAATTTCGATTTTTTTTATATGCAGTTTGTGGCTCTGATCTCACACCCCAACATAAATGCCCAAATATGAAAAATGAGATGGGAATATTCAGAGGAAACACGGATTTGTTATATGTCAAATTTATAGTCTAAAACGTTGATTCTCTGAGCTGAACTTCGCTGCTAAACTATTAAACTGTGGTATGTACATTGAAGTATTGGTTTAAATCTTAAAGAGGCCACAGGAGAAATGGGAGAATGTACAAGTTAATTGACTCAATGACAATGGGAAGAGTTTAAGAGGTTTTGCCAAATAATTTGATGTTGGAAAGACTCAAATATTATAACAAGATGAGGAGAAAATTCTACAGCAGTGGGGAAATGGAGTAATGGAAAGAGAATGATTCTAAATATAAAGCAATATTTTACCAAGATTTAAATGTTTTTGATTGGTTTTGCAATGTGCATGCCAACAATACCCCATTCACATTTCACACTTAAGAAACGAAAACTTAAAGTACGTTCACTTAAATGTGATATTATCGATACAAGAGGAACCTTTTAATAATTAATGCTAGTTTTAAATGAAATATTAAATGCTTTTATTATATATAGTATTCTTATTACATGCACATATTGCTTTGCCTTGTTATAATGCTGTAGTCGGGGTTCATCACTTCGAATGGAATTATGTACCATACACCCCTGCCTACTTTGGCAACTCACCCTCCAACTTTAATGGAAGACCCTGCCTATAAGGACGTTGCAGCCTTAATTGGAAATGTAAAGAGATGGTAGTAAATATGGTATTCATTGAATAACATATCATAGACATATTAGACACAGCAAGTCCTGTTTGGAAAATGAATTACCACGAGAATCTTGTGTTGTCTGTCATGGCAAAGTATGGTCAGCATAAGCGTTGCAATATAATTTACCTGATATAGGTTTAATAACTTTATGGTTAAACTAACTTCCTGAGAAACACTACTCTGCTTAGGTGGTAGATTTTAACTACAGTCATCTTTTTATCTTTGATAACTTTATTTTGCTCCATTGCAAGGTATAGGATCATATCGTAGCCTCAGCCACATTGAGGCTATGACATTGTAGCTAATTATTGAGGTGGTCTTTCTAACAAATTGGCTGAGATTGTTATGACTCTCAATTTCAAATTTCTGACCCAGTTTTGATCAGACTTGGAATTTATGCTTATATCATTAAGATCTTGTTCATATTTGATAATGCATATTTACAGGTTCATCTTGCATTGACTAGGTTTGTTATTACTCTGTTCTCATCTGACAACTCGTTCAGTATTGTATCATCAAAGTTTTGGATTATCTTGATGAGTGAGATCCATCAACATTGTTGATGTAATCTGCAGCTGATCGGCTGAGCTTGTAACCATTCTGGAAGCCATATTTGTGATCTCCTTTTTGTCATAGTTGGAATATATGCTTCTGTCATCAAAATCTGGATTGTTTCAATAAAGAGTGAAATGAATGCATATTAATGAGTGATCTTGCATTTGATTGACTGGGCTTCTTACAACTCTTGAAGCCATATTTTTGATTTGTTGTGCTTACTACCATAAAAAAGATCATGGATTTAAATTACAAGCAAGAGACTGTACAAGTTAATTATGCCTTCATGTTTAGCAAGTTTTTATCCGGATACAGTTAAAATAGGTAAAGTTAACATTATATAAATTTTGGGAGATGGTGTACATTGGATGTGTTCGTAAACTATGACATAAGCCTGCTTAGTAAAATGGTCAGCTGTTAAGTTGTGCAAGCCAGGTGAACAATTTCAGGCCCACTTGAGCCACTTATTAATGTTTTTTGGCAAACTTTCTTGGAGTTGTGGCTCCTGTTTGACTTTGCCTTATAATTGCATCATATTGGCATGGGCATCTGAGGCATATTGACTTGTTTCTGGCTACATACAGGGCCACTTTCAGGTCTGGCAATTGGATAAACATTTAAAACTTTAAAACTGGAATGTTAAATTTTACATTAGGAATCTTTTCTTCCAGCTACATTTGTAGAACAGATCCTGCTGATGTAGCCCGTGTGGAATCCAAGACATTTGTTACAACTGAGGACAAGTACGATTCAGTTGCCCATGTTAGAGAAGGAGTCCAGGGCATCATGGGACAGTGGATGTCCCCCGAGCTAATGGAGAAAGAGATGAATAGCAGATTTCCTGGTTGTATGGCAGGTCAGTAGTGTTAAAATAGACATTTTCTCATTAGCGTTAAAATAGACATTTTCATTTCCTTGGTTTATTTCATCATGTGTTTGATCAAAAAAGAAAAGGGTGAAGCCACAAGTGTTGAAATAGAATTTTAAACTTGCCTTTTTAATGTTACCATTGTAATTAGGAATTTAAGACTTTTAAGACAAGTCTAGATTTGGAATTACCTGATCTGTTGCAGATAAATAAATTTTTAACTGCAAGTCCGATAATGCAAGGTAAGATGGCATCTGTCGAGCATTTTAAAGTTGTTGACAAGGCAGTCTCAGAGGATTTGACTTCATAGAATTGTGAACGGTGGCAAGTTAAATATCTTGGACAAGAAATAATTTCCGTCTAAGAAATGGACATATTCCCATTTATTCCTCTTGATCACTATATGATTTGTTTTCTTTCTATCAGAAAATACATTCAAGTTTATCATAGTATTATGGGAAGTCTGTTCTTTTTATATGTTAAATTACAAGAATATATTTTTAATTTGAAAAATATAGGATTAAAAAGTATGAACTGTAGCAATTGGAGTTATTTTCTTTTTGCATCCCCATGTTTATACATCTTCCAAACCTCACTCCCTTGCTGCTAACCCTTACCTTGGGACAGTAATGATAAATTGTGCAAAACCCATCACCTAGATGAGACCTCTTCCTGCTAAGACTGCATATATAAAGTTTGGTCTGAAAAGAGTTGAAAATGTCAAAAGTAATTGAAATTTTGGTACATTTTACCTTTTATCCCCTACACAGGATGTTAGGGGTGGGGACCAAAAATAACACCCCTCTTGCACATGTTTACCACAAGGGCAACATAATTTTAGAGTTTTGTGAAATTCCACCAAGTAGTTTACAAAGCCATTTGGTAATGACAGATTGATAGATGATGAACAAAGTGAATATATAACTGTCTGGTTGTTCATTTGACCATGTTTTAAGAATTTTACATTTGTTACCTTTATTCTTGTAGAAGTGCTGCTACAAACAAACCGTGATTTATTGGGAAGGATTTATATTTCTACAACTTGTGTGTAATCAGTCTTTACATTTGCCCAACTTGACCTTTGATTGGCATTATATAGCCATTGTTCTGCCGAGGGACTACTACATACATAGTTTAATACATTTCTTAATTCACTCATTGGTGTATAATACAGGAATGTTCATGAAGTCTGCATTGCTTGCAGAGGAATTTAATCTTTTATGTTGAACATGATTTCTGGCACTGTAAGATCTCTCACAGGTGGAAACGAGGCCAAATATTATGGTCATCAGCAATTGTTCATGACAGTCCATTCTGCAATGGCTACTGGAGGCTACTAAATACTAAGAAAAGTGAGTTTTATAATGGGTGATCTGTTCTGATTTTGTGATGCTGTATATTATCAGTTATAGAGCCTTCAAAATTTTCACAGTATAGAGGCAATGGTATTACTTATATTGTGCAATTCATAGAGGATATTTTCTCTTCCTAAGTTAATACCAAATATTTTTTATCATGTCATACAAGAAATTATATACTTGCCACTCATTAAAATATATCGTTTTCTGTACCACAAGATGACATACCTCTGATATTTACATGGGAAAACTTTTTTCTTTTTATTATATACCAGACATTCTCCAGAAGCAAAACTTGATTAAACCCACTCTTCAGCCTCTTTTTGTAAATTAACCGACTTTCCTAAGCTAATCACTGAAATATCAGTGACTTGCGAGAGTGGTAAGAGATCAGTAAATTACATTTGTGGCATTTTGTAAACCATTTGACCCTATCTGAAAACACAGCAAGTCTGATTCAGAAGTACATCACGGCAGGCTTATCGTTGTTGTCATGGAAATGAGGTGAAATAACTTCTGGGAGACGTGAACGGCACCTAGTCAGATTTCTTAAGCAAATATTTCCATGCCTGCAATGTAATGCAGTTTCTTTTTAGTTGCTTTAGCACAAAGTGGTCATTTGTTTTACTGCAGGTATAACTTTTGTAGGCACACAAAATCTAGAATCACATGGCATTATGGGAAATCTTGCATTTTTAAAAGTGAAAATATAAGGATATATTTTTCACATCTGAAGATATAAGAATGAGGGAAATATGAAAAATTATTTTGCCAATAAGTTTATATATTTCAAACTTGTATAATAAATGTTAATGTATAAAATAGGATTCTATGGGTCCATTAATGCCATGTGTTCAGTTTGACTTCACCACTTACTTGTGCTTTACTCTTGTTTTTCAGGGAGATGTATGTATGTTATACCATTTTCCATGGGTCCAATTGGGTCCCCACTGAGTAAAATTGGTGTCCAGTTAACCGACTCAAACTACGTGTTGCTGTGCATGAGAATCATGACCCGTGTTTCCCCAAAAGTGTGGGAAGTACTTGGGGATGACGAATTTGTGCGCTGTGTCCATTCAATGGGATGTCCAAGACCTGTTCAGAGTGAGTACCATTATTTGCCACTGCTTGTCATGTTATTTGATATATTTTGAATGCCTCTACTGCTTGCAGCACATGTCTTGGCATCTGTTCACAGTTGCTATTTACATGTCTTCTCAACCACCACAGAACAGAATTTGACCAGATTTCACAGAAAACACCCAGGCATGAAGATCTTTAAAAATTTTAAAGTAAAGTGGAGCCTTCATCAGATATGTCAGTTTGAAAAACCTTTATTAATCTTCTCAAGAACTGCTCAAATGAATTTCCCAAATTTGACAAAGCATTCTGGTATGAAGATATTTATAATCTGCTCAGATGATTCTGATCGACCATCAGATACATCTGTCTTTACTAAACAGAAAAAAAAAACTTCAAAGGAGTTTTTATCAATAACCCATTGCAGAATTTGTCTAAAACTTTTCGTGACATCTCAGTCATAGCAGAATTTGTTCAAATTTGGATGGGAAGCATTCTAGAATATATGGCTTTCACCAGTATGCAAATGATGCTGATACACAAAAAAAAAAACATGCCACCATTACTAAACAACAACCACCCCCAAACTAAAAATTATTTCCCAAAAACCTAGTGACAGCATTTGATCAGATTTAACAGAAAGCATCCTGACATGAAGGTCTTTGAAACTTGTTTAAATAATGCCAATGTGCCATTGAAACATTGGCACAGTTATTCAGAATAGAACAACCTTTAAACTTCGTAACAGCTCAGCAGAATTTTACCAAATTTGAAAGAATGCAACCTGGCATAAATAGCTTTAAAATTTTTACAAATGATGTATCAAGGAAGTCTATATTTTTTGAGTAAAATAAATAATTCATCATTGAAGTGGGAAACCTATTGCCACAAGTGACGATGCAAAATGTTCCCACTTCAGAAATGGAAAACTTTCCTTGTATCTGTTTGAAAAAAAGTAACCACCAATTTTTTTATTCTATATTTGTTAAGGCAAAAACCATCAGTTTGCTTATATTTTTCCTCCATTCTCTGTTGATGCACTTAATGTTCTACATTGATAAAAAGTTCCAAAATAATTTCGGACATTAACCATTTAAAAATTTAGTTTGTACAATAATGCTTCTAATTGTATATTTTATCAAATTGATTGTTTTTGAACAAAAATGTAGAGATTTTTATTTTAGTCAATATTTGTCCTGTGCAGAGTGGTAAGTGAACATTGAGGGGATAGAGGTGCTGTAGAAACATCACATAGGGCACATCTGACATTTCAGAGCGTAGTATCTTTAAATGGAAGATTTTAATGACTGTGAGTTTACTTGTATGGATTTTGTTTTTATATTTTGAGCATTTCTGCATTCAGAGGTGAATTTTTAGCCTTGGCATATTTGCAGTCTAGTTTGGTAACAGACACTGCACCCAAATTTGGATTGTCACTAAATTTAGGTTTTCAGTTAACACTAATTAATGCTGGAGTTCTGTCATTTTTACACGTGATCATGATTGTGATGACAGAATCACTGCTTAAAATTTTTTTATGTTCTTGGATGTTTTCTCGATTAAGTTTATTTTCTGCGACAAAGTTCCTAATTACTATGTATTGCAAAGGCTTTGTTATAACATTTCTTTGTTACAACGTTAATTGGTTATAGCATTAGATTTGTGTGTTCCGCCTAAGAAAATTGGTTCAATTGGAATATTTTTATGATCTGACATGCCAAAACCAAACCAAATAAGCAATGGCAGTCCTTTAAAGAAAAAAGGTGTAGCAACAAAGGCACAGGGTAACAAAAGTTAATTTAATCAGACATCATTCATAGGTGGTCAGTAACAAAGGCCTAACAATGGTGTTTGGTAACAAAGGTGTGTGTATTGCACCTCATTGATAATTGGTACTTTGGAAGCATATCTGGCATCACTGGATAATGATTTAACATAGCACTTTTGTGATTGACACTGGTGAATCAGACATTTTGAACTCTTGGACTTGACCTTTATGCATCAAGGACAAATGGTTTCACAGAGGAATTCACTTCATTTGCTCGAGTCAATAGTCTTTAACTAATGGATTGACATGAATGGAGGGGAGTGTGTTCAGATGGGAACTCGAAGCATTATACAAGGATTGGTTAAAACCATCTAAAGGAGAAAAATACTAAGGCATTGTGTATGGCATGCAGTCATATGTTTGACATTTCTAATAGGGTGAAGTTCCCTGAAACTGTATATCAAAGGTGACAAACGCAAGTGAAATTCCCAATATGAACCTAGTTTAGATAATTCTTTGTTCTTTTTTGCTTAAAAGTGATTCAGATGGGATGAAACAAATGAGCAATTTGGGGAGTTAGGTGCACTCTCTCCTGCCAGAGTTGAGTGGAAATATAAAATCTGCTGCTTCATGCAGTCTTGAATAGTTTATGATTAGAGATGGTGTTCTTAAGGCTAAAGTATTGTGCACATTAAAACTATTGACTGATTACTATTCACATCGTTTTCCTGAAAACACAAATTATTTCGGGTTCTTTTAACTGATGTTTTTTAATAGATGTTGTAATTTTTGGATGCAAACCCAATTGTAAATGTTTTAATTATCACTGTGCTGACTTCCAAATAAAGTTTATTTGAAAATATTGACCACACTGAATCCCTAACCTGGATTTGTGGTTAAGTACACAACAGAAATCTATATCCGACACTATTAACAGGGTTTACAATAGACACGTACCCTCGAGTTTTGACCCATGGAATTTAAATATGACCCATTTTTGATGCACGGAAATTCCAACTTGTGTGTCCTTTTTATGCACGTAGATTTGGGCTGGAGCATTAGTCTTGATTACCCTTGATTTTCCTCCGGTTTGTTTCTTACTAAGAGTGCTTTGTCCTTAAAAAATTTACTCTTGGAGGCACTGATTGACGTCTGCTCGAGAACAGTCTACACCTTGATGGCCAATAATATTGCACCAATGGAAGATATGTATGAACTGGGCGGAGCTAACACTTGGGTACTTTGGTTGAATTGTTTTGAGATTACATTTGAAGTTTATGATAGAGGAAGATGAAACAATTATGACATGAATGGACTGCCTTTTGATCAGATATCAGAATTGGTATGTTTGGACATCAAATGATAATCAGCCGGTCAGAACTGGAGCAATATGGTGGCTTGCAAAACTGGTTGTCAAGGTTTGACCAACTTGAATAAATTTATTGGCAATTAATTTGTTTCATTTGGCAGAATGTTTAAAACTTCGGAATCATTTATGACTTCACTGGATTAATTTCTGATAAAATATTGGCATTTGTTTGTGCTTTAAATTATAATCAGACAAAACAGGAATTTATGGCTTTTTGTGAAGCCAGTTTTCAGTGTGGGATTGTTCTTTATTGGTGATTAATTTGCTTCAATCAGCAAAACTTCAAACCTTTAGCATTTTAATTAATGGATCATTCAGAAAAAATTTAACGGACATAACACTTGATGCATACATCTGAACTTTAAAGTCACAAATGCACAAAGAAGTATATTTTCTGTTCTGTCTCAGTCTTGGACACAACCTGCCGGTGATGAATTTTTTCTGACCCTCAGACTCCAAAGAAACACAGAGATAGTGTCAGCACTGAGGAGAAGGAGAGTCAGTCTCCGTAATTTGTTAGAAAATTTAAGGAGTGGAAAAGTGAACTGACAATTCTGTGATGTACATCCTTCATATCTGGCTAATATATAACTTTCATAGTTGTATGGGTGTATGCTTGCATATAAAATGATTTAAGCAGATCATAATAGAATATGTTGAGAAGTTAATAAATATAAAATATAAAATAATCCTGTCTGTTTTATATACAAACTATACACACAGTAACACATAGAGAAACACTTGCACAAAAATCGGATTGTGTATTTCTTACAAAATACTGTACCTTTATTTCTCACTGTTCAGCACGAGACAAGAAATCTTAAACATCATTTATTTCCACCAATAACGAGGAATCGCAGCTATGGGCTAATGACTGTTCAGAAAATTGACTCTTGAGATTTCAGTTTTGACTCCTGAGATTTTAATTTTGACTCTTGAGATTGTGGAGTCGAGGGTTAACTGACGATTCAGTTTTGAAATCTATTGAGAACCCTGTATTAAGGAGCACAACTGGAAGTGGATTGAACATACCCTGTGAAGAGACTAGACTAACATCACTTGCCATGGAACCCTCAAGGCAAGTGCCAAAGAGGGCAACCAGTCGTGACTTCGCGAAGAACCCTGGAAATAAGCTTAAGACAGTCTGCATGTCATGGAGGGAAGCAAAACATATAGCTCAAGATTTTGACAAATGGAGAACTGCTGTGAAGGCTCTGTGTTCCAGAGGATGAAGTGGAATGATGATGATGATTTTTGTGGACAAAAAAAATCTTGAAAAACTTGAAAATGTCCTGGAAAGGGGCCCTCTATTGTCAGGTGGTCTGTAGCAGTTTACAGGTCTCTCACATCTCACATCTGTCCATGTTTATTTAAGTCTCAACTTTGTCAGTGTAAGTATGTGGGAGAACTTGCTTCCAGTGGTCTGGTGGTTCTTCTTGTGGTCATCCTGCATCACATATGCTCTCCACCATTAGAGCTGTGAAAATGTTTGTCAACCTCTACAGGGTACCCATCAATCTTAATCAGTTACCCAGGTACCTGATGAAAGGTAAATCATATCAAACATGTACAAAAATGAACTGCTTTGTTTTATGTTGACATTGCCATGAATGGCATGCAAAAGTACTTTTTCGGCGGTCAAAGTGTACAAGTCAAGGTGTATTTTTTAAGTCAGATCGGTCAGAAGGGGTGACTTGTCATCAGCGAGTCAGAGCTGCATTGTATAAAAATGGATAAGCCTAACATGATCAGAGGAGGGAGGGAGGGATGGAAGAATGGTGTAAAATGTCAAAAAATAAATTGACAACGTTATATTTGTTCTGATTAAATTCACTAAATTCCGCAATATTTGACATTTTAAATTCATGGATATGATAAATCCATGAATTTAATTACAGGTCACATAGCATAAAAATAGTTGAGAATGATCTGATTCACAATATCCTGTAATATTTTAATTTCCACAGGTCTTAAAAATAAACATTGAAAGTTAAGTCCACATTTTGTTTAATTCACATTATCCTATAAATGTTGCTGCCAAATGTCATCTGGTGCAGAGTCCAAGAATTCATCCTCATTGTCTGATAATGTTCTGAAATCCTTCATTGTCATGTAGTAAATCGTCATGGTCAAGTCATAAATATTGTCAGACTTCATATCCATGGCCTCACTGTCATATGCGGGTGCTTATGCAGAGACTGAGCTTAGTCTGTGTAAGTAACACTTGATCACGCAGTTTGTGAAATCTACTAAAGGTTGCAACTGAACACTGTCAGTTGTGCGGCAAGATCAAGTAACCACCCTCTGTTACTTGCCACTGAGCAAGTATCACTCACTCGATCAAAACCGCTCTGGTGGCCTAGTGGTTATAGCGTCTGCCTCGGATGCAGGAGATGGTGGGTTTGATCCCCGGCCAAGTCATACCAAAGACTTATAAAAATGGTACTAACAGCTGCCTTGCTTGGCGCTCAGCATTAAGAGGTTAGTGTTAGGACTGGACAGCCTGGTGTCAGGATAATGTGACTGGGTGGGACATCATGCTATATGTCTGTGGCATGATGCCTCAGTGCAAGACATCACTGTAAACTGCCACACTGCAGACATCGTAGCGATATGACTGAAAAATTGTTAAAGCTACGTTAAAAATCCAAATCACTCGCTCGCTCGATCAAAGGGTTGTCAGGTAGGAAAACAAGCTAAGAGAATAATATCTAACATTTACTGGAAGAGGCAGAACTCTACTTGTCAATGAACAAGTACATGTATTAAATTGCGGCTTAATCAAAAGGATTGTCAACTTTACAAGACAAGAGCTTATGGAACCACGTGCACTGGCAGAAAACTTGTATAAGGTAAATGGGTACCCAGTGGCTCATTTTATTTTACCTGGGTTATTAATTAACAAGCGGGTACCCATTCCTGATGCTGGCCGCCATGTATGGCCCATTGTTTGCTGAAAATATAATTCAACCTATGAAACCAAACGTGTCCAGGGAAAGTCATGGAAATCTTTGTATTGCCAAGTATGTATGAACATTGTTTAGCACCATTGTGCAAATACCATTTGACATAGACAAATGTATACCTGTTTACTTATGTAATTTCATTGTAGTTTTTACGGAAATTATCAAAAAAGGAGTTGATTCAAGGTACCAAGCTTAATGGGCTTTTTTCCACAAAGTGGCAGCATGCCAGTTTTATTTATTTATTATACTTGCCGGATCTCACACTTAAGTGCTTGATTTTACTGTAATGTGGTATTTTCAAGCATTTGTGATTACAGTACCCTCAGTTAAGCCCTTGGCTTTGGATTTGGGATTAATTGTTTGAGAAGGAAATGAGCAATGGGGTCTGTGAATACTGATTAACAGGTGGTCTTGTTTTGAATGAAGATACACAATGTGAATCTTGACCTTCCATCAGCCACTGCATGCAAATAAAAGAAAACTTAGTTTTAAATAGTATGTGCATGCACATCTGCACATGTTCGTGCCATATAGATAGAGAATCCTCAGTACTAGAAATAGCAGTGTAGATACTTCGTGAGGCATTCAGAAACTGTTGATAATGTAGACTGCCTGTCAATATTAGGATGAAAAACTAGGGTCATATGGCTCATATTATTGACAGGACTTTGGTAAGCTAGTGATAGACAGTGGCTAGAATGACAAGTCTACATAAGGGGTGATAATGTGATGAAGTGTTGTAGAGTACATCATTTTAATGCTTCATTGTTGTTGCATCATTACATTTTAAATGCATGCGTATTTGAGTCAGTTGGATCATAGGCAACATAGATTAGTGAAGTAAATTGGCTCCCAAAACTGTACTGATACTGATAGATGGTTGGACTCGTGCAGTTGATGAAGACAAAACTGCCCGCAACACATCAGGGTACATTTTAGAAACTTTCTGGTATTTCTCATGATTTATGAGTCATTGGTCAGTTGAAGGGTCTTTTTGCAATATATAAATAATATTTCCAGGTCCAATCCTATATGACTGACATGTAAATACATGTGGAATAATAATTTTCTGTTATCAGTTTAGATTTCATGGCTGCATCTGGCAGTTCGTCAGATCTAGGAACCATCAGATGACTTTTGCTCTTTGCTCATTTGAAAATTGTTCTGGTCATACAACTGAACTTTACAACTATTATCAGCCATTTGTTCAGTTTTTGTCTGATCATTTTTTAAATGAACTGTACAGGGGATAAACTTTAACAGATAATTGTAAATATTTTACTTGTTGTATATAGATGTTTGCATCGTAAGTGCACATGAGCTATGTGACAAATCCACAGGTGTTTGAGACTAGTCACATGACTGGGTTTGATTTACATATTCCTTGTAAATAGCTAATGTAAGCCTTTGCTTAATTTCATAATCTTGTATTAAAAAAAGGAAGCTTGAAATCATTTTCTGTATGTTTACACTTCATGTCTCAGTGGGCTTGGGGATTTAATATAGGCATATCGTGCCCTGCTGCGTATTGTAAGAGGCAACTAATGTAGGTGGGAGCCATGGTAGCATAGTGGCTAGCATACTAGACTTGTTGCAGAAAGGGTGTGTCTTTGAATCCTACCATTTGATCAGCCCAGTTCACCTACTGTAGTGCATCCATAGGCAAGGCACTTTATTCAGGTTGCCTCAAAACTAAATAATCTACTTGTGTTGTGCTTTTATGAAACACCAAATCAAACTGTCTTTGAAATAGTAGGGGTACATCTGTGAGAAACCTGAATGTTTAAATTTTTCCAAAAATTTCAGCCACAGTATTGAGCAATTTTGTTTTTCGATTGTTTTCCAGGGAAAGTGATCAATCACTGGCCATGTAATCCAGAGAAGATTCTGATCGCACACTTCCCAGAAATCCGGGAGATCTGTTCCTATGGGAGTGGCTATGGTGGCAACTCATTGCTAGGCAAGAAGTGTTTTGCCCTCAGAATTGCCATGAACATTGCCAGGGATGAAGGCTGGCTGGCAGAACACATGCTGGTGAGTGTTTCTGAGTTCCATTGCACTTTTGAAAAAGAATTACAAGGGATGTGAGATATCTTTCATCTGTCTGTTATGCAGTTGTTTCTAAACTTCTTTCATGAATTCACAGAATTTGGCAGTATATTTGCCCTTATAGTAAGCATGTTCAGGAAGGGTATTGTATTTGAGCACTCTCTCTGAGATTTTTACTTGGCAGGAAGTGAAAAGGATAAAAGTACTTAAATTTAAGTTTTATTTTATTTGTACGTCCCTGAGATGGTAGTATCTAGTGTTTGAGTTGTCTGCCAGTGGGGGGGTGGGGGGCTTTCTAATGGATAGCTTTGCTCAAGTTTTGCTTTCTCATTACTTTCTCTAAATCCTTTACTAGTTCATTACATGTTCGAAATATAACATTATCACATACTGTCAGTACCATGCTTGTTTCTGGGTGGGGTGATGGGGGGTCAGGAATTGTTTTGGAAGACCCACTTTTGTTAGATTTATTGGTTACAGCTTTTTCAAGCACTTCTGTTAATCTTTTTTCTGATTTCATATTTGGAATAACATATCTATGCTACTTGTTACATTGTCTTCAGTCCCTGGATGGGGGTGGATGGGTTAAGAATTATAATCGGAACATGTTTTGCTTAAAGAATTTGGTTCAGAGTTTTTCATCACTTGTATTTTAACAAAAAATAACCCCCAATTTATATTTCATGTTTAGAATATAACCTTAATTAATGTTGCTTCAGTGCTTCAAGGATGCAGGCATGCAGGTTCTCACCTTTTTTTTATAACTTTGTTGCAGAATGAAATCAGCATGCATGCCAAAAAAAGTTTGTATTCAGTTAAATTCTGGCAAATTTGGCTGTTCAGGATGCATATTTTGCATAATAAACAAGCTTCTTTATTTGCATCAATGTATTTGTTTACCATCATCATTGGTGGTAGTTGTAATAGATTTTATTGAAAGTTTAAGTCTTGTCTCTTGTCGATGAAACTCTCATTTGATGGATCTGGTCATCAGTCAGGTCAGACATAATACAAATATTATTTTCACTTGTGCACAATCTGCATCAGATATTAATTTGATCTGGGATTATTTAGGTAGAAATAAAATAATATTGTAACAGTTTAGAGAAGGAACAAGAATTACCTGGCAACATGCCTGTGTTGGTGGATTTAACCTTAGCTACTGTAACATGGTTCAGTAAGTTGTGGACATGATATGCAAAAACTCCATGATTGATTGTGCTTAAAACATGAAGAGGTGATGTCACTGTATGTGGAATTAGTTTTTCTCAGAAACTGCAGTTGATATTTGACCTAATGTTTAAAATGCTACAAGAAACACTGTAACATCACATCATAATCTAGTGGATTTACTACTTCCACCCTTGGGTCAGGTTATTGGTTGGCGCTGTGGGATCAGTAGGTAGGACACCTATTCATTATAAGTTTTGATTCCTTAAGTTTTAATGATCTTTTTATCCCATTCATTACAAATTTGGAATATTACAAGATATCAAATTCTGCTTACATCCTGCATGTGTTGTTGCCTGCATTACATATATACAGGACCACTTTTAGTTAATTTTAAAAAAAAATCATTTAAATCTTACTTGGATCCCTTCATATTTGGAATATTGTATATTCCCATACTAATTATACCACTGTTGCCCTAGGGTTGATGTCCCCAGTCAGGACCATGGGGTTAAGAAGTAGGACACCTTTTTGATGATGTTATTTGGTGGACTTTTTGAATTATGCTATAAATGTGCTTCTTGCCTTGCACCACTACTCTTGGGTCATGTCGTTGGATGGGTCAAACGTGTGTTGTGTGAAAAGTCTGACCAATACTTTTTGTTGTTTTAAATTAGTAGCTGTATAGGTCATAGACCAGAAGAGTTGATGGGATGGCCTGTTATCTGTTGCGAGTCCATCTGTTAGTTCAAGTTTGTTATTCTAATTCCTTGTAATATAATAAGGCAATTGCCATGAAACTTGACATATACATTCATTCCATGATACAGTTGGTCCTAAATGAAAATGGTGCCACACGGACATCTAAAATTGCCATAACAGTGACCATCTTGTAAATCTTACCACTACTTATGAATGGCATCTTAGCTAGCCAAGGTTCCAATGTGTTAACACTATCTACACCTTGACGGATCAAACAGATATTTTAGTGCTCTGTCCTAGCGACATTTATTGAATTTCATGATTTCCTTTCCTTAGTATGTAATTCCAGCTAACCAATAGCATGTAACCTCAGTGCATTGGACATGTCTGAAAATGGTGGAGGCAATTGACTTCAAAAGGATACTTTGTAAATTTATCATCGAAAGTATGACTGCATACCAGAGAGAAGCCATTACAGGTTTATTCGAGTGAAAGGTATTTGTACAAACACAAACTGGCATTGGAAAATTGCTTATTTATTGATATGACCCCATTATGACTAACATGTTGGACAGCTTGAAAACCTTGTAATAGCTACTCCAGAATGCTGGAGATGGTTTCATCACTTGACAATTAAAATTTAAAATAATGAAATGGTTTTATCTTGGATTCCAGAAAATACTTTTTGACCGGTAGAACATACGACACTTTGATGGGCTTGTTTTCATGGTTTTTTTTTTTTTACTTTACACCTATTTCGAATATTGTGGTCAATCTGATTAAAATCAGATCTCCACTGTTCCTATGTGAAGATTTGACAGCGAACGCTTAGGGATTATGTTCTGGTGACCTGTGTAATTATCATCACTAATTTTATCAGCCAATCAGATGAAGTCCTGTATCTTCACATTTGGGTGACTGGGCAGTGTGGCTGAAGAGCAGTAATGTGTGCCAAATGAGTTGATTCACTTTCAAATTTTTGAAAGCTGCATTTCCATTGGCTAGTTTTAAGGTCACCAGAACATGACCCCTAAGCGATCACTGTCAGATCTTAAAGTAGGACTCTGAAGATCTGATTTTAATCAGATTGTCTTTGTAGTGTTTTGCCACTAGTTGTGTTATGGGGATATGCCTGATGGTATATAGACATTTCATCTTGGGGGTATGCAGACCCTGAAAGGGCAATTTCACCAAATTTGCATTCAGCTGTCACTCAGTTTGTGCCCAATTTTGCATTTGGATTTCATTTGTCAGTGTTCTGTGTGCATTCCATTTACATTTACACTTCAGCCACCATCTCATCATATTTTATTTATGATTTCAGAAATGCATTCAGATTTGCATTTATCACGTCCATTTATTGTTTTTATTAAATTTGGCTTCTTTGGATAGAAATGCGTTTTCAAGTCAGGTTTTCTGTTTCAAGAGCATTAAAGGGAGAGAACTTGCTTCCATAGCTTATTCAAAGTTTGCTTTAATAAAATAGTAAATGCATAGAATGCAAAAGATACAATTAATTGAAATGAGAGATATAACTGCAGTTGCAGTGAAAATATAATCATAGAGTATATGAAGCAAATTTCATTATTTCATTGTACTTGTACAAGTAGTACAAATACAGTTCGGGATTTCTTCATCTCATTCTGAATGCCATTTTTGTTAGGTAAAATGTCCCATTTTAGGGTCTGCATCATATTTCTAAGAACAGTTTTTTATGTTTTGAAAATGTATGCCATTTTAAAGGAAGATGTAATATATTTAACAAAATAACGTATTTCAGGTTACAACATTGCCTTGGTTCAGGGTGAATGTAGATGGTCTACAATGAAACTCATACTAGGCAATATGGGAAAGTGCTCAGATTCGTAATAGTAAGCCAAAGATTAAGTTTCATCATTACACTGACCATATGACTTCCATTGAGCACAGCAGAAACTATACATTGTAATTGATTTTAACTGATAGGGGTACCTAGATTACAGTATTGTGATTACAAATAGGTAAAAATATTTCATCAACTGCCACTTAAATAAAAAATTTTGTTTTTCCTTTTTAAAACTTTAGTAGAAAATCATAAAATCAAATACATTTTAGAACATTTTGGCAAAACCCCTGTAAATCGACACAAGCATACGCATGGGTGTCTTCACACCATAGTGTTCATCTATTTAAATCATAATGATCACTATTGTTACGAATTCTACGAAATGTTTAAGGGGTTTACTCCAACCGAAATCAGGCTCATTTGGACTTGGTCAGTTTTTGGTGAAGTTTTGAAAACTAAATAAAAATTAAATTTCTTGGTATGGTGGCAGTTGATGAACAATTTACACCTATTTGTAACTACAGCAGCAGCATCTAGGTACTCAGAATTAATTGCAATGTATAGTTTCTTTATACTCATTTTAAGTCCTGGCCAAAATACAGTGCATTGACCAAGAAGGGCACATGAACCTTAAAAACATGACAAGTAAGATGCATTATTATTATTTGTCATTTATACTTGTTCAGCAAGAAATGCATAACAATGCAGTTTCATCAGATGAATGAAAATAATGACATCATTTTTCAGTTGCATTTTAAGCCTGTTGAGGTTCTTCTATGAATATAGATTTGATTTGATTTAAAACTGATGAACCACAGATGGAATGAAAAACTGCTCATGTGACTCTGAATTATAGAATGAATAACAGCTCATGTAACTCAGAATTTTAGGCAACTGTTTTTAGTTATTGTTAACAATTTTGTTTTTAAAGGTTTCATGAATTTTAGCTTCACTGGTCATAGACCAGAAGAGCTAGTGGTAAAGCCTGTCTGTTAGCACAAGTTTGTTATTGCTACTCATAAACTACTTCGAGGATTCCTATTCATCCCATGGTGTAGCTGGTCCTAAATTAAAATGGTGCCACTTTGACCTCCAGTGAGCCCACTACAGCAGCCATCTTGAAAATTTTTTTGTGGTCACTGCTCCTCCAGAATAGAAGACAAGGTTTTCACTAAGATTTCATACGATGTCTAGTTGTCTTTAAGGAAAATGGTGAGCCTAAGACATCCAGTATAACCATGACGGTGGCCTTCTTGAATATCTCTAGTCATTGCTACTTCTCCTGAATGAATAATCATATCAGCATGGTTTTTTCACTACAAGACTTGTGATGTGTAGTTGGTTGTAAATGAAAATGGTGCCAGTCTGATCTGCGGTATGGATTCCACAATGACCGTCAGGAAAATGTTACTATGACAATTTTTCTATGACAGCTGGTCATATTGATAGTGTGCTATCGCCAGAAGACTCGAGATGTTCTAGTTGATGCTGAATGTAAATGGTGTACGTCTGCTATCCAATATGGTCACAGTGGCAGCTATCTTGAAAATTTTGTTATTGTACCTCCTTCAAAATGAAAGTTACATCAATATGGGATTTTCACCAGAGGTTCTCTTATAATGTCTTACAGATTTTTAAATTAAAATGGTGCTATGATGTCCAATATGGCCACTATGATGGCCATATTGAAATCTTGTCACTACTTCTCTTAAATGGAAGTCAGTTTGACATGGGTTTTTGTCAGAAACGTTGCTGTGCTGTCTAGTTGGTCCTAAATGAAAATGATGCTGATTGACCCCCAATATAGCGACAGTGGAGGCTGTCTTGAAAATAGTTTTCTCTGCCCCTCCAAAATGGATGGCTATATCAACATGGGGTTTTCACCAATTGATTTTTTATGATACATAGTTGGTCCAAAAGGAAAATGGTGTCAGTTGTGCTCCCAGTTTATCTGCCACAAGGGGGGTCCTGAAAGTCTTTAATTAATCCATGAATAGATATGGTCATATTGACATGGGGTTTTCACCAAAAGAACTCTAATATCTACTTGGTCCTAAATGAAAATAGTACCAATCTGATGTCAATATGTCCACCACAGCCGGTAATTTGAAAATCTTGTTATTGCTGAAGAATATCAGATGGTTTCTGCACTCAGCAGTTACAGAAATAAATGGTCATGTCTTGAATTTCTGGAAATTCTTTTCCCTACTAAAATGTCAGTCTCTTCAAGGGACCTATTTTATAGTGCTTTTTCTTTTTAAACAAAACAGATTATGGGTGTCACGGAGGAGAAGACTGGAAGGGAGACGTTTATTGCAGCTGCTTTTCCAAGTGCATGTGGCAAAACTAACCTGGCCATGTTGCAACCTACCATTCCAGGCTTCAAAGTCCGAGTTGTTGGTGAGTTGTGGATGTGATACCATTTTGATTGGTTTCTATCTTTAAAATTCATTATGTGGTCATAATACATCAGGAGTACAAACTGACAGTTCCTTGCAAATTGGCATATCCAAGTGAACCAAGACATTAACCACATCTTTTAATAGCATTAATACATTACCTACTACTATTGCATTCCTTTCCCTTTTTTAGATTCTTAGTCCCCAGTCCAAGCAAATTATTTCCTCCAATTAGTATTGTGGGGCCAGAATAGAAAAGAACATGATCCCAGTCTGACTGCTTGGTCACAGCCAGTGTATGGAATACATTTCTCCTTTTTTTTCCACTTGGAACCATTCATAGTACACTTGTGTTATATCATTCATCAGAATTTGCCGTCATTTTTGTCTTTAAATGTCATTTTAGACCTATTAAAACTTTCTTGCATTGATTGAGTGTTTATGTCCTCTCTCCTTGCTTTGAGTGTTTTCTGTGTTCCTTTAGTTAATTTTAAAGGGTTTTTGTGCCTTGCTTAGCAAGCGGTTCATGAGTAAATTGTATTGCCCTCTCATAGTTTTGGTGTTAGTGTATGTATAGTCTACTGTTTAGCTTTTGGAGTTTTTTTTTTTTTTTTTTTACATGATATTATCTCAGTCCAAGGTGTTTATGTTGCAATGTGTGGGCAGGTGTGTGCACAGCGTGGCCTAATGGGACATACAGCCCATCTGCCTTGTTGTGCACTAGTTGTACGCACACTGGCTGACATAATTGGACGAAACCTCCATTCCCAGGAGGGAAAGACAGCTGTCCTGGTGGAGATGCTTCTTACAATGTGATCAGTGCTGGTGATTGATTGATCCTTGGCCCCTCCCATGGAAGGGAAAATGCCAGAGTTAATGCCAGAATACTTAATACTTGCCTGTTGCTAGTGGAGAGTCCAATCCTACAGACTAGGATCATGTTCTTTTCTCTTCTCCCCCCCCCAACTTCCACTACATTTGGATCTCCTTTAGCAATAGAAGTGCCATAAGACATCTGCTTAATGAGATGGAAGCTTCACAAGCTAACAAATTGCATCAAACCTGTAACAATAATAATAATAAATAATAATAACCACCTCGCATTCAGATTTGACATCCTCACACTTTTGAGTTGAAAGTGTGACTGACGAGTACAAGTGAGATAAAAAATATTTACATATCAGTATATATGATATTCCTTTATGTAAACAATGCCTTCCTCATAACACAAAAGTTTAATTCACATGCATAGAGCAGTCGTCGTTGATATGCTCCAGTGACCATTTAATGCAGGGAGAAACCATTGTTTGTTTATAGAACACCTGCCTGTTGACCACAGAAAGCAGTTGACCATTATATGCATGAATTCTTTTAATAGGAAATTTGACCAGGGGAAATTCAAAGCCTGTTGTGGCCAGGTGGTCACTGCATAAAGATAGACATTGGGATAGGTTTGACTGTAGTTGCAATTTTAGCTCACATGACAAAAGGAAGATCAGATACAGGACTCACTTTAGCCATTTGAGGGAAATAAATGCAGTTATATAACAGATTTGAACCCCATGACTGTGTGGATTATTATGCTTTTCTGGTATGTAAAAAATAAAATAAAAATAAAGCAATAAAATTTGTGTTTGTAATTTATATTATCATCTCTTTAATTCCATTCATCATAAAAAATTGAGATATTCTAAAAAGAAAGACTGCTGCATAAGAATATCATAAGAGCTAATTTGTCCATCATGGAGCTTAATGTAGTTTTTGTTTTCTATTTATAGCAACTACATGACCCATTTCCAAGGAAACAGGCAGGTTTCTTCAGTTTGAAACTTTGCCATGTAGATTCATTATATTGTTAATGATTATAGATAGTGGACCAGTCTGTACTTTTAAAGAAAATAGCGCCAGATATTATGTGAAATGGACTTTTATGGGTCGATTTATGGATGACATTTCTTATAGCAAATGGGTCTTTTTAAACTTCAAAACATGTCGTATCAGAAAAAGGACAATTCAACACTGCTTTAAAAATTTGTAAAGAACATGAAAGATGCAATACAGCAATTGAGGACATAATCTGTGGACTTGATGATCATTCAGCAAAACATTTAGCCTATCTGGGCTGAGTAAATTTAGGTGTACAGCAATATTGTGGACAGTATTTGATGATGAGTTCCCAGATGAAGCAGGTGTGCAAAGTGATATCAAACGAGAGAGAGAGAGAGAAAGAAAGAGCGAGAGCAAGTTTACTTTGTCCCTGAAATCTTGTATTGAAATTTGAGAAAATCCAGACAAAGAAAGATTCAGTGAGTCATGTCAAGATTCAAGGCATGGTTAGAAATGCCCCACATTTGGAGAAAACTTTATCCGATGATTGATTCCCAAGAGACATTCCATAGTGTAAATCATCTAAAATGCCAAACTTAGCTGAAATCCATGTGAGCTTCAGAGTTTCAAAACTATGGTCTGCAGAATTATATTCTTTTAAGGAGCAATTTTAGGTGGAGAGACTTTAAATTTATTAAAATTACATTAGCAATCAAATTTGTTTTGTAAATCAGAGGATAAAACTGACAAACATTTGCAACGTAAAGGTAGACGTATCACTGAGAGTAGCAGCTGTTCTGATTGTGAGGCAAATTTAGAAGAATCTTGTTACAGTGTCGATACTTTTTCACACTAGGGCACATGGAGGGAACTATGTTTACATTTGAAATTCTTGCCACTGCTGTTCAAATAGAAAATGGAGAAGAAAACAGAACAATATTGCAATATTTGTTAGAATTTTCTTGTTAAAATATATCCAAACGAATATTAAAATTCAAATATGCATTTTAGAAAGAGACAGAATCTTCAGTTTCTTAAAAATTTATGCTTAAATTATGCATCAATAATTTGTTTTGAAATAAAAACATGAAAATAAGTTTGAATGTAATGCTAATTAATGAACTTTTTATATAAAATTGAGTGTATTTAATTACTGTTAGTCGGTGAAATATGCCCTGAAATTTACTTGGAAGTAGAATGTCTATTCTGTAAGTGGAGTGAAAGATAAACGGTCACTTACTGGTCCAAAACCTATGTTTCATTTGAGAAGTAAGGAAAAATTCCACTTGTCTCTGACTGCAGATTAAATCCATTTATATGTCCCACATGTTTTTTAAAATTCAAAGCCTTTATTTTGAGCTAAGAAACTGATCCAGTGCATATGATCTACGGAAGCTGTTTCAAGGGCAATGTTTAACACAGTTATCACAAAATGATTGTCAACAACCCAGGTAAGAGACATCAGAGATGCCACTTGGACCACCTGTTACAGGTATAGTTTGATGACAGAAGTGTATGTAATCAGAGGGGTTTGCTAGATATGTATTTTAAAATTGCAACAACTCTAGAACTTTACATGCAGTTTTCATGAAAAAATATTCTCCAGGCATGCAAAAACAGTTGTTTATTGTGCATTTTTCCCCTCCCCCCATAATTACAAAGAAATGGTTGTGCTATTGATTAATTGCAACATTTTTCTTGGAGATCATATCAGTATTATATTTA
This sequence comes from Megalonaias nervosa, assembly GCA_016617855.1. Lineage (NCBI taxonomy): Eukaryota > Metazoa > Mollusca > Bivalvia > Unionida > Unionidae > Megalonaias > Megalonaias nervosa. Next base: position 208,968 of record JAECUM010000287.1, on the reverse strand, counting down.
TTACATGGCATTACCACACAAAGATGTATGAAAATACTATGTAGTGTTGGCAAAGAAGAACACTGTGTGAGATAGAAAACTATGTTCCATGTTGCAGGTGATGATATTGCCTGGATGAGATTTGATGAGAATGGAGACCTGTATGGTATCAACCCTGAGGCTGGATTTTTTGGCGTAGCTCCAGGAACAAATATGAAGACTAACCCCAATGCCATGCTGACCTGCTTGAAGAACTCCATCTTCACCAATGTGGCTGAGACTGCTGATGGTGGATTTTTCTGGGAAGGTCTGGAAGATGAAGTGGACAAGGTACACACTAATGAAATGAAACATTCCTTTGCCAGTACCATGACACAGAAGATATTGTACATTTGACATCTTAGTATGAGGAACAAATTTAAACAGAATATTAGATCATACCTGCCTCAATCTTTGGGATCAATTCCTCACCTAAACTGAGATCTGATATGCCATGATTTGCAGCTCACCTGACACTGCAGCTCCCAAGAGTCCTAGAATAAATAGCAATTAGCATGAACACCTCTCAAATTCATACAAAGATGCCAGTGCACTATCTAGTCTGGCTGAAATTACATGGAATAGAAAATGCAGTTAAACATGTAAAATACCACCAGTTTCTATCAAATAGTTGGAAATATCTTGATGTAGGGTGTCTTTCACCTTGTTACTACATATGGATGTTTTACTAAAGATTTTTCTGTAGTTTGTGCTAAATAAAATTGGTGCCAATCGGACATCCAGTATGGTCACATGGCAGCCATCTTGAAAATCTTATTGCTTCTTCTGAATGGAAAGTCATATCTTGAAAATATTGTTATCTCTTACCCTTTCCAAACGGCTATATCAGCATGGCATTTTCAGCAATAGACTCTTTATGATACCTAGTTGGTCTTAAATGAAAGTAGTGCTAGCTGTACATACAATATGGCTGCCATGACAACTGTCTTAAAAATGTTGTCACTATTCCCCCTGACTGGATGATCATTATGACATGGGATTTTCACTGAAAGACTTCTAATGATGTCTGCTTGCTCCAAATGAAAATGGAACTAAGCTGATATCCAATATGTGTACCACAGTAGCAGATTTAAAAATCATTACTGCTGAAGAATATCAGAAATGGTTTCAACACTTGATTCTTGAAAGGAAATGTAGTCTTGGATTCCTGGAAATTGTTTTCAGTCAGTAGAGCATCGGTCCCTTCAGAGGACTCTGTTATAATAAACTGTTTATGAAATGTATATTAAATATATTCAGCAATTATCAAATGCTTATTTTCACACAATCTACAGTTTACTTAAGTACATCAATAAAGAAATATAGAACCCAAAGGATACTTCATTGCACATGGAGGACACTGAAAAGATAAAATCTCACAAGGTAATGTCAAATCTCATTCTGTTACTCTGAAAGTATCGTGGGTATGGGACTCTGCTCACATGAGACAATATGTATATACCACTTTATTATATTTACTATTTAACAAAGACAAAGGTTGTTCAAAATAGTTTCCTTAAACTTTCTTGTATATTTATGAAAATGTTGAATTTACAAGTTTTGGTTCTGTTTAAGAATGAATAGAAATGACATAGTAAAATATAGAATAGAGGAATATATGGTTGTGAAACTATAGGATATTGCATTGTTTTGTTTCACTTTGGTTATGTTTACTATAGGTGCAAGAGACAATGACACCAAATAGTTATTACTTTGTTTTCGCTACTTTTAGAACATTTCCATTACCACCTGGCTTGGAGAGAACTGGAGAATTGGACAACCTGGAAAGGCAGCCCATCCCAATGCTCGCTTCACTTGCCCTGCTGGTCAGTGCCCTATTATTCATCCCAAGTGGGAAGATCCCAAAGGTGTTCCTATCAGTGCTATCATCTTTGGTGGCCGCAGACCTGTAGGTAAGAAACATTCTCTCTTTCTACATATGCAAGTCAGTAATTTTCTTGTTTTGTTAGAATAGTTTTAATTAAGTCACTATTCTGATTAAAAAGATGTTCTTGGTTTATTGGCCGATACTGATGAATTTTCTAGTTTCTTTATTTTTTTGAATTGTCAGAATATGATTAATAAAATTGAACAGCACTTATTATAGCTGGTAGCCAGCTGAATTACTATTGAGTTATTGTCCCCATCTTTTCCTACCAATGTGATGACATAAAATTTGATCTTTCTGTCCATCTTTATCTGTGCTCTGTCTGCCCCACTTTCACTTTCACACAACTCCTCCAATTAGAGTTGAGCAAGATTTGATATGCAGATTGATAATGATGAGATTTTGGCTAAATATTTTCAGTATTCTGCATCATCATTTTGGAGAGTTATATCTAATGATTGCCAGACTTGCCCACATTTGTTCCTGCACAGTAGCTTTCTTTATTATTATTGGAATATGCGTGCAGCTTGATATTGACGAGATCTTATTGGACTTGGTTAGTATTTTGTCATCATATAGCAGACTTATAGCCCCTTATTGCCAGAGCCCTGCCACTTTCATTTCCATGCAATAAATCCCTTGAATATCATTAGATCTCAACTAAATTTGGTATGCAGCTTGATATAAAATAGACATTGGCAAAGTTTGATGGTTTGCTTTATGCATCATCATTTATCACCTGATTGTCAGATGCAACTACTTTCTGACCAAATGTAAATACTGTGATTATTATTTGATTTTGACCAAATTTCTTATGCTGCTTGTTATTGATGAGATCTTTGATTTTCAGTGTTCTGCAGCATTGTTTAGTTGAGTTGTAAACCCAATCCCCCCCCCCCAATTGTCAGAACCACCCACTTTCATTTGTGAATAATGCTGTTTCTTTAGGATTTCAACCAAATTTGTTATGCAGCATATTTTTATAAAAACTTTCCTAAGTTTGATTGTCAAGATTCTGAATCGTTTTGAGTTCATGATTGTCAGGCTGTCTCAATTTTTTTTGCTGCTGCACAGTAACTCTCTTAATTATTGGATTTCATCTTTATTTGTGTGGGCAACTTGATATTAACATGGCCAGCAAAAAATGGGGAAAATCAAATTCTAGAATTTGCTACTTGAGCATAGTTGTTCATTTGTACTGACCACAAGAATGATGCCATTTATTTTTACTTGGTTAGCATATTGTTTATGTAAATTACAATCGGGTCATTTTCTATTTTTGGCCAAGGCGTATTTCGTTTAAATTGTCTTCATTATAGCATGGTTCTTGTATTATACAAGTTTATACACATGACCAGTAATTATCACCAAAGCACAGGTTCCACTTAATAAAACCAAATGCTTGAATATATTGGACTGTATAATGATATATTTGCTCATAATGGCAGGTGTTCCGCTAGTGTATGAAGCCTTCAGCTGGGAGCATGGTGTCACAGTTGGAGCATGTGTCAAGTCCGAGGCCACAGCTGCTGCTGAACACGTGGGTAAGACAGAACATTTTTAAGAGATTTAAGTTTGTCACTTGACAGCCCAAATGGAAAGGATTAATCTGCATAGTTTATTTCCCTTCGCCGATGTCCCTTTCAGATACTCTGCTTTAATACAGTAAGTACTGCTTTAATACTTTAAACGTGATATTATGAATAAGACTTTATAGGACTATTGGACCTTGTGGACTGTGTAGTTCACAATAGTCTTAAAATGGACTGCAGCAACTGTAGGGTGGAATTTTCAGCTTTTTTCTCCAGCAGTGCAGAGGACTTAAGAACATCACAAGTAGTTTGATGCCTTTGAAATTAGATCGCCAAAGATGGTTAAAAAATGTACCTTGTTTATTGACAAATTATTGGAATATTTATACACAGTAGAAACAAGATAGTTTAATGAACAAGGCAAAACAAAATACAAGGTTATCAAGGAATGTGTGAAGGACAAGTATTTTGTTCAAAATTTGTCGGTATTCAAGATCATTTCATCACAGTTACAGCTATTGTTATCAACCTGTCAGACTGAACAACAGATGGTGTTCTTTTTGAAGATCTGTCTGATAACAAGATCTGTCATTAGGAGATTTTGTACTTGAAGGGACAACTGATGGAAATTTGGTACAAATTGATGTAGCAGACAAGAACTTTCATGTAAATTAATACAAATATGGTTCTAGGTTTCTCAAGTGCAGGGGCTGTGAATGGAAATGTGATATGCAGGTGCTATAGTTCAAGGTGGAGTGCAAAAGCATTCTGTTGCACACCTTAAAAACATTTTTGACAAAGTGCCCAATATCATCTTTCCTTGGATAGTCGTCATTCCTATTTAAAGTCGATCAAGATGGAAATAGAGTTACATGGAAATTTTCAAGGTGCTTACTTTCTTATTGAATGCAAAAAGAGTGGAATAAAAGTGACTGAGATCCTTCTAGAACAGTATACAGTATTCTTGGTTAGTATACTAGCTTTCAGAAGTTAAAAATTTGCCAACTTAAACAAAACCAGGATTCAGTACACAATCTGTTTCATGAATGTATCACCTGACTTGGTTGGCCAGCAGTATAAAGAATACCTAGAAGTTGTTGAAGTTCTGTGATACTATCACATAACCCAGCATCAACAGAAAGTGGTTTTTATATTAACGAGGTTTGTTGGTTTTATTTCGTCTGGCCAAGCCCACCTATACTCATGCTTTGTTTTCTGCATTAAATGACCGATCCTGCCTAAAGGTGGTAGTAAAAATGTCAAGATGGTTACAAACTGGGTTTTTCCAAGAATCTGATTAAACCAATGAGAAATGTGTTTACTTTTGTGTAAATTTGAACTATTCATAAGCCAAGTTTATAAATTGAGCACTTTTACTACAGTTTTTTGATGAAAAATAGAAAACAAATGGTGGACTTCAGATGGATATTTGATGATTGAGAGAGCGAAAACAAAGTTTCCCTGGTCAATAGTGAGTAAGCAGAGGAAGAATATGATGGGCAGTTAGATATTTTATGAGATGTAGACATGGACATCATTGTTTCTGATTCTGAATGGTCAGTCTAAAAATGATGCACATATTGTAAATAGTTTATCAATAATTTGTGAAAGACTTGGACAAATGACAAAAATGAAAACACGACTGTAGACAAATTTATTTGGAACACTTGGTGAAAATTTCATCAATTTTTATTGGATATAAGAAGAGAAATTAAGAATGAATGCATGTACATGATGTTTAAAAAAAATTCCATTTAAAAGGTTTCTGGTGCACAAGCAGCCAGACACAGCTTAGTGATGCTGGGGCATAGCAGCAGTGATGTTGAATGAGTTTATGGCACTTTTAATCTGTGGTTATATAATGTACAAGAAATCAGAGTTGATTGCTTTTTTTAATGATACATTGAGACAGCTGACTCACACTGGCCTGGGTGCCCATCAACCCCTTTGATTATGGGTCTGATGCTCAGTGAACTGAGGTGTGACAGCTGCCTTTAAATATTAACGAAGAAATGGAAGTGAAGAACATGAAGAAAGAAACTCTTTCACTAAGAGTATTGTTTGTGACTATATTAATAGTGTTTGGCTATTCAATGTGCAAATACTAGAAATGGTGCTTTGAGCAAAAATGTCCAGACAGAAGTATGAAATACATTATAAACAAAAGAAAGAAGAGGATAAAATCTAAGAGGAGGGGAGCAGGAGACTGAAAGAAAGAAGAAAATTGACATGGTCAAGAAGAAGAAAAGAAAAAGGACTAGCATCTGACATTGAATTGTTACAAAAGTCCCACAGATGAGTTACATAAAACAGCCAAAAACACCAACAAAATGTCATGTCTTACCCTGGCCAATTCATTAAGAAGAACCACCAAGGAAAAAGCTAGTGAAATAAGAGAATTGAATTTCAAAATGGAAAAAAATAAAGACAAATTGTAAAATTATTTGTAAGTTAGATTTGTATAGTACAGTACAGTTCTTTGCTAATCTTCTTGTGTGATGTGGCAATGAAATTCAAATAAAACTTGTAATGACTGCCAGTGATGATTTACATGGATGTTGTAATTCTTAGACTTCAACCCTCTTGTTGTTTGATTATCACAATGATGAGTTGCAAAAAAAAATTTATAAAAACCAACAGTTTATTTGTCAAGAAAAATCCTTAAAAACTTGAAAATGTCCTGGAAAAGTCCTGAATTTTGTCTTGCCAAGTCCATACAAAACCATGTGGTAGGCCAGGTGTTACATGTAATCATAAAATTTCTTCAGCATCTGAATGTCACCGTACCAGTTAATAGGTGGAAATATTTTAAATGCAGGATAAGCCATTAATTAAAAATAACTTTCTGCAAACAGTTTAAGTCAAGTGTTATTCCTGATTCATAAAATTTGTTTGATTTTTAAAATTTCAGGTAAACAGATCATGCATGATCCAATGGCCATGCGTCCCTTCATGGGATACAACTTTGGAAAGTACCTTGGACACTGGCTATCCCGGAACAAACCTCCTCACAAGGTGAGATTTTCTTAAAAGACCATAATTGATTCTCAATTATTCTACTTAGGATTTCAGGTTAATATAATAAATCCAGATCTGTCGGCATGTTTTGTGATATAACTCTGGGTCCTTGCTCTTGTGGTTTGGTGTGTTTTCAGATAAATGCAGTATATTCAAGATGTGATCACATTGCTGTGGAACGGTGTTGCACCCTGAGCATGGGATTGTGGGTTTCCCACAATTTTTTGACCTATATCCCACAAATCTTGAGCTGGTTCTACAATGTAAGACGTATCACATGTTATTTTATGTTTTAGTGCTACGTCTTAACTACCCAAATAACGGCCTTTTATAGCATGTTCTGATGTCGGTTGACATTGGAATGAGTAGTCAAAGTTTCAGGAATATCTCACACACTTGGCAGCCCATATGGACACTCTTCCACAAATTGATATATAAAAATAATATACTTAGTGTGCTGTTTTTATCCTGGTGGAATCAAAATCTGACACTAGCAAATAAACGCATTTTCATGTTCCTTTGACATACATTTGAATTTGTTGAAATGCAACGGTAGTCGAGGTATGCCGAAGTAGGTTCATGTGGGGGATATGTTTCTTGAACGAAACATTGCTTACAGTTCCAATAGGCATAATATATTTTTATTTGTTTCGTTAAAGAATAATATTTGAGCTTACCCCGATTTTATGTAGGCGAACGAAACTTGAAAACAGGTCTATTTCTTTTGCGAGAATTTGAATTTGTTAGAGATAAGACATCAGAGTAAGTAAAGTCTGACTAAAACATTATGACTTTACTCTGTACAAAAGCGTCATTATTGGTTGCCAGTTATGAGATATTCTGAAAATTTGACTTTTGTTATGATGATAGTCGACATCAAAACACTATACACAGCGCCATTAGTTAGGCAGCAAGACCCAGACGTCCAAAACATAAATATCGGCATCGAGGTCTTACATGTAGGACTAATCTTGAGCCTGTGCACCCCCAGGCATGCTTTTTTCATTGGGAAATGAATGAAAAATATGCCTACAACCTTGGATTAAAATTAGTTATTGTTTCTTTACTATCCACAGGATCACCATCATAATGTTTTTTACTGATCCTGCCACAGTTTCACTGATCCTGCTGAATGAAACAGAAGCCACTTGAGTTTCAAATTCAACATTTATTAGCATGAACTTAAAACAATAACTATTTCATGAGCAAGAAGTTGAAAGTTTATGTTAAAGCTTCCTCAAGAAGCTCTTGTTCAGATATGCCACAATTTGCTTTGCTTCTGAGGAAACATTATGTTTTGATTTCATGTATCATCCCTCTGCCATTCTGTGTAGGGAACTTGCATTGTGTGTTTCCAGGGATTTATGAAAATGTTTACACCCATTAACGAATGAAGTATACAGTTCACTTTGGTATTTCTCCAAATTTTTGCTGCAGAAAGTACACAACACCACTGCCTTTCCTGGGTCATACTTAAGTCATATTAATTTGCCTTGCATTTAATGGTACTTTCTAAATCCCTTTTGATCATATTTGTGATAATGCTCTCTTGTCATTGTCTAATTCCTGCCATTCTGGTGGTGCCTACACAACTTGCAGATACTTCCAGTTGTCTTCAGTTGTTACCAAACATTGCTTTGAAAATTTATCAACAACAATATAAAGATTGAAACACATTGTTTAATGTAATTCTGGATTTTTCATTGGTTTAGTGAATGCGACCTTTTCCAATTGGTCAGTACTAGCCTGATGCATTATACCTTTTGTTATCATCAGTAATGAGATCAGTGCTTGGGGGCTGTACACCAGACTAGTTCCATGCACATACTGTTTTGACAATAAGCATGGTTTAACACTTGTTCATTTGGGGCACAAGCATTGATTGTATCTCGTCAAGCACAGGATGTTGGCAGGTACTCGGTTAACACAATAAACAGATAGTTCTTAATCGTTAAAGGAAATGTCAACTAACATTTTATTTGATATATCCAACACAAGACAACCTGCTAAGAGGGCAATGGGTCATAATTTTCGCTGCTCCAACTAGTGATCCGTCATCAAAGCCATGAACCACGTGTTAGTGAACCAGTGTTGATTTTGAGCCCTGCTACAGCTACTCTTGAGCGGTTGTCCATCCACATCTATGTTGGTGCTAGTAAAGGTCAAAGGCATTCAAGGTGACACAAACTTGAGACAGCAATGAATGTCCATTTTAAATACCATGTATCTGGCAATGAAAACATTAAGGTTTGTGGTAGTTGCAATGTAAAAAGTCTTTGACAGTTGTTTGGGTTTTTCAGGGTTAAAGTGACACCTACAGTGATGAAGATTCGATTTATTTTGAGGTCAAGTTGATGACAGAAGACTTCATATTTAGAAATTATTTATTAATGTGAAAAGAATTTCAGAAAAGCATGAACATTTATTATATTAAATACTGCTAGATGATGAGTAAACATAAAAGTTAAATGAGAATAGGATCTGGAACAGAATATTCCATGGTGCAGCTCATTTTAGGTTCGTGAATATTCAAACATTTTAATGTTTTCCCTAGTTAATTAAACACATAATTGTTTATCACAATAGTGTAAGTATCCAAGGAAATAAGATATTGCAGTGCACGTGGCAGAGTTAAATGGCAAAACAAGCAAAAAAAGAATTCACTGTTAGCAATACTAGTTCATTGCATTATATTTTACTAGTTTCCTTTGACCCTTTAACCTTTAACTGCACAACGACACTTTTTGATGTCAACCCCTTTACTGCTCAGTGACACCTTTTGATGCTTTTATACAGATAACCACTGTTACCAAATTAATGCCTTTATACCCAAAGCTATTAATTATATGGATGAGAGTATGAATGTAGAAAGTAAATATGCAGCAAAATCATTGGTTTAATTGCAGGATTAAAGCAATTGCGTTTTGCAGTCTACATTTCTGTTTGATGCAGCAGTGTGCTTGCCATTTGTAAACATGTTCTACATACATCTGTTGCAATGTTTTGTCCTTTGCTTTACATAAAAAATTTTCTAATAATTTTCACTTACGCAAACCTGTCAAATATTTTTGGTTTAATGCTCCTTTCATCAACATATCCAGTGAGAGATATTGTCATTACTATAGACTGTCTCTCAAATAATCTTCATCTTAATGCTCATCTTAATTAAAAATAATTTTCTCATGTATATACCATGTATTCCTCCACCAGATGTGCATGGCAGTTTGTATATCTGGTGGGAAAAGAACCCTGAAAAATCTTGGAAAGAAACACTGACCCACAGGAAGCTGCTGTCAGCTTTCTTACATACCAAAATGGCAGAGCCTGCAACATGAATCCACACAAACCGGGGTGAGATGTCAGTGATCTGTAAAGGTGAGTCTCTTAGACCACTCAGCCACCTGAATTCGAATTTCAGCTCCAGCCAATATGGGTATGTGAGAAAGTTTGCCAGCAGCTTGCAGGGTCTTTCCAAGTTCTTCCTCTACTAGATACGTCTGCAAAATGGCATTGAACCCACAAAACACATGTACACAAGAAAAATAAATGTGTAAACCACCACAAATTAATGGAAACCAGGCTAGGAATGGGTAATCATAAAAGATGGTATACAGTACTATCCATTTATCTTAACCTCCTCGGGCCTGAGGTAATATTGTCTGCATAAGCAGATGTTGAGATAAGTGTCGAGGGGTGGGGTGGGGGTGAGGCTGAAGGACAAAAAAAACAGTGAAATCTGTCAAAGAGTTGACCTGTCATCAGTATGACTTGCTTGGAGAGAAAATAAACAGTGGAAAGTTTGATTAAATGTAGATAAACCTAGCCTGAAATAACACGTGTATGTTGCCAAGTTACATTACAACTTAAATTACAACTTGTCACTGAACAATTTATTATGATATTCATTGTTGCCAGTAGAATGTGGTTGGAAAGCTGTTTACATGCAACATCTATTGGCCTAGATTTTGGCCTGCCTGAAACAAATAGTCATATTGCTGAGGCTACCAAGGGGATGAGACAATTCATAGGGAAATGAGAATCCATCAGCAAGTGAAAATTTTGCAAACATCTTTGAGAGATGCTACAGATTTAACTTCCTTGATGGCCAGATATTTAGTTTCATGAGATTTAAAATTTTGCTTGTGTTTACACTGCCAGTAATGATTGTAAACATGAAGCTATTTTTTTCTTCTGTGAAACAGGAAACATTCACTGCACAAAAAATGTGTTCCAGCACAGGAGTTCGATGTTTTATCAACAATATACAACAAAAATTTGTGACATGAAATAATCTTGTCTGTATTATGTAGTACACATGCCAACCATTAAGCTTTTGGTATAATCATTGCTTTTTTCCACCACATATGTTTTGCGCTTGACTATAAATGGATTACGCTTTCGAGTACATTAAAAAAATACAAATAAAGCAATAAAAGTTGTGTAATTTTTATTATCATTTCTTTAATTCTGTAATATTAATTTGAGAATATTCTGAAAAGGAAGACTTCTGATGTGCAAGAGTTGATTTGTTCATCGTAGACCTACATGTACTTTCTAATTTTCTATTTATTGCAACTATTTATGACCCATTCCCCCCCCCCAAAAAAAACGTATGCTTTTCTTTAATTTGAAACTGTCTTGCAGATTCATTTATTGCTAATCAAGTTAGACAAGTCTGTACTTTTAAAGATAATGCACCATATGTTAAGTGAAATGGCTTTTACAGGTTAACATGTGGATGAAAATTCTTACGAGCAGATGGGTCTTGAACTTCAAAACATGTCGGATTAGAAAAAGGACAAATCAACACTGCTTTACAAATTTGAGAAGAATATGTGGTCTTCATGATGATTCAGTGAAAATTATACATGTAGACTAGTTAAAGTGGGTATGAATATAAATAATGTGTCAGTATGTTTTGTGTTGGTATTCTGGTTCTAATCCAGATGGATTTTTGCCCGTTTTTGCCAAGTATTTTGACCTGCTGCAGGTCCAGGTTAGTAGCAGAAGTAAATCTACATACTGCTTACATTGAACTGTACTTATGTCATGTAATGTATAAATTACACTTTTTATGCTCAAATTATGCTTTTTTACCACATATATTAGCAAATATTGTGCTTATACCTCACGGGATTAGTATGCATTGTGTATATTTATAGTACAGATTAGGTTTGTGTTGTCACAAATTTTTGTCGTATTTTGTATTTTATTAATAACACAGCAGACTCCTGTGGTTCCAATCACCGATAATGGTGGGAAATGTACTCAGCCAGATTCCATTGCTTTTATTCAAGTTTAGGACTAACTTGCTTTATCGAAGGGTGCATTGTATTTATTGAAGATTGTAGCCAGTTTGCTCTGATGAATAATGCATAACATTAATGAAATCACCACTAAAGGCCAGATTTGGAGGACCAGACAAATACCTGTTTGTTAATATGATGGCAACATTAAAACCTGGTGGCAAACATCAAATAATTTAGTACAGTAGAACAGTATGGGTCAGAACTGGCACCTTGTTGACATTAACAATTAGAAGACAAAGGATTTGTTCAGTTTGGGACCAGTGGCTTGTGTCGATGTGTACATTTGTTTTTTTATCTCTACATCAAAATAAGCATGACAAATTTTGGTAGTAATAATAGACCATGGGCCTGGGACTTTGCATTTTTGTTAACATAGGTGGCCTGTCGACATAAATGACGTCAATACAAGTGGGCAGGACTGTATATGCGTTTGGCTAGCCATGATTGGTTGATAAATAAAAGAAGATTTTAGTAAAAAGAATCTTTTGAGAGCTTATTCTAGTTGTAACTGAAAAAAAAAAAAAATGTAGACCTTGTCTGATTGATGGAGGTTCAGTTCTGTTACAGATGAGTTTGGAATAACTTTTTACTGAAATTAGCACATAACTTATTGGTACAAAATTCAAAATGTTTCAGACGTGTACAGATTAGAAAATGCTGCAGCTTGCATAGTTTTCTGTACACAGAAGCTGTCATCAAGGATATGTCTGTACTGATCAATATAGCTTTGATCACATGCATTCAGAAATTGCAAGTTAATGAATTTTTAATATAATAGTTTTTGTATAGCTTTACTATGGGAGCTGAATTGGTACAGTGAGACCTTCAGCTATAGATCTGATATCTTAGAGAAATTTTCAAGGTGTTACTTAAATTGTTGTGCCCCTCCCCCATAGGAAATTAGGTGAGAGACTTTTCTTATACTGATACTTGAGTGAAGGTTATCCACATTTTCAGGCACACACCAGGGTACAAGTGAGCTTGGTCATCTCTGACAACTCTTGCTACATTGTGAAATATTTCATTTTCCCTGGGTGACTGTGGGTTGGATGCATTTGCCTTTATATCTCCCCTCTCCCTGCATGGGTCTGAGTCTTGGCTGGACTAGAGTGGGTATGTTAGAAAGTTTGCTAATAGTTTCCCATGGGTCAGTGGCTATTCCCAGGAACTTGCTGTGTTCTTCCTCTACCAAATATACTGGCCACCATATATGGACTATCATGGGCTAAAAATGGCATTAACTCTCCCAGAATAACAAATCATTAACATTAAGCATTTCACTATCAATAAGGACAGAGAAGCACCATGCATGTGACCATTACTTATTTAAAAGATAGCATGTTTGCTCACTATTCACATTTTTACAGTACCATATTTCATGTAAATTTTGGTACACAAAAAAAAATGATTATTAATTTCAGTGTAAAAAAAATTATATGTAAAATGAATAATTATCATTTTGTGGTACTGACTGTGTATGAAAAATAAAGGGATTGTACCTGAACAAGTTCTACGGAACACACGCTACTCGACAACCTAACGGTACAAACGTACAAAGTAAACATATATTTTCTGTCTCATTCTGCTCTCAACTCAAGAATCTAATTACAATAAAATAAAAGTACTCAAAAAGATTTTTGTTGTTATTAGTGAACAAGAGAAAGAGAGGAATATGTCTCAGTGGGAAAGCTCGTCTGCATTTAGAGCATATGTAGCTGTTATGTTGTGTAAAGTTGGCAAAATGATTAAGATGGTTTGAACATGTATTAGTTAAGGGTAGTATTTATTGGTAAATTGTACGCAACGATACGAGTCCACATTGTCAAGAAACTAAGTTCAACTTGTATTTTTACAGCAGCAATAATCTCATTATCAAATTTCAATAAAATAATAAAGAACTTAAAATCACAGTTATGCACATGAGCACACACGTGAGAGAGAGAAAGATGAAACAAACTTTTGTCAATGTACAAGGCTGTATTTATTCAGGGCAGTTTTTATTTGCAGCTTTGCAAAGAGAAAAAAGACTGTATTATGAGTTACCTGACAATTGTGATAATCCTCATGTATTACCACCCTACTATATTCCATTATCAATAAACATCGCTAAATCAACAATTCATTCTTGTTTTAATTACGATGTACATTGTCACAACAACCACATGGCTATAGTGTTATTTACACGGTAATCAAACATGCTTAGCGCTTTAGTTATTCCAGTTGAAACCAGATTGAGGGCAAGAATCGACAGAATAGGTCAAATCAGCAAGGCTGCCAGTAAGAAAATGAGGCTCTCTTTAGGGAAATGAAAATTGCATTACACTATTGAAGCCGTTGTCCATACAGAATTTGTTATAAGGACAATTGATCATACGCATTACTTGTTATTCGAACTTGCTAATAAAGATAATAGAGGGGTATATCATAGAATAGATTTGCAATAAAATGTTAATTATATCCAAGTCAAAACAGAACAAGCACTTGAAAGATAGTATATGTATATATACGAATCGATTTAACGGAGTCCGTGACTTTCAAATTTACAATAGAAAATGGCAAGATTTTTATATTTTATGTTTGTATGACTATAATGAAACAATAAGACTAGTTGACCAATGGTCTGTGGTCTTCATTTTAGCATGTACTGAGATGTAATTTTTGTTGGATAAGAAAACCTCAATGGGCTTCCAAACTCTTTTTAAAATGCACATAGTGTTTTGTTATGGTGATGGACTTGATAAGAGCTAATTAACGATAATATTTAAAGGTATATGTCTGTGAAGTCCTGTGTCCATTTGTTAATAAACACCAGTAGATATTGTAATGACAATAAGAGAGCATATGCATCATCATTGTATTTTCTCCCCAACAATTATTAATTTTTGTAAAAAACAAAATGGCAATATGGTATTTTCAATCTTTTTTGCAAACATAAATCTTCTTAGTAGAAATTTTATGCCCGATAATTTAATGGGTTTTTCAAAAAACACAAAGTGAAATGTATGAAAAATTACAATACATTTAAATAATTATGATTTTGATAACTGGATTGTGTATGAAAAATTTAAGGATACAAAAAAATACATGCAATACGGTAGTATTTGGTGTCATAATTGACTAGTTTTAAATTACTGTCATTTTAATAGGTACCCAAGATCTTCCATGTAAACTGGTTCCGTTTGAATGAAAAGGGTGAGTTCCTTTGGCCAGGGTATGGAGACAATATCCGTGTTCTAGACTGGGTCATCCGCCGAGTACACGAGGAGGAGAGTATTGCTGTCAAATCTCCAGTTGGATGGCTGCCAAAGAAAGGTAATCCAATGAAATTAACCTCAGCATTACACCACGGATGATCTGCAAGAGCATACCTTGTACCCATGGAATGGCACTTTTAAATTTTGAGTCTTGCATATGCAGGTTTGAAATACTCATACCAATAATTGTTCCTCTGTGACCTAGGGTAACTAGGTAACATGGCACATGTTTCCAAGAAACTCTTTTCCCCCTGAGTACAAAGTTGTCATTTTACGATGTGATTTAATGACAGCTGTAAAAACAGCTGTCCTTCATTACATCACTTGTTTTAAAATAATTCCATATGGTAACTTTTCATAGCTTGATTATTGATAAGAGTTCTTTATTCAGTCAAGTTCAGCTAAAAAATTTGCTATCACAGTCTTCATTTGTCTCTAATTAGCTACTACTGTATTCTGCGGTTTGTCAGTTATTGTATTCGATAATTAGTTATAGGACATTTAAAATGGCCATTGCCACAAAGCCCAAGTGCCAGGTCTTTATCCAGGTAAGAGCAGAATTCTAGCTTCTGTAGCAGATTTTAACAAGATTCCTATGATGGGGCAGATGCTCTTCTGCCAAAAAGAATATCTTTTTAACTGCATAGTGTTCAAGTCATCTTGGATATTCTTGTGTAATAAGATTTTCAGATTAGCCACTTTGGTAGCTATATTGAATGTAAGATCAGCACCATTTTCATTTAGGACAAACTGGAAACCATTGGTAAGACCCAAACACTATTTTCATTGTTGTCTGCAGGTATCGCATTTTAGTGAGTTTAATTATTTATATTTTCAATGTAAAATTGAAACATAATTACTGGTGAATTGCTACAAATTTCTGCTGCAATAATGTGTAAACTAATAATAGTAAACTAAGCACAGAAGGGAGAAGTTATTGTTAAATGGGTACAACAACCCACTAATGTTCAATTTTTGTCATCGTCTGGTCAAATTGTACATATTTGAATTGGGTAGAAATAATAAAGAAAAACAGTAAAATTATATTTATTGAAAACAGATTATATTTACAACATTTCCAACTAATAAGTCATAAAAATAGTCCCTTAACAACCAGCTATTTTTGTAAAAAAATTTTTAATTATTGGCGTTAAGATTGATAGAATGTTGATCAGTAAAAAAGATTTCTAAGTAGTCCCATAACTTATAGTACATGAAATATTACTTTAATTTCATGACCAAATTTCACTTCTAGTGTCCCAAGACTTGCCATCATTATGGTATTCCTTCCCACCAAGCATTGCCATTTGTAGAAGAGGAGGAGACATCATTGTTTGTCAAGGTAGTAAATGAAGTTCATCACCTCCTTCCCTACCACTTGCCAGCTTGGAAAGACTTGGGAGCGATGTCAAGACCAGATCTGCTCTAGCTGCCTCGCTGCTTGCAGAGATTAACAAAGGGATGACTCTTTGAGACAACATAAGGAGAGGTCAGTCTCCATGCTACTTCTCAGTTTCCAGTTCTAAAGTTCACTTCCCGGTCTGGCTCGTTACTAATCCGCTACCACCACCACCTGAACACCAGAGCTTCACAAGTGGACATTTCGTCAGGATCATTCACTCACCTCACTGTGAAGACATTGGAAGCTTTATAGACAAGTCCAGGTCAGTTGTATCTGTAGCTTCTCATGCTGACCTGTTCTTGACAGCTACCTTCAGTATTTTGAAGTAAGAATCCTTATTGCCTCTTGCTTCACAATGGTTATTGGAAGCAGTCATGCTATGGCATTGGTGGCAGAGCTGCTTCATCTCCACAGAGATGCTGCTTCAGACACCTCAAAGGTATTGCTTGAGTATAACAAGAACCTCTATAGGGCTGCTTTTCTGCAATCAGAGGTCTTATATGGCAGTCTCTTAACTTTTTTCTTTGCCTCTTAGGATCTGAAGGACCATCATCATGATGTGTCTTTTGCTTCAGCTCCTGGCTCATCGAAATCGGCGAGGAAGCATATTCATTCTGATAGAGTCTTGGGGCAAACTAAGTTCCAAAAGGTATGCAACCAAATCATCCCAGTGGGCAACCCCATTTCAGAAACCCCTCCACATGAGTCGATGAGATGGAGAGGCTGGAAAGGCAAGGCAAGAAGGGCTACTGACTGCTTCCGCTTTCCAAAGCTACAGGGCATACGTGGGGTGGGACGGGGTGATCCACTGGATTCTATACTTTACCTGCCATGCATACCTTGTCCTGTAAAAGCAGTTAGAGGCCGACTTGCCCTCTTTTCTGAGGTCTGGTGGGGCATCATGGTAGATTGGTGGGTCCTTTCCATTGTGAAGGAGGGTTACTGGCTGCGTTTCACTAAATTTCCTCAATTGACTCCATCTTGTTTTAGGAGTCGGATATAACCAAATTGAAGGAATCGGTGCACACTCTTGTTCAGAAGTGTAGAATAAAGAGGGTACAAAACATCTGGTTTCCAGCTTTTACTCAGATTTTTGTCTGCTACCAAAAATGGTTGGTTGATTGTTATAGGCTTAATACCATTTTTCAGCACATGATAGACTATACATGGCAGTCAGTACATGTGGTGGGGGTAGAAACTGGTTAGAACCACCAACCCATATGTAGCTAATGGCAAGCTTTCTCACATACCCAACTTGGCCAAGCAAGAGACTCAAACCCATGCAGTCATAGGTGAGATGTCAATGATCTGTAAAGGATAGTATCTCAGACCACATGGCCAACCAGGACCTCTCCAGTAAAAGAGGGAAGCTGAGGCTCATTATAGACCTTCCCAGCCCCAATAAACAAATTCCTGCAAGAAGAAACCTTCAAAATGGAGACAGCAGCATTAATCCAGAGCGCCGTCAGGCCCAGAGACTGTGCAGTTTCCATTTGCCTTCAGGGCGCTTATTTTCACATCCTGATTTTTCTGCCATAGAAGAAATACTTGCATTGGACAAAGTTTTCCAATTCTGAGCCATGCTGTTTGGTCAAACCTGAACACTCAGGGTATTTGCTAGGGTCATGGGAGCAATGGCTGCTCATCTCTGGTATCTGGGGATTCCACTTCTCCAGTACTTCAGTGACCGACTCCTACACAACAGCAGTAAATAGTCCCTATTACATCACTTGTCCTGCTATTGGTCACAGTAACTCTGCTAGGACTTGTACTGAACCTGGAGAAATCGGGTCTCGTTCCTTCTTATGATTTTGTTTTCATAGGAATGAATTTTCGGGCCTGTTTGGCCAGAGTGACAAGGAATTGTACTCTGTATTTGTCACATTCCAGGAAAGAAAAATGTCCTTGCAGACAGTTTGTCAAGGATAGGCAAGGTAGTTCTAACAGAATGATGTCTGCATCAGGTAGTTGCAAAGTCCTTGTTCAGGCTGTAGAAAAAGCCTAGAGTGGACATGTTTGCTACAAGACTGAACAAGATGCTTCTTTTTTATTTCTCTCCAGTCCAAGACCATTGAACCTGGGCAGTGGATGCCATCAGTTATAGGTGGGTTTGGCTATTTGCTCATGCATTCTCACCCTTAAGATGAGTCCACAGGTACTTTAGGTCAGGATATCCACTGCTTAGATTATCCTGATGGCACCGCTTTGGCCTCGGACGTCTTGGTTCATCTGCCTTCTTGATCCATTAATAGATCCACCAAGGGTGTTACATTAGTGGAAAGATTACTCTGGCAAGACATGAGGGTCTCTTCTTTACAACAGGGTCACCAGGTGGCCAAATTGTGTAAGGCACTCACCTTCACAGATTGACAACTTGCCTCTGTCCAAATCTCGACCTGGCCAATGCAGGTTTGTGAGAAAGCTTGCCAGTAGCTTCCCTTGGTATGGTGGTTCTTTCCAGAGTTTTCTCGGTTCTTTCTCCACCATATATACTAACCACCATGTATAGCCTATCAAGTGCTGAAAAAAATGGGTTATGGGGGTCCTCTCCCAACGGGGTCTCGAGGGGCGGTTCCTATGATCTGGGGGCCAGCCAAAAATGCATGGTACACTTGTACAAAACTGGTCCTGATGGACCTTATTGCCATAATACATTACAAAGTTGTTATTTCATTTCCCCACAAAATCATTTGAAAAATTAACAATCTTTCAACAACACTTGCAGAATTTCACAATGTTCATTGTCACATCAACTTGTTCTCCAATACTGTTGATGCTGAAATTATTTGTGCATGTCAGTGTTCACACAGTAATTCAGTCACAATAATTTATAAGTTTTTGCAACTAATATTATATTAGTTTCCTCGGTAAAACTTAACACCCAAATACATCAACTATATACAGATAATCAGATAAATTCACTTCTCATCTGCCACTGGACAGAACCTGTTGGTATTGATATGCCAGTCTCAATCTTTTTGCAGCCTTGATGAATATTTCTTTTGCTTTCCTTTTTGTTACCACTGACATTTTTGGTTCAGTGCTATTTCTTTTCTCAACAAAGTTGTTTTTCCCTTTCAAATACCACCCAGCATTGGCTGTAATTTGTGCTTTTGATATTGAATTTCTCTATATGCAGCTTCTTTTGGAGGTGCTGACTGGTGCTCCAAACTCCTACAATAGCTATGCTAAAGCAAGGTGCTTGTAAATCAAATATGCTTTTGGAAATTAACAGCAGACCTGGAGATTAAAACTGGTCTTTTTCTTAACCATACCTTGTGATCACATAATTTTTTTATATGGAAATTTGGGTATTTATGCAAAGCAGATACCCCAAATTTTGCACATTGGTCCTCATGTTAGTTTAGCATGCCTCATTACAAGTTACTTTAGCATGCATTTCAAGGTGAGTAAAAGAACAATGAAATCTTCAAATTACATTTGATCGTCTTAATGGGCCATATTTGTGCTCTGCAATTATATTATTAAAAAGAGCAAAATTTTAAACCTTTTTTAAACATATTTTTGACAATATTAACGTCTGCACCTTGCTTGAAATTGAATTTTCAATTAAGCGCACAAGACTAATTCAAGATGAAAGAGGCAATGACAGACAATATACCAGATATTGTACCTCGTTATATTAATGCTGCACAATTGCCGCTAAGGACATGCCAGAAATAGTGCATTTTGGTATATCATGTATGTATTTGGCAGCAAACATAAAACAAATGAAGAAAAGAGCGAAGTCCATTCTTTTTTAATTTGAAAATTGCCCGTGCCAAATTTTGACAGGGAAAAAAATGCCATGTCTGATTATGTGGTGCACCAAAAGTAAGACTGCTTCATGGACATTTCCGTCCCAAATCTGGTTTCTATTCACTATTAGTCATTACACATCATTTAAGATTGTTCTTGAAAAATTGATAAGCAGCCTCTGAAACTTGCATTTCCGAAGTAAAAGACAATTAAATTTAATGTTATATTAAGAATTCCACATATAGAAACAAAAATTTCCATTGGTGACAGCATTCTTACAAACTAGAAACTAAGCTGCACTTCAAAAGTAAATAAACTTTTGGACCAAAATCGGCACACCATATAACAATTTCATTACTTTTCAGTCTCCAGATATGTAATTTTAAATAAACTGATCACTGGCTTAAGAGGTATTAACATCTGGGCTGCTATTTTGGTGGTGGTTAGGGCCAACCTACAGAGTTATAAATTCGACTTCATCCCTTCACCATCTTGACTAAGTGTCGTTACGTATAGTCTCAATCTTTAATTTACTGCAGTTTTTTGGAACAAGGATGCATGACATTGAAACAGTGGACAGTAACATGCATTTTTTTGTTTCTGATTTGCCCAGATTGTGCTTCTGTTTGGGAGTAAATCAACTCTTACGATTTTGCCTTAAGTCTTACGAAAATTACCCTTAAAATACGGACTTACGGCATACAAGGAAAAACTACGGAAAAATGATTGTTTCCGAAAATCCGGATAATTGGTTCACCCGTGTTTGGTATGGATCCGGGTTTCATATTAGAATTAGTCAAATTATTCAGGGAGCCCAACTAACGTTACAACAGCACCCCAGACGCTTTAACTGCACCTATTTGTTCATGCAAAACGTCTGCATGATCAAACTGTGGATTATAAAATTATTTTAAAATGGCGCCCAGAAAGCGATGCATGTTTAAGATGAAAGGGAAAATAAGCTTCTAAAAAGTGTTAATAATCAACACAGAAGAATAAAAAGGAATATTCAGATTCTTGTGAATAAAAGCTGGAAAGGACACAGTTAAGTTTGTAGGACATCACATGTCAATTTGAGTATGTCTCGTGGCGGAAGATATGATTGCCGTCGTCATGTGAATGGAAAAAGAATTTCCAAGAATTACGTCAAGTTGAGAGATAGCAACAAGCCATCGAGTTGCATAGGGTTTAGAACTAAAGTTTGTGCAACTGTACTAGTGGTAAATAAAGTCTAAGCGTACTTTACAAACTTTTCAGTTGAACATGTTTATCGTCGCTGCATCGAACTTTTATATATGTTTTCCAGCTTTACAATAGCAGTTATTAATATTTTGTTACACCTTACTGAAAACTGGTCAATCTTACGGAGAAAAATCAACTGCCTTACTGAGACGGACTCGTCAGGGTTGGCAGGTCTGTATATAGGAAATAATTTAACACGTGTTTTAAATGTCTTTTTATATTTATTTGTATTAATGTATGAATACCTGAATATTTAATTAAAGATCTAATAAGAAATGTTTCCATGATTTACATTTTTGCAAATTCACCTTGGTTGAGGAGAAAACTTGATCTCCAATAAGTTGGAAATTTTGAGGACAGATTATTTTTAGATTTGAATTTTTTGACAGCTCCTGACATAATATCTTAGGGTTTGCGATTGAAGAAAATAGAAATATATAAACACGAGGCCATGATAAATTCTAAAAAGTTAATATTGCTCCTTGAAAATGCATTTTTCAAAATACTATGAGCGTAGCTACTAACAACCATGTTAAATGCAATTCAAATCTTTCTTGCAAAGCTCACAAAATACCAGTCCTCTGGCATTTCTTTCATATAAACTGACAAACTATATTTCCATCAACTTTTCATTTGAGCCATTCCCATTTCCACGTTTTCAAACCTTTATCCAAATTTTTTGTGTCCTGTTCTCCCTCCAAAACTCAAGACACCATGTACTGCAAGCGTGCTTTCTTTCCATTTCCATCAGTTTCCACTACACAAAGATCCATTGTACGAGTAGAAACTTCTGACCAATCTGAATACTCTTTATGACGACCATGTGTTAATAATATACAGAACAAATACTTTACAAGGATCATTGCAAAATGGGACAAAAAACAGATCGTTTTTAAAAAACCAGATTGGAGATGATGTGAAAAAAACAGACTATGTCATGAATCCGATTTTTATCGTCTGGAGAAAAGTGGAATTCCACTTTAAAACGGAGAAAAGTCATGTATGAAATATGCTTATTTAAAAATCTTGTACAAATTACATAATGAGATCAACACACACTGAGATGATCCTAATCTTAGTGTATGTCACATATCTGAATATACAGTATGCATATATTGTTAAGATCTTGGACAAGTCCAGTAATGAGCAAGATCCATGCATACCAATGAGATGATCTTGCTGTTCATGGGCCAGAAGATTATGATTGAAGCATGCATATTTATGGATGATCTTGTATCTGATATGCAGATTTTTAAAAAAAAATTTCCACTCTTGAGTTGGTATTTTATTTTATATTGGATTTTGATTAAACTCAGCAAAAAGTCCTTTGTCATCAAGAGTGGGTGAGTATGATGAGTGAAATTTATATGTTATTGATATGACGTTGCATCAAATTGGCCGAGCATTTCGTCATTCTAGAAACTTATCATCAGATTTTGAATGTGTTTGTTAAATAGTTGTGTTGAAGATGGACAAGTTTGATTATGAGCAAGAGCTATGGATATTAATGATGTAATCTTATTTTTATTGGCTGAGTTCGTTACAAATCTGAAGACCAAATTCCACTTGGATTTTGCTCTACCTTGAGCTTTTATTATCATTGTTGTAGATAGGTTCTTTTGCAATAAGTGAGATTTGTTTGTAGTAATGAGATACCTTGTATGTGATTGAGACTGTTTCCGCAAGATCCAGACTGTATTTCTGATCCAGTTTATATAAATCTTAGTAAATGGATTTATATTGTCAAGATTTTGGATGACTTTTGTTCAGTTATGAGCATAAGACTCAGCATATTAATTATGCCATTATATTGAGAAATAATTTTCATCAGCATGTAGCAGAATTGGTAAAATTATTTGGGAGAAAGTTTTTATTCTTAGTACTACATATGCCTGCTTAATGAAATGGTTTTCTGTCAAGTTATACAAGGCGAGTCCGTATTAGGGACACATGTGCCTCTTGTTTGCTTTTTATGCCCTGTATGTGTGTGCATGTGTGGGTGTGGTTTAACAGCATATCACAGAGAACAACTTGCATTAAATGGTACCAACATTTCATTATGAAGATTGCCATAGTAATCTGAATTTTTTTTTTCATTTGCCTACAAGTGTTTACAATGTTATGACTCTTGGTCTTTAAATGTGACAAAGGGTGTGAAGCCAACAATTTAAATAAAATTAAACAATTTATTTCTTTAAGTGAAAATTCAAATGGCTCAATATTGTGAATTAAATCCCAAATAGTCCTAAATGTCCTATTACAAGTCCAAAAGTATTAAATGTTTCCAGTGAATTCCAAGTCTTGAATATCTTGTTCCATGACACTGATGTTGTCCAGAATGTCTTTGAACGAGTTCTCAATAATCCCAAAGTAGTATTTTTTTCCAAAAGTAAATGAGCACTTAGTAATTCCAATGAATAATTTAAATAAATCCTCAAATTATATCTGAACATAGCTGCAAACTCTTGAGTGTAGGTTTCCAGAGACTAATATGAAACAGGAATGAACACTTGTTTACCAGATCCTCCTTATATACAAATACCCACTTGACCTGTGAGATACTAGATAGCTCTGAAAAACAAAAATGGAAAATTCCACCCAATTTTAAACTAGTTTGCTTTCAGAACCGTTTAAACTTGTAAACAAGGTTAGGCCTTGAACTCAAATTTGAGTAAATATCTTAACAAACATGACAAATGTCAGGTAAGCAAAACTTCACCCTCAATCACAAAATTCAAGCATGCAATATAAATATACATAATGGCTGCCAGAGGCTACTGAAAGGTTTGTACAGGAGAGCTGTGTAACTTTATTACATTCTGGTTCTGTGTGCATTTCAGGCTCTATAAACATGGATGGTCTGGGCCCAGTAGACTGGAATGAACTTTTCAGCCTGCCCAAACACTACTGGGAGGATGATATCCGTGAGAGTAGACGCTTCCTTGAGGATCAGGCCAATGGTGATGTACCTCCTGCTATCTGGAAAGAGCTGGATGAGCTGGAAAAACGTGTTAAAGAGGGGTTGTAAATTATTCCATTATGAAGAAACCACTAGTGGTCAAGTAGTTCAGTTTTTGTGTTGCAATTTTGAACAAGTTTCAACATTTTAGACTACATAAACTTTACATGAATAGCTGAGCCACAGACACAAACATCTGATGTTAGAAGTTTCACTTTCTGAGAGACTTCTGGATGAAATAAATGTCACAAATATGCCACAGAATTAGCCCATGTGCTTTGATCAGTCTTATAAACCAAGCAGTATAATTAGTTTCAGTAACATCAATTCAAGTGCAGACAAGGTAATGTACTACATGCCAGCAAATTTTTGATAAGGAATACAAAGACGTTGAACAGCATCAGTCTTGTGACCTATCAGTGTAATTCATCAGATTCATAAGTAAAATGGGTAATTGCAGAATAAAAGCTCATGTACAGAATAAGGTTGATCTTAAGGAGATAAAACATTATATTAGAGAGGAAGAAATAGAAATTGCATTATCTTCATTCACTGCAGATTGTAATACAACACTAACAGCTCAATGATGTAGCATTATATGTAAAGTTTCATTTTATTGATTAAGGTGAGAACCTTTAGAGTGGTTTCTTTAAATTTTTTTTCTTTTTTAATTCAGTTTTGCTAAGTCCTTTTGCTATTTTTGCTTGTGAGAATTGCATTTGAAAGCACTGGTTTGACCATCATAACTTTGAATGGTTTATTTGAGTGAGTTTGAGGATAATATAAAAGTAAAACTTGTATTCCTGACAATATAGGCCTTTTTTTTTTTACTTTGCATTTTTGCATGTGCAGTCTATGCAGGCCATATCCAACCTGGTTTTTTTTTTCTTTCTGGTAACATTTGGCATCATATGGGTAAATTTAAAATTTGCTATCTTTCTTGTACCCTGGAGATAGTTGCATATGCCTTTTCTAAACAAGAATCATGTGGTCTTTCATATTACGTAATGGTAACTACATTCATTATTTTTATTAGATCTTGTGCACCAGTTTTACTGCTTATTATTGCTGTTTTGAATTTTTGTTCATTTTTTAACAGCAGTTGAATATCTATTTCTGGGTTTGCTTTGATGTAGAAACATTATGACTATTTTTCCCCGTTATACTGAGATTATATAGAATAATTGACTCTTTTCTCCACAGATCTGAAATGCATGTCAGAATGTTTAAGCGGATTTATGACCTGAGGGAGCCATTATTGTAAAGGTTTCCCATTATTGTACATGTTTAAGTTGTGTGGAATGCACAATAGGAGGAAATTTTTTAATCCAAATATCTTTATGCAGCCTAATTGTACTTGAACAGATTGTTTTCTTAATTGTTCAGTAAGTTGATTTATGAATTTACATAATCATTAAGAAGTGAAGATCATAGTGAAAGGCTCATCTTAGAGATTTGTGGAATTTGAACTATTATTTTTGTTGTCAACTCTTTAAATTTTAAAGTGGTGTGAGCCATCATTTCTCGGCTGTCAGTTAAGAGGGAATGGGCAGCATCTAGTGCCATATATTTTTGGATGGGGTAGGAATCCACAAGTTTTATTTGTGTGACCAAAATCTGCCTTGTATAGACCAATTTGTTTTCAGACTCATTTCTCTTAGCAGCGTGCTGGCACATCAGTGTAGTAATTCTTGTTAAAAGTGCTCGACTAACCTATGTGCTGTAATTGTACAGTGGCAGTCTTTGGTGCATTATTTATAGTTTTTCTTGGGAAGGAATAGATGGATTCCATCATACTTTTCATATTAGTGATAGTTGTAAGCAATTCTTTTTTTTTTTTATTGTCAATTATACTTCTTAAACAACTTAATACAACCGTTTATTCCAACAATAAATGTATTGTGACAAAAAGGTATGTTGTTGTTTATTCACCAGAAGCCCATATTTTATTGTATGTATATATTCTGTGCTTCTATATTCTGTCTCTACATGTGCATGTTTATAGACATGCATGCACATTTTTCTGGTCTTGTATTCAAATTGCTACAAAACACATTTAGAGTTAACTGACAATATTATAGATTTATGCTGTGGCAGTGGGAGTGAAGTGCCTTACAAAGAGATGCACACCAGCAGACATGTCTTGACTGAATTTCAGTCTGTTGCACACTTGTGTCTAAACCAACAACTGAGTCACAATTTAAGGGACAGAAATGCTACTGCAACATACTTCTCATGAAGTTGCATCAATAAATTAAAGTTTGATCAGTGTAAGGGCAAAACAAAGTTGAACAATGGTTGAAATGAATTCTCAGTGACCTAGCATTGGTATCGTATTTTCTGGCCTACAAGTCGATACTTTTTTTACTGGAAAGTCAGGTCTTCGTCTTATACTCTGAATCGACTTATAAATGGATTATGTCATTGAAACTTTGCACTGACCTGTATATAGATTACGGTGCCCGGTATGCTATTAAAATTACTCTCTAATCAGCATAATCGAAAATGGGTCACATAGAAGTACCAATTCTTGTTCAATTACTATGTCAGTAAAAACTAATATGACTGCTTTTATATTTGTAAGTTTTGTCATTATTTAGTTTGCATTCTGCTTGTATTTTCTTATTTCTCAAGCATGAAATAAAAGAAAATAATTACTGGTAAAAAAATTCACTGGGCCACATAGCACACTTATGGCCTATACTCAATAGTGTGCTGTACTAATTCAAAGCATATTGTTTGTTCCTAAAAGAAAAATGAAATAATTGTTTTATTCATCCGTTTTAACCATACCTCATTCTTCCTTATCACATTTTAGCCACTGGTCCATTGATATTTGATTTTCCAGTATACTGTTTGACATGCACAAGCGATGACCGGTATAGCTTTTTCATTGATATAATTGATCCTACAAAGGGATGTAATACGTATTAATTGGAGCGTTCTATGAATATTTATAAAATACCATAGATTAAGCACATACATATATCGTTATTCAGCAACCCTATGTTAACAGTAGAAAACAACAAATATTTTAGCTGTGCAACATTATATTAGGATGACTAAGATATTTACTTAATTGCCTGAACTCATAACCTTTTGAATTGCAATTAGTTCTTATTCATTGCTGTGCTTTGTATGTAAGTGTATGCATATTTTCTGTAAAACCATTGGTACTGGCATTGCTACAACTGGGGAGACTGTGCTAATAAGCTTATGCTTTCTACTGAATCCCCCAAATCATATGTTTATAATTGTATTTGACAAAGTTTCTCAAATATGGTTTAAACTATTCAGATATATAGATGGAAAACTTGTACATCATCGATGATCCGTTTCTGGTTTTGCATTTTGGTTTAAAGCAAAGTGTAATGTCAACACATCGCCTGTATCCATTCTTGACCAGCTGTCATTTTAGTGTCTTTCTTTGATTTTACCGGTAGTTGATACATTTATCTTTGGTTTCCAACAGCAATTGTTGCCAGTTAACACAATTGTTTAGACTTTCATCTTGGCTTTGACTACCGATACTAGTTACCGTATTGCCAGTACCCCATTGCTCTTTATCATTAATCCACATCAGTTACATTACTGGTTTTTAATATCAGGTGGATTAAGAACTACAAGAAATGATACCCACTCCCTTCTCTGGATGTAAATAATGAAGTTTAATGAGGCATGTTTTGATCAATCTTTTCAGTCATGACCATTCGTATAAATATCCCCGTAAAATCATACAACTTATCTCACAACTCCTCCCATCAAATCGTGCAAGTCTTACAAAGCAGCTTTTAAGTTGTAAAGTTTGCGGAAGAGAAAGGTGGCTGCTCACAGGAAACGGGGTGTTAAGTGAAAAATGTGTCCAGGATTTTGAAATGGCCTTTCCTTGGCCCCAGATATGTTTTACTGGAACAGCCCTGACCAATTTTGACCTGCACCATACATAAACCCATTGTATAATTTTATAGTTTGCAATGTAAAGACATCTGGAAAAAATTCCGATAGAATTATGAATGAGGGATATGAAGTTAGAAATCATTTGACCTACGTGTTAATAATTCCCAGAAATTTGCAATAAATTGTGTTGAAACTGTCCCTGAAGTGTTTATCAAGGTCTTGAAATAAATTTCACTGCGAAGTTGAGTTGGTGAAAGTGATGATAAAACATGCAATGATTCAGTGTGAACTACCAAATAATATGCCAAGACTTGACACAATCCATTTTTGTGGACTTTGCATATCAAATGGGGATCTGGGGAAGAAAAACTTCATTCAATTTTCTTACATTCACCACAATCACATAACAGCACTGTTGACACATTGTGACGCTAGACCAGTCTACATATTAAAAGATTTTCATACAGCATGGACTTAGAGATAAAAAATTCATTTGTTAAATGACGACTGACATGAAGTTAAATGGTAATGAAAACAAAATGCATTTCTAATTTTATTTAAGAAGTTCCTTAGAACGCTCTGTAAATTCCGACTTTTTCTAATACATGCGGTACAACTTGAGACATCTTCAATATATAGATGTGTGCGTGTGTGGAGGCCAAAAACAAAGAGGTGCAGGGCTAGCTGTAAACTTCAAAAGTGCAAATGTTTCCAAAAAAATTCTCAATAAAAAGAGTGAACCTCCTATAAAATATGAACTCTTCATAGAGGATTATTTAATTTGTGGATGAGGAATGTATGCATAAAAGGTTTTGGTCAACATTGTGACCCCTCAAAAATATATCTGCATTATCATTATGCATGTGGCACCTTGAAAATATATTCCAAGGATCATTTTAAAAGTGACTCTTTGAAAATATATTCCCATGATGATTTTAAATATCTGACCCCTTGAAAATATATCCCCATGATCAATTTCAATATATGACCCCAAGTAACATGTTCCCATGGTCATTTTAAATATGTGACCCCATGAAAATATATTCCCATGATCATATGAGCCTGGCTACTTAAAATTGTTTTGCATAATTAGAACATGTTCTAAAAATGTCTTTAACCAATTTTAGCAGAGTTAAGTATCAAATATGCTGTTCATCATTAATTTACCAATTAATATGATTACTACACTAATAAATTCTGAGGTTCATGTAAGCAACTTTTCTGTATCATGTTTCATTGGCTTACCACAGGATTAAAATGGGTGATGAGGCACAAGAAACCTGTAGGGATAGCATTTATATCATTTCTTTTTTAAACTATTAACAAGTACATTTTGGCGCAACTTGTATAGCAGATAAATAAATGAGAAATTGATATAGTGTATAATAAACTATTTGTGTTTACTCTTTAGATCAAAGGTACATGTGCAATCTAACTGCAAGAACATGTATACATACATACACAGAGGATCTCAAATGGGTCAAGATTTAAAAGTGAATTTATGAAACTTTTTAAATAATGTGGAGCTTTTGCAAGCCTTGGACATTATTCAACGAGTTTCATAAATTTAGTATTAATTTATTGCTCATTTGAGATTCTTTTTATCCCATAATTTTTTTCAGTTGAAATTAGAAGAATGAATAATTTTGATTCGGACAATTTTTTTAAAAAACATAATTGTACAGTATAAGGTCCTTGGTTAGCCATTGTTTATCAGAGTTAGGTTTTTTCAACAAATTTTCTATATAATGGCATTCACAGGATTATCAAGAGAACACTGTACACAGTGTTGCACAACATTAAGCACACGTTCACACATTTCCCACAATTTCGTGTCTTGTGTTCCCTAAATCTTGACCCTGTACACCCTCCTGCATGTGCTTTTCTCTAAGAAAACAATTGAAAAATATGCTGAGAATTTTTCATTAGTTGATGCCCATCCGTGTCTCTGTTGGCACTAGCAACAACCAACACTGCAAAAGGTACTAAAAACCAAAATGGAAAAGAAAATCTATTTTAAAACTATCTGGCAATGAAAATATTATGGTTTATAGTAGTCAGCTGAGTTGCAATGTTAAGTCTTTGATGGCAATTAAAGTAATGTATTTTTGATGTTGAAGTCACCACATTGGCAAGGAAGATTAATTTATTTTGAACTGGAAATAATGACAAAATTTTTAGCAGAATACAATTTCATTTCATTAACGATTTCTTAGTTTGAACAGAAAAGTAAATCAGAAAACACTGGTATTTATTATAATAAATGCTGGTCGATAATGATTGTACACTTTACGTTAAATGATAGTAATATCTTGAATGGAAAATTCCATGGTGCAGCTCATGTCAGGTTAACCATATATTCAAGCATGTTAATGTTTCCACAAGTTATTTGTGCATGTGACATTTAATGCAATAATGTAGGTGTCAAAGGAAAACATAGCACAATGCAGACCACAAAACAATGAAGGTGGTAAAACTTTTGAGGCAGTTAAGATAAAATTAGTGCAATATATTCTATTAATTTTGCTTTGTCCATCTAAAATGTTGTCTGTTCCCCAAATCTGGAGGGTGTGAGACACTGTCACTAACCTTGGGAACCTATGCAACACTGCACATCATAACAATTACAAATCATACGAACTGCATGATTTGGAAGAAAACAAGGACCACTTAGAAAAAAGCTTTGTGATTGTATTTTTAATAACAGCACAAGTCAGAAATTATGGCATTCATAGGTAGTTTCTACAAGCCTATGATTTTAAAACACAAGAAAAGAATGTTTCATAAAGGTCTCCAATTCCATTTTTTTGTCCAATGCAATCATTTTTATTGATATTGCCAACTTTTAAACTGATTTTTATCTTGCATGCAAAAATGGAGAGACAGATCTCTTTGCCATTGTTGGACTTGGGATTTGTATCAATTAAGTTAAGGATCATGTAATTCCACTGCACTTGTAGGCTTATGACAAGGTGTGATGGTAGTTTCCAATAACAAGTTTAGTTTGAAGAATGGTTATCAGAATAAAAAAGTGTTTAGCCTGAAAAGATCCTCAGCATATATTTTTGGCATTATTGTTTGTGGTGCATCTTACTGGAGAATTCATACATTAGCCTTGTCATCACAATCTCAAAATGATAACTTCCGACACAAACAGTTCGTTAATATTTTCTCAACATGAAATGTTTAAAATACATAGTACCATCTTATACATACTGTACAATCTAATTCAGTCAAACCTGTCCAAACTGTCAACCTGATATTGCTGTCACCTTTTCTCAATAGCCAGTATGATTTCCATGTCTACCTATATAAAAGTCACTTATATAAAGGTCACCTGCTTTCCATGGTCTGTGGCCAGGTGTTTCCTATCACTGCTTTAAGCAGTCAGTGGAACTTGTCAACATTGACCACTCTATGTATGCACATTAAACTTCTTGTTTCCTGAGGTAAACATTTAGACAAAGGCATATCAAGTGATTTAATGTGTAAAGATTTACCTCACTTGTATTCACTTTAACTCCAGGGTGTCAGCGTACAACTTGAAAGTCAACTACCAAATTTGAAAGGTTCACCCAGTTGAGCCTTTTCCCACAGGTCGACAGGTTTGACTGCATATAAACACTGGACCATTATTAGTTTCTAACACAGCACCAATTTATCAAGACAAATTCTAACAACTGATAGACAAGAACTTATATACCATCACCAGCTTCAAGTTATAACGATTCAATAAAATCTATTACCATCTATATTAGTATGGCTATTGTTGATCAAATATGTTTAAGGATGTGGCATTTTCACCCTACCCCATTCCCCTCCCCCCCCCCCAAGCTTGCATGCTTTATTCACAATCACATAAACAAAAACCAACTTGCACTTCCTACTTAAAGCAGGATTATAATCAATTAAGAAAACAAAATTCAGTCGAATACAATTTCATATTATTAAAGATGATATATGCAGAGATAGTTAAATGGATTTAATAATATTTTAATGATTCCATGGAATCTACACTGAGCTTTGTAAAAGATGGAATGAACAAATATCCACACACTTTGGGCATCCTTGGATAGACACAAGAAAGTTCTTCACCCAAATGTAATTTTCTTGTGGTTCTTCTTGTAAAGTATAATGTTCCTATGGTTCTTCTTGCCCTATCTTCAAGAATCTTGTTTGAAAACTGTCAAAAACATCTTTCTAGGGCTGAGAACCCACACCACCTTTGAAGCAGGAGTAGACAGGAACAAAGATGACAGAATATGCAAAGTACTGATGTCCTATATATTTTGTTCTGAGATCAACTTAAAGTTGTTACAGTAAGCACACTCAAGAACTTGTGAATGTGTTTTTGGTGCTCTTGCAAAATCTTTCAACAAGTTGACCAAAAACTGCTTTACTAATGACAGCAATGTTTTCATAGAACACAGATGTCCATACACAGTGCCTGCAATGACCTAAATGCAAAACTTCACCAATGTGTGACAGATAGAAGTATGGACAAAGGTAACACCACATTCTCTTACCAATATTGTGGTGGGACACAATGAAAAATATATTTCAGTATGCTGGTTTACTCTAAAAGAATTTTCTATGGCACACAAAAGAAGTATCATAGTATACTGGTCTATTCGACAAGAATTTGCCATGACACGATAAATAGGAATATCTCTGTATCCTGGTTTACTCGACAAGAATTTGACATGGCGCACAATAAAAAGGAATATCTTGGTATACTGGTTTACTTGACAAGAATTTTCCATGGCACACACAAGAAGTATCATAGGTATACCGGTCTACTTGACAGGAATTTGCCAAAGCACAGTATAAAAAGGAATATCTCTGTATACTGGTTTGCTCGACAAGAATTTGCCAAGGCATAGAATAAAAAGGAATATAATGGTATACTGGTTTACTCGATAAGAATTTGCCATGGCGCACAATAAAAAGGAATATCTCAGTATACTGGTTTATACGACAAAAACTTACTAAATACATATGAATAAACAATTATGTGTGTGAAAAACTTCAGTGGTGAAACAAAAGCACTTCAAATATCTACACCATCAGTAAATCTATTATTTTTAGGAGTTGATATATAAAAGACTCATTTATTATTCACAATGCAAATATGTTCACTGATTCTGCTCAGGGTCTCATCATTCATCAAAATCAATGTGAATATATGTGCCAAATAATTGTATACATAACGTATGAAGCATACTACAAAACTGGTTTGATTTGAAATTACATATTCATGTCAGTACACAAATGTCTATATTTTTTTATTTTTACAATCTTTAAAATGTGAGTACGAAAAATTGTTTGCATTAATATGTTTACCAGGTACTTATTTGAGTTTCATTTACCCCAAAAATATTTTTCATCTTTCATAATACAGTGTGACCCTGCTATAGCATGGTGGTTGGGGTCCACTGAACCCGACTGTGTTACAGACCGAACTGTTTCATAACCAACCAAGTCAATTAGCTGAAGAAAATGATGCATGTACCAAATAAAGATGGCAGTGTTTCAGATTAAATGAAGACTAGTCTGAAATACACTTGTATATTGACAACATACATTTGTTCAGTACATTCCATAATGCATTAAGTACTATACATGTATAAGAAAAATTCATGTACTCAAATACAGATCATGTTATAAAATTCATGTTATCAGTCACATCCTCAGAAAACACTAATAACACAGATATAAAAAAAATGGTAGTCCTCATTTGATCTATATACCATTGTCCACAAGCACATGTCACTAAACAATTCACTACAATATTGTCACCAGTAGCACGTCGCTATAGTTGTTTACATGCTACATGTACATGTACTTAAATTGGCCTAGATTTTGGTCAGCTGGAGACAGCTATCATCCTGTCAAGGCTACCCTGGGGATGAGGCTGTCCATAGGTAATTGAAAACATGAATAAATTAAAAATGAACTTGATGGCTAGATATCTATGGTTTCAAAAGATTAGAAATTTAATTTGCATTTTATCTGCCATTGGTAGTGATTGTAAGTAAAAATGTTTTTCCTACAAAAAGAAAACTTTCACGGCACAATAAGCATCTTCTGGTCACTTTGGAAAATGCAACAATCCATCAGATTCCATTGCATTTATTTAAGTTTGGTACTGACATTCTCTGATGAAATGTGCTTTATTTTTGTTGAAGATTGTAGTCGGCTTGCTTTGATGAAGGGTGCATGTGTTCTTGGTCACCACTAAAGAACAAATTTAAAGGACAAAACAAATACCCGTTTGTTATTCTGGCAGCAACATCAAATAACTGTAGATCACTGATTGAGACTGAATCTTTTTTTCATTTGCTCAGTATTTGTACAGGACTATCAGTGCTTCAAAGGTAATCAGTTTTCTTTGCAGTTTCAGCAAAGGTGTTTCCCGAGTACATTAAAAAAAATTAGCTGTTGTTTGGTCGATTGTAGTCGTTCCTGTTCCTGCCTTCAAAGGTTAGTCAATTGTAGCTAGTCTGGTGGCATGACTATTTGAGTGTATTTACAGCATACAGAGGCCAGATATCAGCATATGAACAAAATAATGTAACAATGCACTGTTAAGATGGTTTGTCAATATGAACAAAGTAACATTAGATAGATTTCAGTGCATTTATATCCAAGTCTGGGACTTCTTTTCATGGTGCATTTGAATTTCTCCACTCCAAACCCAAAATTCGTGCTATAATGGAATTCATGTTATTATGGAGTGTGCAATAGTGGGGTCACAGTGTAATTCATTTTCAGACAAACAGCTGCTGTTTTATGTCATGAATTATAGTTTCTGTGATGTATTTTGGTAGAAACAAAGATGAACTAATGCTATCAAGCGCACTTA
This sequence comes from Megalonaias nervosa, assembly GCA_016617855.1. Taxonomy (NCBI): domain Eukaryota; kingdom Metazoa; phylum Mollusca; class Bivalvia; order Unionida; family Unionidae; genus Megalonaias; species Megalonaias nervosa. The sequence continues at coordinate 173,825 of JAECUM010000287.1, read as the reverse complement.
TATAAATTTCTTTTGTGATTACTACAAGCTGGAAAGAGTAATTTTAAGCTCCATCTCATCTTTTGGACTTCATACCAATTTTTCTAATACCATGACATTTTTTTCTTTGTATAATCTCAGTTGTAATTACTGAAAATTGTAATATTTTTATATTGCACTGTACCCGAAGTAAAAATGTGCATTCTTTTACTGTGTATGTATGCAAGCTGAATGAACATCTACAGGGGCACAGAAAATGGTCATTCTGAAGAACAAGGCCAGTAGAAATTGTGTAGGCTCAAGGTTTATTATCCCCCTGGGCTAATGTATGGATTTATTACAAGTACACATTCTCTTTAAAGCATAAGTAAAAACTCTAATATGCTTTTTGCAAATACCACACAGCTAAAAAGAGTTTCTCCATTGGCCTTGCTGCCAGAAGTCCATTGTGTTAGGTAGAACAGTGATACTTGTTTATATTGACAAGTGCTAGTAATTTGCTTTTACTGTCAGGCTGAACAGTGACAGTTCTTCATATCAACATGTGCTATTATTTCTAGTTTTACTGTCAGTGTGTTAGGTAGGACAGTAACAGTTGTTTATATGAGCATAAACTGGTATTTCTGGTTTTACTGTCAGTGTGTTAGGTTGGACAGTGACAGTTCTTTATATCAACATGTATTGATATTTCTGGTTTTACTGTCAGTGTGTTAGGTAGGACAGTAACAGTTGTTTATATGAGTATAAACTGGTATTTCTGGTTTTACTGTCAGTGTGTTAGGTTGGACAGCACCAGTTCTTCATATCAACATGTACTATTATTTCTGATTTTACTGTCAGTGTGTTAGGACAGTAACAGTTATTTAAAAGAGCATAAACTGGTATTTCTGGTTTTACTGTCAGTGTGTTAGGTTGGACAGCAACAGTTCTTCATATCCACATGTACTATTATTTCTGGTTTTACTGTCAGTATGTTAGGTTGGACAGTGACAGTTCTTCATATCAACATGTACTGTTATTTCTGGTTTTACTGTCAGCGTGTTAGGTAGGACAGTAACAGTTGTTTATATGAGCATAAACTGGTATTTCTGGTTTTACTGTCAGTGTGTTAGGTTGGACAGCGACAGTTCTTTATATCAACATGTACTGATATTTCTGGTTTTACTGTCAGTGTGTTAGTTATGACAGTGACAGTTGTTTATATTAATATATACAGTCAAACCCAGTTATCTTGATTACATCGGGGGTGTCAAAAAACCATTGATATAACCAGGTCCCGAGATATCAGGGTTTAGTTGATAAATCTACTGCAGAACAATGATTATGCATCTGAAGTACCAAAAATGAGTTTTTTTTTTAAAAACAAATGGCATTTCTAATGCACAATAAAAATAATAATTCAGTCATGCCTGGTTGAAGACAAAAGAAGATTGGATGTCTTTTAAATGAGATTAAGTAACAAGTCACACATATTTACAACAGTAAGATACCGTCAGTGGTTTAAAGTTGTTATTATTTCCCTGTGAATAGCCTCATCCCTTTGGTAGCCTCAGCAAGACAATGATTTTCTCACGCTATCCAAAATCTAGGCCAACTGAAGCACATGTACATGTAGGACTATACTTTTTTTATAAGTATTTTCTTTTGTTAGAGTTGACTTGTGACTGGCAGCAAAATGTAACTGACCAATATTGTGCGTGAAAATCAATTGGGTTTTTTCTTTTTGATCGTCAGAGATTCCTTTACACCAGTATATGCCGGTTTTTACCAATAAAATTTGCTTCTGTATCAGAAAAAGATGGGGATGTCAGTATTCATGTACTGACAAACTGTAAAATGTGTTTCTCGTCTTTAAAGTTAACTGTCTCAACATCAAATTCTGTTTGAAGCCAACTTATTCCATTCATACAGTTAAAAGCCAACTTATTCCATTCATACAGTTGTAGTCCCATATCCCTCCCAACTTTGATCAGTGGCCGTTGGCAAGAACACAGCACCAGAAGGAGAGTCGGCTAATCCCTTTGATGGATTGCATGACTTTGATAGTCAAGATAAAAACAACACAAATGAAAGCACTCTTCTTTCTGTTTCAAATTTTAATCTTATCAGTTGCCTTCTGCTTCATTCCATTTGTGTTGAAGAATATGTAATCATGGTACTGCGATCGGCAATTTCATTTTAAAAAATATTGGGCGCCATGGATTTTTTTTTATTACAATACCGTTGGTGCTTTTATTTACTCTTGTTCAAAACAAATTAATAACCAATGAGGGGTGGCAGCTTAGTTTGGAATTTTTCAGGTTTCTATTTATAGATTATTGTGAGTCACGTGTACTAGCCATGCTGAAATTGAAGGCTTACATTCCCACCAAGCATGGAAACACTTTAACTATTACCAAATTTGTTTTAAATATATTGTGTAAAACAAATTAGGTATTTAACCTGATAATTTTCCGAGTTACAGATAAGATCAAATTTGCGATGCTGTGTGGGGCGAACTATATTGTCGTGGTGTTGACATGTGATAATGTCCAATTTGAACACAGCTTATGTAAAGGTCAGAAAAGCATTCATTCAATTTCCTTACTCTAAAGTATTGTTTACATGATAATCTTCTCCACTCTGTGCAAGTAATAAACCAAGCACTGATGAGATTGGTTGATTAGCATTTGTACTGGTAAAATGTGGCCTTGTGGCGACTTTCTCTATCATTGCAGGTACGAGGTACCAGTAATAGCGGAAACGTCAGATAATTTCTTGTAAAATTTCTCAGAGATGGATATTAAAAGTTGCATTTCGTCTAATTAATTTGGGTCCACGTTACTTCGGACCAAAACTTACGCCTGACATAACGGGGTTATCAACTTAACAGGGGTTGAGATAAGCGGAGAAAAATAGCATACCAAAGAAGGATTTTTTTTCAGGACCGGACCAAAACACTCAACATACATGGGTTCTCGAGATAACCGAGGTCGAGATAAGTGCGTTTGACTGTAATGGTATTTCTGGTTTTAATGTCATGTTGGACAGCTGTTTACACTAACAAGTGCTCGTTTTTCTGGTTTTACAAATTATACTTTTAAAAAATGTAAAACTAGTGACACTCATGAACTGAATTGCAGCTTTTACATGTATGATTTTTATTTATTAAAGTAATAATGTACTAATAACAGAGATTTTGAATGTCTTTTAGGTTGAAGAACATACACTGTAGATATCATGTAAAGAAAAAATTTTTTCAAATTTATTAATAGTCAATATTAAACTGTATATTATATTTATGTGCAATTAATAAGCCATCATCAGTCCGAACTTTTGGTAACTCGGTCACTAAAACTGTTTTCCAAAACTTAAGTGAACTGTTAAAAAGTGCCTTCATGGCTTTCACTGGCCCTAATAGTAAAAATATATTCTTGGAAGACTGAACACTTATCTTAAAAAATTTTTTACACAAGAACCGTATTATTAAACATTTTACGAGAATATCGTAAGTTTTATAGAAGGCACAATATTACATTTTAATTAGCATATTACTTTAACACTACAATTTCTTTACTATATTTTGTGATCTAAAAGTCTCATTATCACCAATCATTCCTCTTGCTGTGGACCTGTTGTGAGCATATCTGTATTTCACACAAATAATGCACTCTTCCAGAGCTTATCAAATGAAGAATATTCACATCCAACATACAGCCACAACGCACATGACTGCTGAATATCCACATCTGATTTGGATTACTTTGAAATAGCCATACTTTATTAATAATAAAAGTTACCATTGCTAAGTTGGTTACACAGCTGCAAAAGACAGAAATCCATTTAAACTGGAATTGTTATATATAATTTTCTGTGAACACAATAAGTATGGTTGCCACACCAAGCAATGAGTCATTAACAAGATATCCAGTTGTCAAAGGAATGCCAAAATGTAATCAGGCCAACAAGAAATATCCATAATATCAAGCTGACAAGAAATGTTCATTTTGCATCTGGTCAACATGGAACAGCAACACTGTATCAGATTGACAAGGAATATCTGGTTTATGTGAAATTGACAACCAAAATGATGCCAATACAAGGTTGACAATGAACATTCACATGATAGTGGAATCATGCTGTGGCTGAATCCTCCCTAGAGAATATTTGGTTACTTCCACATTTCATCCAGCTTAGTCCATTTTTTCTCTGTAGGTCTGCATCCTCATCATTTGGGGTTTTCTGAAATAACATCAAATATGCCCTATTTAAGTAATACAGCTTCAGCAGTAAACATCGAACTATTATTTTAAGATTGTAATAATGTTGTTGTTGTTGTTGTTGTTGTTGTGGGGCTTAACGCCATTTTTCAGCACACGATAGGCTATACATGGCGGCCAGTATTAATGGTGGAGGAAGAAACCGGGAAATCCCCGGAAAGAACCACCGACCCACGAGAAGCTACTGGCAAGCTTTCTCACATATCCACATTCGCCAAATCCTAGACTTGAACCCACGCAGACAGATTGTAATAATGACTGAACCACTTGAATGTCAGTCAGATATTGCACAACAAACATTATCATACACTGTTGCTAAATCTGATCCCCCAGATGGTGTCAATAATAATAATAATAACTTTGTTTAGCAAATGTAACTCAGTTAGTTGAACAATCTGTCTTGAGGCTCTCTATTATGTACAAATTATACAGTATAACGAAAGACACTGAAACTTCCACAATATTATTAAATCATTCTGAAATGCATAAGAACTCGTGCTTACCTAATTGGAATTTTTTAAAATACATGTGATGGGTTCTGGTCTGAAAAGAGTTTGTCCAACCAAGTGGATCATATAGACACTTTGGGCTATATATAACATGTACAATTCAAGTCTCTGCAACTAGAAACATTTTTCATTTTATTTTTTCATTAAAGTTTACAACTTCTGTGCTTTGTTAATAATTATTTTGGGGAGGGGCACAAAATCACTAACTTGAAATAAAAAACTTAGCTAATTATAGCATGGAACATTCTCCTCAAATCCAAGTGATCAATTTTTACAGTATGTGCAAAGTACTTAAAGGTCTTAAAAGTGTAGGAAACCAGATAATCCAAATACAAGAAGCCAGACATGGCCTGTATGTCAAAGCCAGCACCCAAACTTTGATAATGATGGCATTAATTTTGTTAGATAAGTGCATATTGAAGCTATATTTCAAATCCCAAGTGTGTAGGACAAAATGGAACTTAAAAAGAGGAATGTAGAAAAGCCTTTAACATCAAGCTAATCAAGAGTGTTGACTGAAGTATGGATGGATGGATAGACAGCAGTGCATACAGAGGCCAAAGCAATGACAAGGTCGAGATTCTGCCAATGTAGCTTTGACAAAAGTCAATGACCTTGGATTACTTCTGCATCAGCTGAAACTGGGAATACATATCTGGAACATGAAAAATAATTGTTTCTGCGCAATGCGTTTTGTTCAAGACTACACATCATTACCCCCAAGAGGCTTCTATTCTACTCCAACTGCAAGCCATCCACAAATTTTGGTTCAAGTTTGTGAGGTAGATCTTAATATGTTACTTCATGGAAATCACTGGTCTTCTTTCAGTCACTGGCCTTGAACTTGGACCGTTTTACCTTCAAATGCCAGTTTTCCTCCTCGTCCCAAGTCCAAGCCATCCACATTTCAGGTCAAGTTCTGTGATGTAGAACTAATGTTGTTATTTGGAAACCATTTATCTTCTTTCAGTCCCACTGACTTTACCTTTGACTATTGGACCCTAAAACTGATCAGCTTCTTCTTTACCATAAAATGCAAGTTGTTTACAAAAAACTTAATTGGATGTAGAGATGGACCAACAAATAGACAAGGGTAACACTACAAACCCTTTCCAGATTCATGGAGGGTATAAAAGAAAGTCTTACTGTTCAAGGGGTTCTTTATGTGAACAATGACCTGTGATAACCCTATGTTTACCTGCAGATTTTACCTTTGAATTCAACATCTGTCTCCTGGCTTCTTCATGAACATCTGGATCCCAGGGACTGAATCTGCAATTAACAGTTCAAATACATCAATCAACATTACTTAGCATGTCTTTGCTCTATGTACTACAGCCTATAGAAGAACGGTCAATGTCATTTACACATTTAACAAGCAAAAGAACAATTAAAATTTTATAAGAAATTTTATAAAGAAAATGAGTAATTGGTTTTTATTATCAGTACATGAACCTTCAACAAATTCATGGCTACATCATGCAGAGGAAATTACAACTAATTGCCTTTCTCAAGGACAAACCAAGGCAGCTGACCCAGGATGGCTTTTGCAGATGTCTAACCTGCAATCCTTGGATTTTAAGTCCAATGCTCTACCAACTCAGATACCATTACTTCCAAAATGAGAAATGAGCAGCCCTCTAACAATAATAGGAGCATGACAAAGAACATATTGACCCGACATAAAAGTTTCTGGGTAATTTATAAAAATTTCACACATAGGAAATATCATGAACGGAATGGTATATACATCGGAAAAACACATTAGAACATAGCAACTGAGCGATATGCAAATGTAGGCCTCATGCCAATAATGTCTCCCAAATTTTTGGGTGTGCGTGTGTGTGATTTGGATTTTTTAACGTAGCTTTAACAATTTTTCAGTCATATCGCTATGATGCCTGCAGTGTGGTAGTTTATAGTGAGGTCTAGCACTGAGGCATCATGCCGCAGACATGTAGCATGATGTCCCACCCAGTCACATTATCCTGACACCAGGCCAACCAGTCCTAACACTAACCTCTTAATGCTGAGCACCAAGCGAGGCAGCTGTCAGTACCAATTTTATAAGTCTTTGGTATGGCTCGGCCAGGGATCAAACCCTCGACCTCCCGCATCCGAGGCCACCGGAGTGGTTCCCAAGTTTTAGGCAGTTCATAAAAAGATGTAGGACTAGCCACACACATATGAATTACCATATGTAGTATATAACTCAAAAACAAGAGGCCAAGTGAACCTAAGCTTGCTCACATGATGACACCTGTCCAAGAGCCATATGGGAGAACAGCTGACCAAAAATTCTAGGTAAATAAGATGCTTTATCTAAAGATTACTTTAAAAGGAATTTGGTTGAAGATTTTTCTATTGTTAGCATCTTCATCCATGTATAAACACTCGACATCATTTATCTAATCCTGAAATGCCATGATGCTTGTTGATATTGTTGGTCAAATTCTATTAAGGTGTATTTCAAGATATTGTTTAAACATTTTGCTAAATTTGGCAATGCTGACCATATTTGATAGTAGATTAGCATCATTTGTATAAACTTGAAAACCCTCACATGCAGGATACCTCATAATGAAATTGGACATATTCTGTTGAGTGTATTTTGACAAGAAGTCCTTTAAAGATATTTCAACCTTGAGTAATGGCTGATCAGTATAAACTGTATAGCCTTTTATGTCATATAGGATGTTTTCTGTAAAATTTAGTTGAATTCTGTTGAGCCGTTATCTCAGAAATTGTTCACACGTTTTATAAATTTAATAGCAGTGGCCATATCTGATGGTAGATTGGCATCATTTGTACAATCCGACAGGTCTTCATGCCAGTAATCTTACTGTACAACTGGGTGAAATCCTGTTATGCAGTTGTTTTTTTCACAGAAAAAGTCATTTTAAGGTTTTTCTACTTTTAGAAACAGTGGCCATGTTTTATGGCAGATCAGCAACATTAGTAAACAAAAGTCTCTTGAAGGGACTGACACAGCAACATTAGTAAACAAAAGTCCCTTGAAGGGACTGACACAATGGCTAGACAGAGCATCTAGGAATTCAAGATCAGACCAATTTGCATCTTTTTGACTGCCAAGTGTTGAAACCATCTCCAATATTCTTCAGCATTAACAAGATTTTCAAATTAGCTGCTGTATTGAACACATTGGATGTCAGATTCATACCATTTTCATACAGGACCAACAAGACATCATATGAAGTCTTCTGATCGAAATCACGTCAAGGTGAAGCAGTTACAAGATTTTCAAGATGGCCAGATTGCAAGTCTGATAGGCACTAGTTTCATGTATGACCAACTAGACATTGTGAGAAGTCTTTCACTGAATCCTCCATGCTGATATGACCAGTCAGTCAAGAGTAGAACAAGATTTTCAAGATTGTCAATGTGGTGACCATATTAGCCATCTGAGCAGAACAACTTTCATTTTGGACCAACAGACCATATATTGAGAAAGAGTAGCCATAACAAGATTTTCATGACAGCCATTGTGGTGGCATTTTGAAGGTGCAAGTGGCACCATTTTTAGTTAGGACCCAGAAGGCACTGAAAGCTGGTGAAAACCCCACGACAATATCACTTTTGTTAAGGAGTTGTAGTGATAACAAAATTTTCAAGATGGCTAGTGTGGTGGTGATAATGGACAAAAGACTGGCACAATTTGAATTTTTAATCAACTAGACATCATAAGAAGTCTTGGTGAAAACCCCATGTCAATATATACATCCATTCATGATTGGTAGCAAAAGATCTTCAATATGGCTGATATTGCATCTATATTGGATATTATTTAGGTCCCACTAGACAACGGGATGAACGCATGAGTAAATTTTAATGGCTGTCCTCCAAGTAGTTTGGAGTAGTGATAACAAACTCATGTTAATGGATGGATAAACAATGAATGACTGAGAATGGACCATTTCATAAGATCTTCTTGTCTATGACTAGTAAAATTAAAACCAAAATTACATCCTCCATTCATTTTTCTGATTTTACAGTGTGTTTTATGTTACTTCTTTGCCACAGTTTGTGAAGTTTCATTTAGCTAAAACTGGTTCTGAACACTGCACTATAACAGAGGTCATTTCAATGCTCATCATGAGGGAGACAAAATATGGTGCCTTTGTATTGAAATCCATACCTAGGTGAATAAATCATTGAGATACTACTGGGTCAGATTTTTCTTTGTTGATGAGAATTCAAGATTGGTAACAAGGGCTATCATGACTGGTTAGAGCTAACTCACTGATATTGCTGCAGGATGTTGTCCAGGTAACTTTATGTTGCCACCGTAGAAATGATCCAGACACGCTCCATTACATGATTCGTCAGACAAGGGATGACAACAGGGCTGACATTGAGCCTCAATTGGGGTGCTTTGAATTGATAGACGATATTCTAGGTGGATCGCAGGAATGTCCTGGGAGCCTTATGAATAGAGACATGAAGGTATGCACCATCTAAACCCACAGTGATGGCAAAATCTCTCTCATGGATATCATTCTAAATGCGCTGTAGTATTTCCAGTGGGAACCAAGAGGCATGGATAAATGGATTGAGGGTGCTTAAGCCGATGACCAGACATTGAGAGTCATTTGCCACTGGGACCAGGAAAAGGGTGTGGAACAAATGATAGAACCCTCTCAGTGCTATATCCGTATGGTATGAAATTGCTGGAGCTTTCAATATGACGGCTTTCAGATATTCATGTCCTATGAGTGGCCCTTGGGTCCTTTTGTTGATTCCACGTACTATCCCTGTATTGACGCTGTGGTTAGCATACTTCATCCATTGGGACGTTGAACAGAAGGTAGAGGATAAAAGCCATGCTCTTAGCTCGAGACTGACTTCCATGCCTGCCCTGAGGTATTCTGAGTGTGAGAAGATAAGCTATGTTCCGTTGGTTGGAAGATAGCACAAGAGAACAAAAGTCCAACAACTAAGTCACGGTAACAATACTGCTAATTGTGCGGTGTCAACAAAGGCCATCTGATTCATACATATGGAGTGTGGCTATGTCATCCCCAATGTGTCGAGATCACTTTCAATGCTGGCGTTCCAAATGGAAAGCTGGTGGGATATGTCATCCCCAATGTGTCGAGATCACTTTCAATGCTGGGGTTCCAAATGGAAAGCTGGTGGGAGTGCAAATGTTAGAACCGCTGATGAACTGATGATGAAGGCAGGCCAGAAAGTACATAACTCTCCCAGACTGCAAACATAGCTAAAGTCAAAACCTTCCATTCATCTTAAGATCAACAGATGCTGGAGCGCTGGTGCATGTTGTTGATGGAGTTGGAGTTGGAGGACAAAGCTCCAGGAGTGGAAAACATCCTCAATAGAGGTACAGAAGGCAGAATCTTCTCATGCCCTCATGTAGGGTACAATAGGTGATGGTACTGGCAAAACAACCAACATCATCTTGGTTGTGTGGAGTCTGCTTACAGTCTCCTATAATGCATTAAACTTACCTGGTGATGCGGGATGAGGTCTGTCGCTCACTAAACTCGTAGAACACCCTGAACTAGAAACCGTGACTTTAAGACAGTCACAGAGTAATGAGGATCTTCTCATGGCAGAGTGTAGAGAAACTGCAATGCTACATCTGTTCTGGTGTTAGGATCTACTCGTGGTATCATGCCAAATGAGTATAATGAGGTGGTATGAGTTAGTCTGGTCCCTGAACATGTCTGCAAAAGTCAGGTTCAACATACTGGAAGCCTGGGCTGTTATTGAGCCTGTAATATTGATGTTTGGCCCTTTGTGACCCTAGTATATGGCCTAGGCCGGTCGTAACGGAAATAGGCCATCAGTGTGAAGAGGATATCATTAGGATCAAACCATTGGGATGGGTTATGGTATATTTGATCCATGTAACCTGTTTGTATGTCTGCTGAATGAGAGGAAACTTGGCTATTTGTTAGCTCTGGCCCATTCTGTAGGAGGAATCAAGTCAGACCCCAAGGAGGCAAGGTCGGGGAGTTCCAAAAATGACAAGTCCTGTGGTGGTGTCTTGGGTGCTGGAGCTGTTTCTGAGCATGTTAATGTTCGGCACTTTGTGGCTAAAGGGTAAGTTGAATTATCTCCCTTGTTCCCATAAAAATTCACACCGAGGACAAAATCTTCATTCTGACTGGTGATGTCTTCAGTCTGAGCTGTATGTCATTTGTGCTTTGCCCATAGTTCTAATCTGTAAGACAAAATAGAGCAAACTGGATAAAGCTGTAGCCCTGCACCTGTCTTAGAACGCAATGTCCATGCAGAGCTAAATCACTAAAAGGGTGACCAAGAAATTGGTAAGTCTAATAAAGCAAGGAAGCATACAGGTGAACTCTAATGACAATACCACCTGTTTATAAACCTGTGTGCCTACACATGATGTTTTGAATACCGTGTGGGCGCATAGCTATACCAAATGATGGTTACCTGTAAAAAGTGATAGCAGACGATTTCAATTACAATGCTTACCTTTAGATATAAGGTCAAGGGCAGCCTGTACAGGTATAATCATGGTGTTCCAAGGCTAGAAATACCGTGGTTAAAGCACTCACCTTTATATACAAGAAAGGACAGAATTATACATATATAACGAGTTCTTCAGAGCATAAAGACATGAACACATGTAAATAATGTAGCCTGAACCTAAGTTGTGAAGTCGCATAGGTAGGACGTGCATGCAACTAAGTGCTCAATAAATATGATTTAAAGTTTATGCATATAAACATGACTCAAGGGTCGCGTATGCAGGAGGTGACTGAATAAACCATGTCTAGAGTGCTGACCTGTACTTGTCCGACCAGAATGGAAGAAATACAGAAATGTACCACAGTGTCTACAGACATACATAGTAGGTGCGACAAAATCAATTACAAGGCAATACTTGTAGGGGATAAGGCCCAGAGACCACCTGTACAAGTAAATACATTAAAGTTTGCAAACGCATGCTACAAAAAGCCTTGGATAGGAACTCGCCAATATGTACCCGTTTGTAAAGGAATTACACGTATATATGAGTTATATGAGCACTAGAGACTTGTACATATAAATAAGTATAGCACGAACTGACTGTGAAGTCGCTTAGGCTCCAAGTGCAAGTACCTAAATATGTGATGATGACAAAGTGTGGCAACTTGTAAAGGCAGAACTCTGTCGTGATAGAAAGAGAGAAAGAAGTTGGAAATATAAATGGAGTATATTTTCCTTAAAAGTGAAAAACTCCACCAATCTTTAGTGGTATATCTTCCACTTAGCTTCTGGCTTTTGCAAGGTCTCTCATGACGAGAGCATGCTTCTTGGCATAAGCGGAAGTAATAACTGGAATATTCTTACACTGTGCAGCCAAGTCTTATATGTAAGGGGAGATTGCTCTGCCCGACCGCCGAATTGGTCAGAATACAACTTTCAGCTCTCTTAAGCTAAAAGTAGTATCTGGGAGGGCTGGATTTCCGAGGTAGTGGTAGTTTTCCTTAAGGTATTATGACTGGGTAACGTATTCATAGAAGAAACCAATGTTTCAAGATTTCTCTTTTTTTTTTTTTTAATCCATATTTGATCACACAGCATCATCTGTCCAATATTCAAAGAACTGCATGACACGCTACATTCCACTGAATTTCATTAAATTCTGTTCAGTGGTTGTTGGAGATTAAGCCGTTTAAAGGTTTTTGTATTTTCACTAATGGCAACCATATTTGAAGGCAGATCAGTAATCATTTGTGCAAACCTGAAAGGTGTTTTGTACCTGGATGCTGTGCCTAGTTTGGCTAAAACTACTCTTGTGGTTAAAATGCATCTTTATTTAAAGCAAAGGAAGTAAATATAAAGAAAAATTATATATAAATGCAAAGGATTCAATTCAGTACTTTACATTATTGCATGTGGATCTAGGGATGCATCATCACTGTAAAGTAGATCTTTACTCTTTTGTACTGTCTCTGTAACTTTCTTTTTGAACTGCTCCATATCCTGTTCATATCTGTAAAATGCAAACCAAAGAAACACATGGGCACTTTGCAGCAGTATAACATGTTTATTAGTGCATACAATACAGCTATGAAAAAAAGAAAAGCATACAAATGACATGCACAAGAATTTAAAACATCTTATTCGAGTTCTTTCAAAAACAGAGGCTGAAATTGCAATGTGTTAAAAAGCAAATTTTTAAAGTAAATTATGTTTCTCCAAGAATACTTACCCAATCACATTATGTTAGAAATATCAGCCTGCTACCTCGTGAATCCAGCCCTATTAAAATACGAAAATCATCTTATTGTCTATTTTTAGATAGACAATGGGCAGTAACTCTTGCCCATTACCTTCCCTTGATACCATCAGGTGTTGCCAGGTTCTAGCTGAGAGAGACATTAATGCTGATGCTCGCATGGCAGAGTGGTTGGGAGAGTTTTTAAGTAAAGTGATTGGGTAAGTATTCTCGGAGAAACATAATTTACTAAAAAAATTTGCTTTCTCCTTCGATACATTCCCCAATCACATTAAGTTAGGAGAATAATAGGAGGAGGGGATGCTGAGCATCCGACCTCTACCTTGGATATCCTTCTGGAGATGAGTGGTTGGATTCCCCATATGAAAGATAACCCATTCTCCTAATGATCTAAGCAACAAAGCCTGACATCCCTTGATCTGGGACTCGTATATATGTCTATATATACATGGCTGAGAAGATGAAGTTGAGATCTTCTCATCTACCAAAAATTTTCACTGGTGAATCCAGCAAAGTTAATGGGCTGTGTTGATTGGTCTAGTTGGGTCTGGTGGTTGTCTGTGCTGCTGCCACCAGCCCTACCAGATCCAACATCTGTCTCTGAAATGCTAAATGTCTGAGGTCAAATTCAAGAAGGTTGACTCTGCACGCCAGCCAACATCTTCCATAATATCTCAGATCAAAACATTGTATTCGAAAGTGAGGCTCGCAGAAATGGCTCAAATCTTGTGAGCCATAATCCTCATGAGGCGACTCTGATCTTGAGATATCTCAGAGTATGCTGAGCATATAACCCACTTCAACCACAAAACACGGGCTTGAGGGGTGACGCCTTGTTTTCCGACCTTGACTGGGAGGAAGTGATATTTGTGCATGTCATGACTTGATCCTGTGTTTCAAGTAGTGTTGAGGATGCAGACATGAGGCTACCCTGATCTGGTGAGATGTCAGAGTACACCAAGCATATGATCACCTTCAGCCAGGAATAAAAGGCATGAAGCGTGATCCTGTATTCTGTCTCACAGAGATTGCTCAAAACTTCAGAGCAGTAAGCCACGTGAAAAGAGACGTTGCTCATGCCACAACTTGTCTCTGTGCATCTCAAGTAGTGCTTGAGGGTACAGACAGGATCTTGCATGGCTGCCTCTCTAGACTTGTCTGTGAAAGAGAGAGGATGAATGACAACTCTTAGGTTACCTACGGATGGCAACTGATTCTTGGCAACTAGACCTGGTTGTGTAAGGAGGACTGCTGAACGATCCAAACTGAACAGAAGATAGTTCAGATCGACTGAAAGGGCATGTAGCTTACTGATCCTGCATGTGAAAGCTAGAACTATCAGGAAGCATGTCTTGTATGATAGGAACTTTAGCAAAGCATGAGCGAGAGGTTCAAACATGCTTGAGTTGAGCCAAGCTAGAACCCAAGACAAATTCCATTTTGGAAATAATATTCTGGATTTTGGTTGCTGGAAATCAAATTGTCTAACAAATCTGAGAGATCTTTATCATGCCAAATGTCACATCTGCCATGATGTCAGAATGTGTCCAAGATCATTAATCCCTGAGGGGACAAACAGAATCTTGCGTGGCTGCTGTTTTTGACCAGGCTACAGAAGAAAGTGAACAAGGACACTGGTTGACTACCAAGAGACAGTAATCTGTTCTGGGCTACAAATCCCAATGGTATCTTGTGAACCACCAAACCCTCTGATCTGAACTGAAGAGAATTCCGGTGAACATAAAGGGGGATGCAGCCCTCTTACCCTGCATGCTGAAGCTAAAGCTATCAGTAGACATGGTCTGTATGATGGTGACTTCAGCGATGTGAAGGCTAGAAGTTCAAAGGGGTTCGAATCTAGCCATGTTAAAAAAAACCTGAGTGGATCACTTTGGAGACAAATAAGGGATATTGGTCAAGGAAACCAACATTGTCTAAAAGATCCAATAAGTCTCTATCCCATCCAAACATGTTGCCATGATGCCAGGATTTGTCCAATATCAAAGGGCGGTAGCCTTTGATAATGATTGGGTCCAACTGTTTCTCCTCCAAGAAGAGAGCCAGAGAAAGTCGGCCAGATGAGGGATAGAGGTAAGCAGATGGGCAATATAGATGGTTACTCTTGAGATTCTCTGCAAAAATGAAGGTTTGAATCATCTGACTTGCAAGGCTGTACTGGTAAAGGCCGAGCATGTAGAAGAAGAGGACGGTTGATTCAGGTTGGCCGGAATCTTCCTGGGTGTATTATCATTGGGAAAATTAGATCATTGATACAAGGCTTGTGCCCTCAAGAAGGGCTATCGGAGTCATCTTGCCATTCTGACTCTGTAACTGTAGCACCATAGGAGGGGTGGCGCAGGCCCACGCCCCCTTTCAGATGGCTGACAGTGCATCTCACAGCTCCAGCTACTGTGTCTTGAACTGGGGGGGACGAAGGTGGGTAACTGTTGACAGTCGATCATAGGATGCACTTGAAGTGTGTGAATCCGAGTGACGATCAATTGATGGAGGGGACATTCCGTGTGAAGGACATGACCCCTTCTGGATTGATTCTCGGTGAAGCCACTGATGCAGCCAGATGCTGTCTGAATTGTATGTTGATATGGGGATTGTTGCATCCATGTAGAAAAATGCCAAATCAGAACACCGGACAAGTGGTCTGGTACCTCCCTGTTTGAGGATATAGGTCACCACCACAGTGTTGTTGGATCAAAAAAGGACTGTTTCGTGCCCAAGGATCGATCTTTACAGAAATGAAAGGTATTGATGACAGCCTTCCTTTCTGGGATATTGATGCATAGAAGCCATTTCCCAGGTGTCACTAATGGTAGTGAAGGTCAACAACAAGTTGATAGTCCCACCATGTGCACGAGCGGTGGTACTTTACGTTATTCCGGCCTGGGGTTCTTCAGCGGGATTCCAATGGTCAGCTAGCCTGGATTGCCCTGCTGACATACAAATGATCGAATTTCAGATGTGATCATGACTGCTTGATTAAGAGGACGTAAAATGGGGCGCCAATGTGATGGCAAAGCATGCATAACGAGATGGCCAAGTAGGGTCAAGTCTGCTGCTGTATAATAGCAGTAGAGTTGCAAGAACTCTCCCAATGAAATCCAAGTCTTGATGGAAACGGACTTGATGAGTTTGACGATTCTGGGAGTACAAACACAAGGGGACACGCCAGATTCCAGTTGGTTAAGAAGTCTGTGCCCAAATGGACCAAATTCTGGGATGTACGGAGGTCTGAACTTCCCAGTCCATGAAAACGCCTGGATGATCTAGCAGAGAAAAGAGATCGTTCCACCATGGAGTAGGATAGAACTTACCATGTGTTTCATTAAGATGCTGCCCAAGTATGATGCTTTGATGTAGATGACGATGCCCGAAACTGGGAGATGGCGTAGTCCTGAGTGTGAGTGAAAGCCCAAGGGTTGATGAGGGCCGAAGAGAAGAACGGCAAGTTAATAACGGTGTAGTGGTAAATGTGGAAACTTGCAATAGATGGGTGGATAGGGACGTGGAAGTATACATCTGTTAGATCGATGGTGAGGAAGAATGACATTGCCTTCCCCATCTTGAATATGGTGAGAGACTCCAGCTGATGATGGGCTGATGGGCCTCCACCTGCTGTTTGCATGCCAAAGCAAGTCTTGAGTAACTCATTGGGGAATGTGTCCTTAGAACAAGCTCCTGAATCTTATATGAGCGACCATATTCCGTTATTGAAAGGCATCCATCTCCTGATCTGACCTTGTCTCATGTGGAGGGGTGAGGGGGTTGTTGATGAATGAAACCCGAAGCCCCTCGGACTGACCTGGATCAGCACCACCCCCCTTGAGGGAAGAAGGTCAAGTGAGCTCAAATTGGTTTCATGCAGCCATTGTACTATTGCATGATAGGGGTAGATGTGGGTGTACATGCGACTATCGATGACCCTCACCCTTACTGTGCACTGGGTTATCATCTGGCTCAGCTTCAAGCTCAGTACAAGTCAAGCAGGTGGCCTTGATGACTCTGCTCGGTCGTATCTCTGCAAGACACGAGCTCTCCCTTGAGTGCAAGACATGAGTTCTCCCTTGAGTACTCTAATATCCAGCATCACCAGTAGAGACAGCACTGCCTATCATCTCTGCACTCACCATCTTTTCCCACACTGTTGGCATCGGTGCACTGCCAGTATCTCTGGCTTTTCCTGTACTGTCGGCATTGCAATACTAACAGCCTTTCCAGCACCATCGCTGCATATATGTTGGTCTGGCACGCACCTGTGTCGGCCGCTCCAAATCCGTGGCTGAAGGGACAGATTTCTCATCGAAATCATCGGTGAAATAATGATTTGTTGCCAACTGCCCAGCTAGATGGACGGATCTATCACTAAGATCCCCGTAAACATTATGTAGTTGGCCCATTCCGGCCAAGAGGTCACCATGCTGGGATTGCTGGACTGCTGGTAATGTCGGGGCGACTGCTGGTTTCGGCTGGACGGCTGGTGTCAGTGCAGCAGTATTATTATTATTTGGGTCCAGCTGATCAATCGTAAATCCCATGCACCCCGACTTACCGGCCTGAAGGCCAAGCTGACATATGTGGAGGCTTAACCCATCTGGGTTGCCTAAAAATGGGGAACATTCCCTTAATGTTTTGCTCAGATTGAAGACAGAGCGGCTTCGACTGCTGTACTGGTTGATGCATCTTACCCAGCGACGAATAGTCCCATGCTTTATCCTCTCCGTTCCCTGAAATAATGGTATGTGTTGGTTACATGCGACGAACTTCAGCTTGTGGGGGGGGTCCAGCAACCCCCACAAGGCTTGCCACTGAGGCTGATTTGGGGTGGAGACTAAGGATGTCAGAGGTATCCTGCCATAACCTGAACCATCTCTCTTTCCCCTTCTGCTTTTTTAAGTACAGCAGGGCTTGTGTTTTCCAACCAAACACTGCATATTTAACTCCTTCCATTCAATGCCAAACAGGGCAATCTTTGTGCATACGCATGTCATGCATGTAGTAAACATTCCTCCTGAAATGACACAAGATGAGACAAAACAAAGCATAGATTAGCAAATCAGTATGTGACTAACAGGCTAATAGTATAAATCATCTAACTCAGCAGCCCATACTACATATTATAGGCACAGTAAATCAGAAACAATGTATACATAACATAACAAAGCAGGAGTCATGGCGGACTTCCATGCTTTGAAATTGCATATAGATCCATTAAATAAATATTCTGCGGAAATTACACAAAAGACACAAACTAAAACAGAATCTGGTAAAGGGCTGAAATTACTAGGTAGTTAAAATGCTGCCATAATGAATAGATCTGTAAACGAGTCATATCATAAACATATGTCCTATATTAAGCTTAAGCACAATGCATAGTTAATAAAGAAGGGACAATATGTAAAAACTATAAACCGAACCAGAGTCATGGTAGGCTACCATGCTCTGATACAAGAAACACACCCAAGTAGAAACTAGGTCACTGAAACAAAACACTTTCGGAACCACATGTTATAGATGCTGCGTAACAGATACCATGTATACATAACATAAACAAAACAGGAGTCGTGGAAAACTACATGCTCTGAAGTGGCCTGTAGAACGTTTAATTGATATATGTCAAAACAACACAATACACATAAGCTAAAGCAGAAACTAGTAATGTGTGAAATTACTAGGTAACTAAAAACACTGTCGTAACTAACAGATCGGTGAAGTGTCATATCAGAAACCTATAGCCCTGTGTAAAACTTATTTTGCACGTTTGGTTAATAACAAATCTATCAAAACAGCATAAAATACGAATAAATTGCCTATAATTATCAAGCACCACTTCAGAATCAGCCATTAAGAGCTCTGTAGCAGACAGAGTAAGCAAATAAAGTCAAAAGTATGCTAACCCATAATGACCTTGTGTAAGGCCAATGATAGCGTGGTGGGATGGTGGCCCTACAAAACAAAGTCCCGACAAATGACAAATCTCTCAAAATTTTGGCAGAAATTGTAAAATAAAGTATACAACCTGCCGTAGATCGATAAATCCGCATTATAAATGCAAAATGAACGTTGGATGGGTCCATAGGAACACAAAAACAGGTTGGACTGTCGGAGGCAATTGTGCTGTGTGTTTCTCAGAACACAGCTAAGCTAAAAACTGGCGACACCTGGTGGTATCGAGGGGAAGTAATGGGCAACAATTACTGCCCTTTGTCTATCTAAAAAGAGACAATAAGATGATTTTCGTCTTTTAGTAGGGCTGGATTTGTGAGGTAGCAGGCTAATATTCCTAACGTAATGTGATTGGGGAACATATTCAAAGGAGAAACCTTTGACAAAGCATAGTAATGTTTTGTTAAGTACATCAACCATTTTGTTTAGCATCTTCTCTCACTTACTGACTCGAGTTTGTATATTAAAAGGATTTGAGAAAGCAAACAGAATTATTTTGATTTTCATAATACTTAGGTAAAGCTGAATTGTGTCCCTTGTACTGGAATCTCTTCTAAAGGTTGTGAAAATTTATCATGTAGGTAGACCTAAAACATTTTAACTGAGGTGTGACCACATGATTGTTATTGACAACTAGTCCACAGCTGATGTTTCAACTTGATCTTACCTGGTCATTGAAGCAAAAATTAAGATAAAAAATTATTTAAAGATAAGGCAGGAAGGTTATCTCATTACAGCAAACAGTTGGAGGTTATTTTAAATTTGGTTACCCACTTGTATAGTTGATGTCCCATCAAGATCCAGAATAATGAAATATCTGGAAATATTTTCACTCTTGCTTTTATAGGAATAAAATATGCTAGCGTGGAACAGTCCAATCCAATTTTGGCAAGAACATAGTTTATTCTATAATCCAATAATATAACAATCTGCAATTTTAAATGTATTCTACACTATTTCCTATATCTTAACAAAGAATTCATTTTAAAGGGAAAAGATTTTTCCAAGCCATCATTCAAATAGGGTCAGAAATACTTACAACTGTGCTGCCTCTTCATTCAATGGAGATTTTGTATCTATTTTGTAAAATATTCTTCGTGTGTAGAGAAGAACTTGACAGATTTCATGCACTTTTGGCCTGAAAATTCATAAACATTACATCTTTTAACATCAAAACAAATTTTGATGAAAACAAAAATATTAGAAAAAAGAAAGAATAATGTATGGATGGATGAATAAATATTCAAAATAATCTGGATAATTATATCTATGGTATACCAAGTTTTAAAATCATATATGAATTCTAGGTAATTTGAATGCTGGGCTTTGTGCATTATGCTGTTCTGGGTAGTCAAAAACATGAAACTGATAGGTCCATCAGATGCTAACCAGAGAGGTTTTCAATATGTAAATATCAATGGGTTTATAAATAAATCTTTTAATATGATAAAAATATAGGATTATATTTTATGCAAATTAACCATTCCATAAAAATGTCCTGACAAGATAATCTTATGACTCCTCTAAATGATGACAGGAAATGGTATAAATCAAATTACTTCAGGGTCTCATCATTATAAATGATGACAGGAAATGGTATAAATCAAATTACTTCAGGGTCTCATCATTATAAATGATGACAGGAAATGGTATAAATCAAATTACTTCAGGGCCTCATCATTATAAATGATGACAGGAAATGATATAAATCAAATTACTTCAAGGACTCATCATTATAAATGATGACAGGAAATGGTATAAATCAAATTACTTCAAGGACTTATCATTATAAATGATGACAGGAAATGGTATAAATCTAATTGCTTCAAGGTCTCATCATTATAAATGACAGGATATGGTAAAAACAAATTATTTCAAGGTCTCATTGTAAATGATGACAGGAAATGGTATAAATCGAATTACTTCAAGGTCTCATCATTATAAATGATGACAGGAAATGGCATAAATCAAATTACTTTGAGGTCTCATCATTATAAATGATGACAGGAAATGGTATAAATCAAATTACTTTATTGACAAGATAATGTACTGACATACTTTCATTTTACCTACACAATAAAACTAGAAATAAGTCAATACAAAATGAAAGGCACTGGCCAATAGCAAAGGGAGATAACTAATGAATCTCAACTGATCCCCCAAAAAGCAATATGCAAATCAAAAGGTTTTGGTCTCAGTGTCTACTGTAAATACACACAGATCTGATGACATGGATTCTGTAAAACAAAAATAATTATATGAATAATACAAGGCAATAGGAATTCACTTGAAAAAGGCTGGTGTGCTTTTCTACACTAAAAGTCAATGCCTTACTGTGCTGCCTATCAACAAACCAAGGAGTATCCCACATAGCAAATGTTGCAATTTGATACATGCTATTACATTTATTTCAATGTTTACCTATTTATAATGTTCTGCTTTTAATTGTGAAAATCAAATTTGCAATGCAACAGGAATCAAATCCCATCTCATACTATTTTCACCCCATGTTTCCGATTGATAAAACACCAACTTGCTTCTAAAAATGATGATGATTAGATCTGTGCAGACCTATATACTTCAAACTTCAGATTTTATGACACAATGAACATGAGGGCAACCCAAAACACATGTCAAATGTTAAACAGCCATGACCGTAGTAGTTGAGAGGGCATATGTTACCTCCACTTTGGAAAGCCTCTTTTGACATCTAGTTCTCCTGTATGAGGATCCACAACTGGATGGAACAATGGGAATTCAAATATTACTCTCTGAAAGGAAAACATAATCTGAGATCATAGCAGTTTGAAAGGTCCTTGAATTAACTTGTGTTAAATTCAGATGAATCATACCAGTTCATAAAAGTACAGCAAACATTCCTATATTGGACACTATTGGAACCAAAATTATGTCTGGGTTACACAGATGGTTAGCACTAAGCATTTGAAATCACATTAGAATGGCCTTAATGGGACCAAGATATGTAGTCGTTTTGCCAGGGTAAAAAAGCTACAATGGGACCAGTTTAGGGAAGGTTAAATGTATTCACAAGAAATGAGCAGAAAATATTTACCAAAATATTGTTATGGTTTATTAGCAATAATGGTGTAGCACATAAATTCAATGAGGCATATGCAACTCCATCCATTAGACAAGAATATACAGAAAGGGATAAAGCTTTTAAAAATATGTTATGTAATTTGCATTACATTGTTGCATTAGACTGGTGTCGTTCATAAACTTTTTTTATATCAGATTAAAATCAAGATCTGACAAAGACTGAAACATGGTTATATTCTGTTGACCTTTATATTCACTAATTACAGCTGTCACATTTATGAAAGTGAAAAGCGTCATTTGGAAACGTAACATTTTTAATGTAACTCACTCTAACACAAAATTCAATTCTTTATCTCATAATTTACTTTTAAAAAAATGGACCCAGAATCCCAAAGATCACCAGAATATGAACCTTTCTACCAATCAGATTTACTTACAAGTGTATCTCAATTTAAATTGGACAAAATACTGTATCTGTACACTGCTGCTAACCTATTATAGTATTTTTACTTTTCTGGACAATATAAAACATGGAGCCATAAATAAATAAACATAAATCCCCCTTCCAGCCAAACTGTTAGGAGACTGAAGGATTTGTCAGATATTCCATTTCCAAGATGGCTGACACAATTCTCTTCATACCTACTTGATCAATTTTAAATATGCATTGTTTCCCCACAGCAAAACACAGCATATCTTAGGGAGTGTCTATTTTAGCACATGTCCTTTCCAGAAATATGCACTGTAAGCACAATGTTTACGGATGTACAACTCAACATGATTGGTCATGGGAAGGAATTAAATGTGACCCCCTCCAAAAAACACCCCCCAGAGCAAATGGCCACCTCCCCTACACCTTGAAATACTAAACTGTTTTTTACATTCAGAGACTTTATTGGTCAAAGCCCAAAAATGCTGCAAACAAGTCTTGAGTTCAAAGGGACATGTAAGAAAATAATGAGGTTATACAGTCAAAATAATGGTTATTTACAATTAGTTTGTATTGATATATTTTTTACTTTAAAAAGCAGTCACCTTGAAAATTAAAACATTTTTTCACCCACACAGAGTTCATATTTACAAAAGTAGGCAGAGAAGTAATAGGCATTATTGGTAATTAGCTTCTGGTGATGGGTGGATAAACAACAAAAGTATGAGTCTATCATTTTCAATTAAAAAATTCCATTAATGCAAAAGGTACACATTGATCATGAATCTGTTATGTCTTTAAAGTTTCAAGGATATCTTGTACAGTTTTGAAATTTTGCTCCAGAAGCAAACAAACAGATGGACTGACAGATGGATGGATGGACAAACAGATTAAAAAACTTCAAGATTCTGAAACAGATGTTTTACATATACCAGTGTCGTAGGGATATACTGAACAGCTTTTGAGTCTGTTCCAACAACAATGTGTGAATGATGGATGGATAGACAAACTGATAGGAAAAAAAATTAAAAAACACTGAAATTTAAGAATTTCTAATAACATAGGTATGCCTTGACAACTAGTCTAATATATGGATAATGTTTCATAATGTTATCTTGACTGATTTTGGACTCTGCTCCAAAAGCTTCTGAACAGATGAAGTGAAAAAAATGTTAAAAACACTGAAGATTCTTAAATAGCAAATGCCACTGGTCTAGTAAGTGTATTAAATTTCAAAGTGATATCTTGAATGGTTTTTGGACTTTTGCCACGCAAATGAGATGTGATAATAGGCGAATAGAAAGTACGACAAAAGGGACAACAAATTAGGTGTAACAAATTTCACACGCTTATCTTGAATGGTTTTGTAGGTATACTCAGAAATGTGATGCATGGACGGAGAGATGGAACCTTTTGCTATGTCACCTCCAAACTTCAATGGTCAGGGCATAAAAATCAAGTTGCAATAATGCATCTGTCACACTTCCTTAACCTGCTGTGCAAGGTACTACAGCTTTACTTACAGGCACGAATGAGCTCATGTCCTCGCTTTCGTGAGTCAACTTGTTGTATATCTTCTAATACAAGTACTCTATGTTTTACATTAAAAACAGCACATGCAATTTCATTCACAGCATAATCCATTGTTTATTGCAAAACTGCTGGTTCCTACATAAAGCTGCCATCTTTACATATGACAAGTGTGGCTCAAAGACTAGTGATCAGTCTAATGCATCACCTGTGCAACCAACCTAAGTGGATATTGACCAAAAAGACATCAAAAGAAGTCTTTCAGTGAATTCCCTATGTCGATATGACCATCCATTTCAATTTTTACCCCGTCAGACAGGTGTACTTTGATGTGAACTCCTTAAAGAAAGTGCAGATGCACCACTTGAGAAAATGTTGAACTTCTGAAGGGAATGCAGTTTATAAAACAAATTTTATTTATGTTCAAGGATTTTACAGGTGTTACATTCATATGTTATTGCATACATTTTACTGAATTTTAACATATTTATGTTTTATATTTTATCTTCTTGTACTTAATTTTAAATTTATTTGGAAGTGTTTTATCTCCCAAGGTGATGAAAAACACTACACACACATTTAGCACAAGTTAGATCTTGGGAAGAATGTAGAGTTTGGTGGTAAGTAGTAGTGATAACAAACTTTTAATGAAAGATGCCAGATACCATATGAAAGGCCATCACATAATCTTTTCTGCTCTATGACCAACTTAGCTAAAAGTCAGTTGCCATTAAAACTGTCAGCTATCATAAATACAGATAAGGCTCAGTATTTATTAATATAAACTATCATCAAAAGAAAATGAAGGTAAGTGAATATAAAATTGGGCAATATGTAGAAAGATGGTACAGATAACTCCAATTAATGCATTTCAATGACTTCTTGGAGGACGAAGCACATGAGGACTGTTGACATCTCTGTCAGACAGTTTTAGATATACAACTAAAATTAACCAAATACTTTAGTTACTTATTAATATACCTACACTTTTGTCACATTCTATCATTAATTTCTGTTCTCAATGTCTATGGTTACCAAATTCTTAAGAACTTAGTGACCTAAAATATTTGAATTGGCTAATAAAAGTTTTAAGTAGGTCAGACGATGGTGACTAAAAGTCTAATAAGTATCTGAAGCACTGACATGGCACTTCCATGCTAAGCACTGACATGGCACTTCCATGCTAAGCACTGACATGGCACTTCCATGCCAAGCACTGACATGGCACTTCCATGCTAAGCACTGACATGGCACTTCCATGCCAAGCACTGACATGGCACTTCCATGCCAAGCACTGACATGGCACTTCCATGCTAAGCACTGACATGGCACTTCCATGCCAAGCACTGACATGGCACTTCCATGCTAAGCACTGACATGGCACTTCCATGCCAAGCACTGACATGGCACTTCCATGCCAAGCACTGACATGGCACTTCCATGCTAAGCACTGACATGGCACTTCCATGCCAAGCACTGACATGGCACTTCCATGCCAAGCACTGACATGGCACTTCCATGCTAAGCACTGACATGGCACTTCCATGCTAAGCACGCACTGACATGGCACTTCCATGCTAAGCACTGACATGGCACTTCCATGCTAAGCACTGACATGGCACTTCCATGCCAAGCACAAACTACAAAACGATTCATGGCCATGATTAAATTTCCAATGCAAATTATACTACATTATTTATTTATAACAAATATTCAGAAATCTTACTGGGCATTCCCCATGTGGAAAATTTTCTGGAATGTTGACTGTGAATTTGAAGACACCATCTTGGTACTGCCCTTGTCTGATAAACAGAACACCATTCCAGACTGTAAATAAAAAAATGGAAAGTCCATTTTACTAGTGAATCTACATGTACCACATTTATGAAAGTTCAAGTCAAATGATTGTTACCGCATTTATCCAATAAAAAGAATATCCTTGATGCAAAGCCTATCCAACACTTTCATTTTGGACTTGTATTTACTTAAGATATATTTATATGTTTATAAGTTGACACCCTACTTTCTGAAATTGTTTGACATTATTCACCTGTGCCATCCTCTCCCAGCACTTTGTCCCTCACTCAACCAATGTTAAAAACTAAAAGCATTAAGGATATAAAAAATGCACCAAACTTAGTTATTTCATTCATCATTTATAATTTCTAACCTGACTGTCGCCAGGGGGTATATACTTGAAGACTGTCATCTTGTTCACATTTCAGACCAAATGGGCGTTTCTTTACTAATGCAGTCATAATATCTGCGGGGCAAGTCTTTTGTTTTTACACAACAGATGTTATGTAGTTTGCTGTCTTTGATAAGAAGCTCTGAATAATTCCATGAATATTTTTAACTTCTGAACACATGTATATGAGTTAAACCTCTTTATTTGATTTGATTCTTTTAAAACAAATATTCAAACAAGGCGTTTCAAATATTGGATACAGATGACACAAATTTACTGAAAATGGACTGTTCTATAAACCAGAAAAAGACAATGAAGCAGTCTGTCTGGTTGTATACATTGGCAGCTTCCATTTGGTATGAAACATGAACAAGATGGCAATATTTATATCCATGTTTTTGGGGTTTTTTTAATTGCTAGGGGTACAAAAAGCTGGGAGTGTTAATAAATACTACAGGCAGGTCCTCTTGGCTTTATATAGGAGAATGATGCAATATAAATTTATTCTGTACTGTTTATATCAGTACCCCATTTTTACATTATACACTGTACAGTTAACAGTAAATAATACAATACCACTGTTTTTCTGTGATAATTATGTTTACAAGGTACCTTTTTAGTATCAAACACAAAATGCCTCAATAAGATCAACTATAGAGTCTATCTGCAGTGTAGTAATTTGGAAAATTTAAGATTTTTGTATGACTACACTATGTTCCTTTAACAATGATGACAGAGCAAGGAGGTTTAATTTTCATTTTTACTAGATTACAAATATGTACTAGCACAAGGACACATCATGGCATATTATAAAATCTGACTCGCGACTTTACAGATCTTTCTTTGCTGAATGTTCAGCATCAGTAAACGTGACAGTCACAATGTAATCTTTTTCAGCTGGTAAGGGTGATTAATATCTGCAT
The DNA here is from genome assembly GCA_016617855.1 of Megalonaias nervosa. Lineage (NCBI taxonomy): Eukaryota > Metazoa > Mollusca > Bivalvia > Unionida > Unionidae > Megalonaias > Megalonaias nervosa. Next base: position 146,753 of record JAECUM010000287.1, on the reverse strand, counting down.
CTTTCTTGATTACCAGTTGGGAAGGGTGATTAGAGTATGGATCTTGTTCAGTATCAGCTGGTGATTAAAATCCTATAACCTAAGTGAGAACAATGATGACAGATCCCATCCATGTTACATAAGTTCATAAGCATGGTGGTATCGTGACTCCAAAGATCTCACTTTGTCATGATGTAATCTGGATCAGATGGTGTTGTTATGGGTGATTAGGGTCTGAAACTTGTTTAATTATCAGCTAGAAATGTTGATTATGATCTGGATTTTGTTTAAATACCAGCTGGAAATGTTGATTATGATCTGGATTTTGTTTAATTATCAGCTACAAATGTTGATTATGATCTGGATTTTGTTTAATTACCAGCTGGAAATGTTGATTATGATCTGGATTTTGTTTAATTACCAGCTGGAAATGTTGATTATAAGGTGGATCTTGTTTAATTATCTGCTGGTAAGGGTGATTAGAATCTGATCTTATCCAGTTATCGACTTCATAAACTTTTGTCTCTTGGCATTATGTTACAAGAATCAGAGGCATCGTCTATACTGAATGTCAGTTTATTAGGCACAGAGAACCTGCCCAAACATAAATTGAACTGGCACCCATATACAATGAACTGGCAATTTATAATGCAGATTGCACAAATCATTCCAAGTAATTCCCATTACCAACATGAAACAGCATGTACAAAGCATGAGCCCAATGGATGACCTAGGAAAACATTCTTGGTAATGCATCATTCTGAACTCAGTACATTCTTCAGAATTACACAATGTACAAAAAAATAAGCAGTGTAAGCATACACGTTTATGGTTATATAATGCAGAAATCTGATGGAAATATGAGGCAAGTTATTAAGCATTAGAAAGGTATCATAAAAACAGATTGGTGCAATGAAAAATAGAGTGGTACTTGGAAAATGTGGGTTGGGTGCTGCACTTTGCAACACATAGCTGGCTGCAGCACTGGAATTGATGCCACTGATCAGCTGCATAAAATCTGTGTAGCTGTAATTTTTTTATGTTTCATATAATTACAATCACTGATTATTATTCATTGTTTTGCTCATATTTTCTCAAAACAACAGAGTATAAAACCCAAGCTCAAAGTCCAAAATCTGAATGAACACAATTAATAATGCAGGTAAACCTATGTCAATGAACTTCAGTATGCCAGTAAAGGAACCAAAGCCAAGAAGATCCTGAAATTTCCATGATTTAGTCTAAGGGCTGTTCCAGTAAAACATATGTCCCCCCTGGGGACGGCACTTCAAAAAAACTTCTGTAGGATGTTGTGTTTCAAACTATTTTGATTCTGACAGTGGCAGGTTGGTTAGGAAAATCACTTCTGTTGTGGGTTTTGGTAACAAAATGAGAAATTGCTGGTGGGGTTGTCAGAAAAAAATGAATATATATTTAAAATCGCATCTAACCCCCTCCTAGCGGTCTAACTCACGTGAATAAAACATTCGAGTCAGAAATGATGCCAGTATACGAGTACACCAAATTTGTATAATTCACATGCTTTAAAGCAGTGATACGCGTTCCGCAAATACATCAACATCGTGGATATAAAAAGTGCTTTGCGCAGTATGCAATTCTTATTAAACTTTTAACTTTCAGTTTCATGAAGGCAAACTTTCAAATAGCTGGATACTTCAGTTCAACATGAATGGCTGTTAAATCAAATCTGATTGGTTCACTTGGCCCTGAAACAAGCATTTTATGGTAGTTTAACCATACTGTCATCATGGAAGTTTACAAATGCGTATTTCAAATAAAGGGCCACACAGGAAACCAAAATGGCTGAATCACGACATGGTTTCTCTTCAGACGACATTTTCAGTCAGCAAATACTGGCTATGATGACAATGAATTTCATGTGTATCTGTCTGTTGGACATTAGGAAAATGTCACTGGATATACCAGTCACAGTGTGTGATTTTGAGCCCGAAATTGATGTTGAGTGCGAGTCCGATGTACGTGCTGGATACATAGGATGCCAGTTAGGCCTAACCTACTATGCAACGTTATTTCGAAACTAGCAATCCTAAATACAGGCAATTTACAAGTTCAGTGCAATTTTAGTTTCTTTTCTCCAGACATTCAGCACTGAGAGGTTTTGTGCTAATTAAGTTGTGCATTCAGATAGACTTAATAAATAAGGATTTAATAAATTAAAAAGAGCATATTTATTCAAGATACCCATGTCTGAACAAGCTGACTTTGGGAATGTTGGACTTAAAACCCTAATACAGCATTATGGAAGAGAAAAAATTGGGCATAGGAGGCAGTAAAGCACTGATTCAAGGAAGTGAAACTTTGGCGGAGGTCATGCTAGTGAAAACTTTTCTTTTGGAACAGAGATATCCAAGAGTGAATACCTATGGGGCCATACCTGTGAGATGTTGAGAACTGCACAACCATAAAGAACAGTAACTTGTTCAAGCTAGTTATGCATATGCCTTTTCAGACAGTAGACAATGAAAGGGAGTTCTCACCATAGAATAATATTCATTCACAGAGGAGGAGGATCATATTAAATTCAGAAACAATCAACAGATTAATGCTCATAGGGATCACCAGAGAATCCCCATACAACATAATTAAGTGTGTGTAGATCTCTAGTTGGCAGAACCACTATAGCAACAAAAGAATGACGAGACTAACTTTCATATCATGCAGATGTATTACCAAATGAAGTACATGCTCTCTATGTGCAACAATTAAATGACATTAAACACAAAGGCTGACTGATCTGTGTAAACTCAAAGCAAGATGGATAAAATTTGTCCTGTTTGTGTTTGGTTATTCCTATGTATATTTTGAGCATGGTGATATTTTCTGCAGACCTTTTGGCACTTAGTTCCAAGCCATCATTTATCATTTGGTACTTGTATTACAAATTGGATTACTATTATCTAGTACACAACTTTTTGAAGCAGTGTCATTAACTAATGATGAAATTAATGAAAAAAGACTTGATGTCATTCTGATATATAGATTATTACACTACTAATCAGTTCATCATTATTCTTTTTTACCATCTCCTTAAGTTTTACTGGTACCAATACTTTAATAAAATTGTAACTTCTGTTTTCTTGCAATCTCAATGTTTGTGATCATGTAATATTGCCAACAGGTAAAATGTGCTTAGTTATTTTGTAGAATCTAAAACTATTTTTTAAGAAGGGACTAATGTAAAAAGTGGAGCTTCATGTATGCAGAAATTATTGCCGTATTACAGAGTGTTGCTAGAAACAACAGAATAGTTGTATGAGATGTATTTCGCAAAGCTGTGGAACCAGCACTGATATTGTCAGCACATATTCCATATAAATAATATTATTATTTCTGCATATTCCTGTCAGTATTTTCCCAGTGGTATTAATTTCCTGATCTGACGTTCATTTCTTGTGCATTTTCAAATATCAAGAATTCTCACAGTATCATTAAAAAATAATGTAATCTGCACCAAATTGAGCTGTTTGAGAAGAAATTCATTTTTTAACTCAAAAATCACTGAAGCTATGAGTTCTGGCATTAAAGTTTCACATTAAATAACATTTGAAGTAGCCATATTAGTAATTTAGGATGCAACTGTACTAATTTCACCTCTGGTATATTAAAATCTTGAATGTGATGGAGGAACAAGGCTCCAAAATAAACGCATCAGTTTTAGAACCTGTTCATTGACTAAGAATCAAGTATATAATCCGAGTCAAACTGAATTGTTAGAAAAGTTTTAATTATTTTGACAACATCGTAATTAGCTGTTAAATATGGAGTAAGCCTATGGTCTTTCTGCCATCCTGACCAAGACCCCACCACAACCATGTGACCATGCCCAATCACATCACGGTAATAATCGCTATACAACTAGAGATGACATCTCTTTGAGTATTTTAATTTTGGTAGAGCCTTAACAGAGTGGAACAGTAAGAAAGAGTGACAAATATTTAAATGTTAGGGAGATATTGAACAATGGCTATTCCTCCTGCCACCACCTTCCCATCGGAGATCACACACACACAAAACTTAGATTAAATCCCGAAATCCTGGCAGCATCCCTGCAGGGGAGATAGCTTGACCATTTTATTTGATTTTATTGGTCTCTGGTTATCCCATGGTATTTCTGTTACTTGAACATTATCTTACAGTGTGTCCAGTCAGCATGGTCGAAAAAGGCATATGACCATTGAGAATGTTGAAGGACTTGCATTACTACAGATATGACAGAAGAAGAACCATACTATAAATCAGTGAAGATAAAATAGAGTATATATAGGTTGACTGTCCCAGACTGGTTGATAATGAAAGTAAGATTTTAGTAAGAAGAATCTTTGAGAGCTTGTCCTACTTGTAACTGAAAAATGTCAGGGACATTTTTTTTTTAACATAATTTCTGTCCCTTTACAGACCTGAGTTTGGAAGACTCATTACTGAAATCAGCACCTGAGTCTTTGGTGTAGTATTGAAAGCACACATTTCAAACTTGTGTAGATCCAGAAAATGGCATGGCTGTTATGGTTTTCTTTTCACAAAAGGTGTTGTCATAGATGTTTCTATACTGATACAAATTTAATCATAAGCACACGGAAATTTTAAGTTATTGAATTTTAATATCATGGTGTTTGCACAGGTTTACAATGCGAACTGAGTTAGTACAGCGAAACTTGAACTCTTTGAGTTTTGAGCAGAAACATGGAATCCAAGCAGAATACATCAAGAAATTTAGAGGTTTTCTATCTTGGATTTAGTCTCCCCATTGCATTTCACACTGATATACATATTCACAAACAATTAGCATGACAGTAGTAGGAAACGTAAGTGCCAGATTTAGATACGTATCATAAACAAGACAAACAGTATGTGGGGGCCAAGATCATAAGAACAGGCTGGAATGGAGAAGTATAATGAGTAGAAGTGTGCCTCTTTTTTGATGTGTGTAACATTATTTTCTCAGCTTCAGTAAGAAATTACTTCAAAGGGAAGACAATAAAGGGTGGACAGTTAACTAAACCAACATGAATTTAGCTACTTAAAAAGATGTATCAAATTGATTTGAACCTTCTAGTTACATCCATTCTGGTGATTATGTCCACGGAACCAGTATGGTTGGAAAAAAAATTGGCAAATTTAAAGATCGAAAAATCTTTTAGCAGATTATGATTATATACTGTACTTCCACCTGCGAGATGTGAATAATTTCATTTCTTGGTTTGTTGATTCTGGTTGTTGCTCAATTCAAATACATCACTGAAAAACACTGATGCATTCTCATACTTTGTTAAAATTATTTATTACACATGCACATCTCCAGATATCGGTGAATATAGCTTGAATAAGTTATAACAGTTCTGGTTGGAACAGTGGACATTGTTAGAGAAACTTCATGTGAGCTAAAATGTAAACTTTTCAGCAGCATGTGATGCAGGATTGCTCAAGACTTCTCCATCTCTTATGCTCACCATGAAAAATCCATTTATACCAACTGATGATGGCTTTTAGGTAACTGTCAAAAGGCATAATTGGCGATATTCAAAGGTCTAAAAAAATTAATAGAGTCAAAATTGATAAACTCATACAGCTGTGGCAAAAATGATGGACTAGTACCTTTGCCGCTGTTGCAACTGTTGATTAGTTGGTTGATTCAGTTTGGTTTGGTTTGTTTTTTGTGGGGTTTTAAAGCCATGTTTCAGTACATGATAGGCTATACACAGCAGCCAATATATTAGGTGGAGGAAGAATTCTGAAAGACCATCAACTCAAAATGTTTGATCTGTGGCAAAAACTTGATTGGTGAGATGTGCAAGTGATCTGTAAAAGCAAGCACCTTAGTACATTTGGGCACATGAAGCCTCTGTTGATCTGATGTTTATCTCCAACAGCCTAAGTCATTGAGACATGAGACCTTAGGTTTTGGTAGATCATTATGGTCTTTACAACATTTTCAGCTCAAGAGAATCTATATATGGCAGCCAGTTTTACTGCTAAAGAAAATCTAAGTACTTTTGAGACACCAAACATCACTTATGTTGAGCCACTGACCTTCCACAAGTAACTGGCAACATTCTCATTTACACATTGGAGGCAAGTAATCACATGACAAGCATCTTGTACCACTCTACCATGGAAGCCCCTCAGATCTGTATCACAAGACAAGTATCTTATACCATTCTGTCATGAAAGTCCCTCAGACCATAGGTGTAAGTCTCATACGAAAGACGAGAAGTGGAGGACAGAACTTGTGACAAATGGATTTAAAGTGCAGAATGTTGCTGTTATGCCATCAGTGATGATGCTACTGACAATATAGTTAACTGCAATGATGTTGATTTTATGAGTACTCTGGGAAAAAATGATTCCTTGACTTTCATCCATTTTTAAAAAAAATAAGATGTCGGTAACTGAAATATATGTTCTTACAAGAAATTATAAAGTGTAAAACTAGGCAGAAATAATGCGACATCACTTCCACAGGCATTAATGTTTTTTTCTGACAAATCATGTATTACAGGTTTACCAAAACATTTATTGAAAAAAATAGTAACAAGGAATCATAGCATCTGACCACACATTTAAAGCAATACAAGATAAACCATTATTCAAATCAAAAGCAGCACGCCTGAGAACAAAGAAAAATAGCAAGACATAGTGATCACTTTAGTAAACACACAGTTTAGTAAGGATACAAATTCATGATTTCTATATTAGAATAGAAATCCCTATTGTAAAATCTGTATTGATGGACATTAAATTAGTAGGTATTAAGGATCTGATCAATGACATCTACAATAAATTAGTAGGTATTAGGGGTCTGATCAATGACACCTACAAATAATAAGCCACCAAGAAAATTTGTGATTTCACAGTATCAGAGACATACATGACTGACGGACAAACAAACAAAAGGACAAAAGATTGATTATAATGAATGAATACAAATAAAAATATGCAGTAGATTTTACGATTTTTAAAAATTCAGTAGATTACCTCCAGTCAGCTGTCATTTAAATCCCTTCTGTCCCCAACCTAATATTAAAACCGCTTCTACAGCCCACTAACCCATAGCCAGAAATTATGTAAAAAAAATATGCTTCTGTAGGGGGCAGTGTTTTTTTTATTAAAACATATCTGACAGTGGATCTTAATTTTTTTAAATTGCTTATGTTGTGGGTTGGTTGAATTTGAAAGTGTCTTCCCCTTGGGGGTATATGTTTTACCGGAACAGCCCTAAATAAAATAAAGAGAAAAAAACCATCAAAACTTCACGACCTTGTGCACAAGTTTAAAGACAAATCAAATTTTTATTTTCTTTCTGTATATTCTGATTGACCACATAAAATGATGTCATACATGATGCATCATGATGTCAGCTACCCTGACTGACCACATAAAATGATTTCATACTTGATACATCATGATGTCAGGTACCTGTCATGGATTTTTCTTCAAATGCATCATGATGTGCTGAAGGATGCATCACTATTGTCAGCAAGGTTCAAAATCTTCCTACTTTTTATATAAAAAAACCTGTGGGTAGTGAATGTAAAAAATTATTTTTCAAACACACAGATGATGACTTGTCATTTAGTCTGTAACTTGTTCCACTGACAAACAAGCCACAACAAATGATTCAACTAATTTGAATGTTGATGAATTACCGTGAGAATTGGAGTTTTGGAAATAAAGCTGGTATTACCTTGTCACCATAATCCTAATTTTTCATATTTTTAATGTGATTCCTTGCAGATCACACTGTAATTTGAATAATGACAAATAAAGGCTTTGCCTCTTAAAATGACACTCCATGATGCTAGAGGAGAGAGAAGTTGAGATGTACAAATAGATGGAAGAACCAACTGATGGGCTGATATACAAAACACATGAAATCTCTGAAGGTGATCAATGTAAATTTGTACACCACTGAAATAACTGAGACCTTTAATTTTAACACACTCTGTTTGTGAGAAAAGTATGCACTACCAAAGCTTTGCTAGTTCACATGGCTGTGCAACATAACCCCCAAAGATATGCCCTGACCCGAAAACCATCATAAAAAAGAACTAGTCCACAAGCTACAGTAACCCAATAGTATGCTAATGTATAAATGAAATGCAAAATAAAAAGAACAAAGGTCCCATGTTGATCTAAGCTCACTCACCTTTTCAACATCTATCAAATACAAGGAAATGTAATTGATGAATGTTTTTATCATAAGAATCATACAATTTATGAATGAACATTATATTTTTTGTGTTACTGAACATAAAGTTGTCAGAATTTTTACATGTTCCCCTACATCACCACCTGACTAGGTGTATGGGGCATTTCCTTAAGATTATTTTATATCCTGATCTTTACCTATGTTCCTTTACTTAGACACATCACACACATACACATTCACATAAAGACGTGTACACTCACAAATACTGTAAAAAAAACCCCTCATTTACAAGCCCCCAATGTGTTTTACCTCGCCTGTTTTGTTTCTTTGATGTGAAAGTAAAGAAAAACTAAGAAGTCAAACCAAAAGTTGTCAAAAGGGTCCACTTTTCTTTTCACTCATCACTTCTGTTACCCACTTTGCTAACAAATTTTTCCAGCCTTTTTTGTGATAAAACACAATTTTATATAATAGTTGAGATTTAGGATTTTTGAGGCACAAAGTGACCTCTATATAACATATTTTGCGAGCAAGATTAGAAAGTTGATATGATCATCAAAGTTTTTATTTCCTATCAAGACATCTTTTGTGTAATTTTAAAATTTGGGTGTTATGTTTGGATCCATTCTACAAATACCTTTCAAAAATGTTCAGTAACTGAACAGTCACATAAAAATTGCTCAATCTGTTCTGTTCCCTCCTTACAGAAGGTGCATTTATCATTATTACTTAAATTAACTTTTTCAAAAACTGGTTTGTGGCAATAGTTCTATGCAGATGTCTAAAATTATAGATAATCAGTTCTGAGTCTTCCATATAAAGTTTAGCCATAACAAGAGTTGGACAATTCATTTACACCAATGCACACCCTAGCTGCTTGGACCAAGTTTCATATTTACCATTTTGCTTTTGTATTTTGATTTTTATTAGATCTTATTAATTTGTTCTTTGCATTTACCCTAAGAAACAAAGTTCTGTTGAGTATTACATGGAAAGTATTTCCACTTTCAAAAAAATAAATTTTAATTCTGTTTTTCCACTTCATTGATATCTTTGAGATAAAAACAAAGTACTGTATCAAATTATTAGTCTGTGTTGTGTGTTGTTTAGTTTGTGTTGTGTGTTATTTTATTTCATCAAAACTTAATAGAGATCTTTGTGCATCAAATATGTCCATTGGCAGCATATGGATAATCAAGCTCTGAAATTTGTCGAATGTGACACAATTCCAATTTTTAGCAAATAACCAAATGGGGAGAATGCATGGGAAATTATCTTGATTTAAGAATTTCTCTCTTTTTTCTGTAAAATACCTGTTATGTGAAAGTTTGCTAATCCAACTAGGATTTATAGTCACCGAAGCTACATAGGCATATTGAAATGTTGTCCCCTCATCTGAAGTTAAATAAATATTTCAAGTGGCAGGAATAGTTTGAAGATTAGGGATTTCTCCTTAATAAAAAGGTATGATGATTTTTAAAACAGTGAAGTTTTTCACTCTTACTGGACACTTAACTACAGCTCCTACTGGACATTAAACAACAACTCCTATTGGACATTTTACTACAACTCTTACTGGATACTTAACTACATCTCTTACTGGATACTTAGCTACAACTCTGACAGGACATTTAACTAGAACTATTACTGGACATTAAACTACAACTCTTACTGGACACTTAACTAGAACTCTTACTGGACATTAAACAACAACTCGTAATGAACCTTTGACTACAACTCCTACTTGACCTTTAATTACAATTCTTACTGGACACTTAACTACAAATCTACAACCTGCAATCATTTCAATTTTATGAGTGCAAAATCAGAACTCTGGCATTAACACTAGTTTCATCTTCTGAGCTTCTATTTACAGCAGAATTGTGTGAATTTCATACAGATTACTCAATGCTGGTCATGCTGTTTACATATCACATTTCTAAATCATGTATCTCTAAGACCATTTTGAAATTTTGAAAGCTTTAGTGAAAGTTCATATTTGGTATTCATACACCAACATTAATAGAGATCAAATCAAAACTCAAGTGACAGAGATGCTCTATATCATGGCTTTAAATACCTTTTCAATTATGATCAGACTTACCTAGTGGGGTCAGAGCTGATGGTATCACATATACTCCTGGCAGCTTCTGCTTGTGTAACTTATTACTGAAAAATAAATAATGAACCCAGCATTAAACATGACAAACAGGTCTGAGACTAGTCCAAGACAGTTTGTGTGCCCTTGATCATGGGACTCAAATAAATAAACAAGTATTAGCTTCCAAAATAGCTTGTCTCCCTTAGCATATTAACATGGGTATAGTGCATTTGTAATAATGATCTATAATTTTGCTCTTTGGTTAGGGGTGGGGTTGGGTTGGCTGCAGTGGTACCTTTAACACAGTACTGACTTAATGTTGAGGAAATGAGAGCAATGGCCAAGTGAGCTAAATAACAACAGTCCCTTGAAGAGACTGCTACTCTATTGGTGAAAAAAATTTCTAGGATTTAATGACAAATCTATTTCTTCAGTACTTTTCTTTTTAACTACTGTGTATTGAAACCAAGCCAGATATTGAGAAACACCAACACAAGTATTTCTTAAAAATATATTCTTAACAAATCACAAGACACCTGTAATTCTTCGTTATGGATCTGAACCGAACCTGATATCAAGGGTAAATCACTGGACTGTCTCAGACAATCTTACAAAAACATACATGCTAAGTTTGGATATATCTATAACTACCACTTTTTGGGAAACAGAAATAAACATGGACTGGCATCATTTAAGGTATTCTTCAGATGGATCCACAAAATGGTTGTTGCTGTTGTAGGGTGTAATGCCATTTTTCAGTACAAGATAGGCTATACATGGCAGCCAGTATTAATGATGGAGGAAGAACCCAGGAAAACCCCAGAAAGAACCACCAATCCATGAAAAGCTACTGGCAAGCTTTCTCACATACCCACATTGGTCAAACCTAAGACTTGAACCCACGCAGACAGAGGTGAGATGGCAATGATCCGTAATGGTGTCCACAAAATGGTTCTGATAAAAATCCTTGTTTGTGTTGTCATGCTCAAATGCCAGTACAATGACCAGAAAATCAACTTGTTTATTAGAATGCAACATACTGCATAAAGTCTTGCCAATATTCATTCATATAATACATGTACAAGACTGGTCCAACTTCATTCATATACATGCAAGTCTGGTCAAAATTTATTTGTATATGTACAAATCACCAGGTTCAAAAGCTCAATTAATTGGCAAGTGTTTTAATGACAGCTCCATATCAATATGACAATACTTTCAAGAGGAGTAATGATAACAAGATGGTCGTTATAAACATGCTAGATGTTTGATCAACACCAATGACATTTTAGAACCAACAAAGCATCACAATATGTCTCATCATGAAAATCCCATATCTACAGAGATTTACAAATATTATAAAAGTCGGCTTGCCCTGGGCATGCTGACTGGAGACTGAACTTGTCCTTAGGAAATCTTAGCTTGCTCCAAACAACAACTTTGCCAACAAGAGTAGCAAAATAAGATAAAATAAAATATGGAATATTTTATGGAAATTTCTTTTTTTTTTAATAGATAAAATAGCAGAATTCTATCATCAACTACATCAACCATAATGAAAGCTGGACTGTTTGTAATGATTTATTGTACTCACAACTTACTTTATCCATTTACTTAACAATTACCATCTAGTCACTTTGAAATTTGTGACATACATCAAAATATTTAACAAGTCAACTTCTGAGAGTGAAAACTCTTAGTTTTATCCATTTAATTGTTTGCCAAGCAGTTTAAGTATTATTGGTCTCCTGTAATTATCATGCAAAACAACAGATCATAAACATCACTTGTGGCTTCTACTTTTTCAGTATATTTAACACATTGTGAACAAAATCCTCCTGGTGGACAATCATTATAGATGAGTGCCTTTTATGTCCAAACACACCTTCAAAGAAATCTTGCGAGTTACGTTATTAACAATTAACACCTACTCAGTGACACCTTAAACCTGGCAGCATGCACCAAAACAATCTTTCACAAGCTGTTAAGAGACGATAAGCTCATAAATTATCTTATTCTATGGTTAGGACCTGGAACTCCTTATTCCGTATTTGTCATAACTTGCTTTAAATGGTAAATATTCATATTATCATGTTTGTGTGAAAATATAAGACTTAAACAGACAATGATTACAAAGTGGAAATAACATACTACAGATGAAAGAAACTGGCCAGTTAGGTAACAGAAGAATGAGGTACATATAAACACTAAATAAAGGTGCCAATATATGTACTGTTGTAAGATTGCTGGGAATAGAATATGCAGAACATAAAGTATTACAAATGGAACACAACCCCTTTCTCCCTCTCTTTATCAATGTTTTTGACACAGAAACCTGAGCATGCCCGAGGTGAAGTTAAGTTTGTCCCAGAAGTCAGGTAAGTGGATATGTAAATACCTGATCTATATGAACAACTCTCAAGGAGATGCAGTGATAACAAAGATTTTAAATATGGGTACCATGATGGCCGTATTGGAAATGTGCCATTTTCACTCAAAGCAAGCTGCATATCATAAGAATTCTTTTAGTGAAAATCTCGTGTCATTACGACTATCCATTCAGGAGAAATAGCAAAACCAATATTTTCAATATGGTCACCATGGTGGCCATGTTGGATATCAAATCAGCACCATTTTCATTTAGAAGTAACTAAACATGGAAGGAAGTCTTTAACTCTTTACCTTCTGCAAGTCCTTGCTGCCCTGCCTTCTAAACCTGATAAGCAGCCTGCCTTCTAGCAGCTGTTTGTAGGCTGAACCCCAGAGCATCATAATGGCTGCCTGAGTGAGAGTTTCTTCAGTTAGTGCACATGCTGTTTACATTTTCTATATCAATCTTGTCCCATGCAAACTATGTAATTTAATGAAAAATAAAATTTTAAACACTTACCAATGTTTTGTGCCACTCACTTCCACCAACAAGTACATATAATCCACAGGAATCAATGTTTATATTCACATATTCATAATAAAAAAATATACCTCAAGATATTTGTTTGTGTTTATAATGTATATTAGACCACTTTCCTCACCACTATTTTGCACAACAATGTGTCCACTATTTTACTGCAGATCTGGTAATTTTGCATTACACTAAAAACAACACGTATTCCAAGAAATGCCTTCATTTCTGCAACTGAAGTAGGTGACCACTTGGGATCAGGCTTCTCACCAATTTGTTTTCCGGTGTATGTTTGTTTCATCTACCAGTAAATGGAATATTTCTTCAGGAAAACAATATAAAAAGAAATCTATCTCCCTTGCATTTTCTTCTAAAATAAATGTTGGCCCTGAAACGGCTGTAAAGTCGTCCACGTTTACTGGCCTCACATATTCCGACCAGATTTGATCGTTGTGCGTTTCATCCTCAGATTCAGATAAATCTGAAATGTCAGGTGTCGAAACAGGGCTTATACTAATGTCCGATCCTTCATCTTGAATTTGATTACAATCAATGTCATATGCAATGTTATCACTAATTAAATCCTTCAAAACTTTCATCAGAATCGTCATCAGAATAGATGAATGTTGTCATTTTGTTTTACTTTCACAATTGAGCTTGTTTTCAACAGAATTTCCCGCTTATATGCTGTAAAACTACTAACAGAATACTTTCATCATTTTATTTAAGTCTATTTTCATTGGCTAAATATTTTAAAAAAGAACGGATGTTTGTAATTTCATCCAATGCAAAGCTTTAATATGAAACATGTATATGCATCTCTGGGGCTTTCCCAACCCTTGGCCAGAAACGCATGTATGAGCCAGCCGGGACACACAGAGTATTATTAGCAACTTGTATATGCATCTCTGGGGTTACAAGGCTATTTTTAGGGTTGCATATATGCGTTAGCAAAAGGTAAAGAGTTAAGTGAAAATTCCATGTTGATATGACTATCTGTTCAGAAGGAGCAGTGATAAGATCTTCAAAACAGTCACTGTGGTAGCCATAATGGATGTCCATGAGGCACCATCTTCATTTAGGACCACTGAGACCTTGGTATTAAAGAAGTGTTAAAGTTTTGTTGCAATTCTTCAAGTAACAAACTTGTACCAGGAGACAGATTACAAACTAAAGACCATCACATAAGCTCTTCCGATTTATGAACTGTAACAATGAAAACCAACTTTTGACAGGATATATTCTGCTTCCATTACTCTGTGTGGTCAGTGTACATAGATGCATGATTACAGCATAACAGATTAATTCTGTAAATTGTTCAAATAACTTTTCTTCCCTTATAATGCTGAACAAGAACGCTAAAAATATTGCAAAATCGCTGTTTTTCATGGAGTACCAAATTTCATGGAATACAAATATCCAACAAATATGATCTCTCTGGTGAAACAAATTTTTCTCTAAACCATGGAAACTGATACTCATAACAATAAATGCATCAACAGTAATTACTATTCTGCCATAAGGGTGTACTCAAGGAAGAACATGCTGTAGCCACTTCCTCCCTTGTTTGCTGTAGCTGGCTTGTTGTTCACTGTATTTGCCATAGCATTGAGTGTTTTGGAATCTGGGATGGATGGAAGCTGTTTCCGCCTCTCACCTCTTGGTCTGACACTTGCCTCTTCCTCCTCTACCTCCAAATCTTTGGTACCTGTGGCTAAATTGACATCGGCTGTCTGAAGATATAAAAATTATAGGTGATGGGTAAATAAATAAACATGCAGATATTTTGAATTTTAAATTGATTGTGTCCTATAAATCATGGGTTAAGATGAAATTCTATTCTCTACACAACAATCAATTTCTTTTGACATTATGACCTAAGATTACTTAAAATCCTGTATGATCCCTGTTGCTTACAAAATATAGGCCTGAAAAATTTCTAAGGCTATGAGGAAAAATTCTGACATTAAATTTTTTTTACAAACAGTCAACATCAATCTGACTGAAAAAAGATGCTAACAGCTATTGGCTAGCTGCTGAAAAGATATATTAAAAGTAAAGATATGGCTAAATTATAATTATAAAATATTCAAGAGCAATCATGAATGTGATCCAGAAGCAGTGAAGAATATGTCTAAAAATACTTTTCTTTATACTCATGTATAAGTTTTATCTAGCTGCAAACAATGTGAGAAAGCTTGCCAGTAGCTTCTTGTGGGTTGGTGGTTTTTTTTCCAGGGTTTTCCCTGGTTCTTCCTCCACCACTGACACTGGCTACCATGTATATCTTGTGCTTAAAATGGTGTTAAACCCTATAACAACAATAACAACATAAACCCTAATCTGCAGTCACAAATTTGTGCTAGAAGATCTGGGTTGATGATGTCTGTTCAACTGATCAGATGACTAGTTCTTACAATTACCTGCATATGCATTGATATGCCTCCACATTACTGATGACAGATCTGGGTCTACGCTCGTAGCATTTAGATTTGACAGTGGATGGACTGCATTTGGATTTACTGTACTGTCAATCAGATTTACTTACTCTGAAAAAGGTTTCTGCAATCTTTTGGGTTAACCTTCTAGAAAATTAAATGCATTATTCAAGGAATATTTGACACATTTCCAACTTGAGAACACAAATTCAGCACTTTGTTACAATTTCTGTAAGATATGTGTCCATAAATAAACTTGTGGCTCATGACTCAAAGGATCATCATTATTTCTATTTAGTACCAACTAGACATCATAAAAAACCTTGTGCTTAAAGCACAATGTAAATATGACTAATCAAATAGGAGTTGTCATGACAACAATATTTTCAACATGGCCACTATGGCAGTCATTCAGCAGTCAGAATGGTAGTTTTCATTTATGTCCAACTAGACATCGTAAGAAGTCTTTCAGTCAAAACCCTATACTGTTAGGCCCATTCATTCCAGAGAAATCAGATTTTCAACATGGTCAATGTGGCAAACATAATGAATGTTTGAATGGCACCATCAGAACCAACTAGACATCATAAGTTGTTCAGTAAAAAACACATGTTAACATGGCCAGCCATGATAGTATTTCCAAGATAGCCATGTTCTGGCCATATTGGACATCAAATTGACACCATTTTCATTTGGGACCAACTATTCAGTCTGAGAAGTCTTCTTGTGAAAACTGCATAACAATATTACTTTTCATTACAAGATTTTTAAGACAGTCACCAACCCCATGGTAATGATATGATTTTCAATACTACCGCTATTGTGGCCATATTGGACATCAGATTGGCACCAGTTTCATTTAGGACGAACTAGACATCATAATTAGACTTAAAGCAAAAACTCCATGTTGATATGAGCATCCAATGATTTTCAAGATGACTTCTATGTTAGTCTTCAGATCAGCACAGTTTTCATTTAAGACCAAATAGACATCACAAGAAATCTTTCAGTAAAATCCCCATGCTGATATGCCCATCCATTCAGATAGAGTAGCAATAACAAAATTTTCAAGATGGCCAATGTGGCAGCCAGACTGGATGTCCAAGTGATGCCTACTTTATTTAGGACCAACTAGACCATGAGATGAATGTGCGTGATAAATTTAATAGCAATCCTCCAATTAGTTTCGGTGGAATAGCAATAACAAACTTGTGTCAATGAATAGACCGCGTGATAAATTTAATAGCAATCCTCCAATTAGTTTAGGTGGAATAGCAATAACAAACTTGTGTCCATTAATAGACCATCCAATAAGCTCTTCTGATCTATGAAAGCTTTCCTCAATAAGGGGAATTCACAACATGCGGATGAACCTGTCCCAACTATCAAATATTTCAGTAGTCAC
Source organism: Megalonaias nervosa (assembly GCA_016617855.1). NCBI lineage: Eukaryota > Metazoa > Mollusca > Bivalvia > Unionida > Unionidae > Megalonaias > Megalonaias nervosa. Next base: position 129,740 of record JAECUM010000287.1, on the reverse strand, counting down.
ATGTTCCCAATGTTCATTCTAATTTTCCCACAGCAAATTTCCTATATATGTCCAGTATATAATGGTCACCTGCCTTCTGTGGCCAGTAACCATGTGTTTCTGAACACTGGTTTCTCCCAGCCTCAACTGGTCACTGGTGCATATCTACAAAAAACCACATAGTCTTTGCAAAATAAATATTTGCTTGATGAGGAAGGCATTGTTTACATAAAGAAATATCCTATGAATTGGTGTGCAAAGATTTTTTTATCTCACTAGTATTCACTGTACTCCAATCACACCAAGTGTAACTCAAACATGTCAATATGTTGAATGTGAAAGCAATGCAGTTTTTATCATTAGGGACAAGAGTTGATGCAATTTGTTTGCTGGATGATGGGAAAAGCAGTTATGATCTTAGCACAGAATGGAAGTCATATTTTGTGCCACTGTGCAAGTATAGTTTGATAGCTTCATCTATTTGCCTGTGAATTAAAACTATCTCTGATGAACAAGTTCATCTTGAGAACAGATATGAGTTACATCCCTTTTCATTAAGGCCTAAGGTCATTCACTCTTTACAACAGGGGTCTCAAACATGTGGCCCGCAGGCTGCATGCGGCCCGCCTAGCTTTATCCTGCGGCCCGCAAAGTGATTGGCATCACAAATTGTAATAAGAGACAATAACGGATGAATGAGAGGGCATTAAGAACAATCACAAAATATAGCATCAAACTCTTGCATCAGTAGCTGTAAATAGACCACATTCTGATGATGTACCTTTATATTGTAACAGTTACTTGAGACTGACTGAACATCCTGAAGGTACATAACTCTTAAGTTATTTTTCTTTCCCAGATGTCACTTTTAACAAAGATTTTTGGTGTGTGGATGTAATGATCAGGATTTATTATTATGCCCTTTGAAAATGGCTTCAACGTCTAACAAAAGAAACCTCCTGGAAGAAAAAAAAAGAGTTTTCCAGGATAAGTGGGAGAATATGTACTTTGTCACAGAGGTCAAAGGTAAAGTTCAATGTTTAATTTGCTTTCAAACAATAGCTGTGCTAAATGAGTATAATATTCGTTGCCATTACGTAACGATGCACAGTGAGATGTATGATGTTATCATTGGAAAAATGAGAGAGAAAGAAGTGCTGAAACTGAAAACAGCATTTGCCAAGCAAACAAATTTCTTTTCGAACATTAACAAGTGAAGTGAAGATGCAGTAAAGACAAGTTTCCTAATAATGAAATGATTGCTAAATCATCAAAGCCTTTTAAAGAAGGCCTTTTTGTTAAAGAGTGTCTTGTTAAAGCAAGTGAAATTTTATGTCCTGATAAAAAGAACCTATTTCAAGGCATAAGTTTGTCCGCTAATACTGTTGCAAACAGAATTACTGAGCTAGCGGATAATGTGAGGCAGCAATTGATTGAAAAGTCACACGAATTTGAAACATTTTCGATAGCACTTGATGAGAGTACAGATGTTTCTGATACCGCGCAGTGTGCAGTGTTTATAAGAGGTGTGGATGTCAATTTAAACATAACAGAAAAGTTGCTAGACTTAGTACCACTGAAGGGTACCACAACCGGACGTGACATATTTCAAGGACTAGAAGAGTGTATAGAAAAAGCTGCACTACAATGGAGCAAACTCGTATCCTTGGCTACGGACGGTGTACCAGCAATGTCTTCTGCAAACATTGGTGTTGTTGGGTTACTGAAGTCCAAACTGAATAGTCTCCCTACACCACGAAATGATGTCACAAGCATCCATTGTATTTTGCATCAAGAAGCTCTGTGTGGTAAAAGTATACAAATGAAAGAAGTTATGGATATTGTTGTTAAAACTGTCAATTTCATTCGTTCATGAGGATTAAATCACAGACAATTCACATCATTTCTAGAAAGTATTGAAAGTGAATATGGGGAACTTCTTCATCACACTGAAGTTAGGTGGCTGAGTCAAGAAAATGTTTTGAAACGTTTTTTTTCACATAGAAAAGAGATTGAAACCTTCATGCAAATGAAAAACAAAGATGTTTCTCATTTCTCTGATTCAACCTCTATTTATAATCTCTCTTTCTTAACAGACCTAGCTGATCACCTTAATACCCTCAACTTGCAACTTCAGGGTAAAAAGCAGTTAATAACACAGATGCATGACTGTGTTAAGTCATTCAAAATCAAGCTCACTCTGTGGGAGAAACAGCTTACTGTAGGGAACTTGGCCCATTCTCCACATTGAATTCATTGGAAAAAGTTGAAATCACATTCTTGAAAGAATATGCTAATATCATTTCTGACTTGCACAAACAATTTGAAAACCGGTTTAAAGATTTTGAGGCACTTGAGCCACAGTTCCACGTTTTTTTTATACCTTTTGCTGTGGACATTGACAAAGTTTCTCAGGACATGCAAATGGAACTTGTGGAGCTTCAGAGTGACACTGTTTTGAAACAGAAATATATGGGCATCGAGGTCCCAGAGTTCTACAAGTTTCTGTCTCGAGACAAATTCCCCAAGTTGCTCTCTGAAGCTACAAAGATCATGTCTGTTTGGTAGCACTTACACATGTGAGCAGTTTTTCTCGTCTATGAAAATAAACAAGACGGTCTTAAGGTCAAAACTCAATGATGATCATTTGGCAGCAACATTGAGATTAGCGTCATCTCGGGATATCAAACCAAACATTGATGTGCTGGTTGAGGCAAAACATTGCCACCTGAGTGGCTAAAAAATGGACTTATATTCAGCACATCTATTTCCAAGTACTGATTATTGTTAATTTTAAATTCGTGTAAAGTTTACAGTAAAATATAAGTACAGCGTATAAATCTCTATAATCATGTATAATGGATATGTTTACATTTTTCATATTTTTCTAGTTGCTTAATAATGATGTAGGTGTGCTGCGGCCCTTGGGCCATCGAATCATCCTCATGCGGCCCTCAGGGTGGTTTGAGTTTGAGACCCCTACTTTACAACCTGTCTATAAAGCAAAGTTTGTTTCAAGGGTCGCAAAGAATAGCCATATATGTTGTTTTTTTTCCTTTGCATCACAGGCTTCTTACGTAAATCAGCTTTCTTTTGAACTAAGCAAGTTGAGCAACTGCCTAATCCAAATAGTCTTCAAACATGTATTTCCATGCCTAATTTATACAAGACGGTAGAGTGAGTCCTGTTTTACAGTCATATGTAAGCTGTCAATCAGTAGTGAAATTTTTGTTTTATCCAAGTGCACAAAACAAAGATCAATTATTATTTTAAGACAGTGATGATTTAATTTATAAGATGGATGAAATAGTTAGCAGGATACAGTAATCTTGCATGAAACATAAATTTGGAAGAGAACAACATATACATTATTTGTGTGTGTATGTGTGTGTGTGATTTGGATTTTTAATGTAGACTTAACAATTTTTCAGTCACACTGCTATGATGTCTGCAGTGTGGCAGTTTACAGTGATGTCTAGCACTGAGGCATCATTCCGCAGACATGCAGCATCATGTCCCACCCAGTCACATTATCCTGACACCAGGCTGACCATTCCTAACACTAACCTCTTAATACTGAACACCAAGTGAAGCAACTGCTATTACCATTTTTATAAATATTTGGTATGACTCTGCCAGAGTTTGAAACCATGACCTATCACATACAGGAGTGGTCATACATTATTTAATGGTTTTGTTGCATACTGTACATAAAACCTAATAATAATAATAATAATAATAATAATAATAATAATAATATTAGTAGTAGTAGTAATGAATTGGTATTTGTTCAAAAACCAGTATAAAAGGTGAATCTGTAGTCACCTGTGTGCAAAGGCCACTTTTGCCTTTTCCTGTAGGTGGTCATCACAGGTTTACTGTACTTTCATACTAAGAATGAAATGACAGATATCTGTATCAACAGTGTGATCGAAACACTTCATACTGAAAATATGATGAAAGATCTCTGGATCACAAGTGGGGTCCGCAGGTAGCAAAGCTGTCTAATGCACTCGCCTTTACCAATCACTTTCATCTCACCTCTGTTCATGTGGGTTCGAGTCTTGGGCTCAGCCAATGTGGGCATGTAAGAAAGCTGCCAGTAGCTTCCAATGGGTAGGTGGTTTTTACTGGGGTTTTCCTAGGGTTCTTACTCCACCAGTTATACTAGCCACTATGTATAGATTATCTAGCACAGAGAAATGGCATTAATCCCAAAACAACAACTGGATCACTAGTGACATACATATACAAATATTTGTCCCTAAGGTACCTGTACAGCCTGATCACTGTATCCACTTCCAGAACTACTAGAGGTACATGGAGTGGAACCACTCACATGTCTTGAGGGTCCTAAACTCCACATTACATTCATTGCAATCTTATCTGGCAAGCCATGAATTCTCCACCACAGACATTTCTCATCTTGTAGCACATTGTTCATAATCTGAACCAGTGCCTTAGGCAAGGGTTCAACATCCATGTCCATGATGATAGAGTTTCTTAGCAAAGCTATGATATGAAATGCTTATAATCAATACTAATTTAGCTGTCCTCCACTGAATGGGTCTGAATGGTGGCAAAAAATATCCTCCCAAGACAAGCATGATTACCAACCAGATGAGTCAAAGACAAAAAGACAATAAGAATCTAATTGTAAAGAAGCCACAAGTTTGGGCAGTGTTTGATTCTGCCGAGTTTGGGGTTGGATATAGTACAGTAGAGAAAGTCTTTGTGTCATATGTCCCACTATAAAAGTCCTTTATAGATGTCTGGCATAGGTGGCTACTTTTTCAAGAACTGTTTGGGTTATCTGCCACAGGTATATCACTTGTGTCAAGATTATCAGGCATTTCATTTGAAATTTACATCCATACTCTCAAAACAACTTTCAAATTTTGAATTTACGGTCAACTTTTCATAAAGACTGAAAGATAAGCAAAACTAATACTCAAAATGTACATTTTATCATGGCTTCAAATATCCAATTATATCCTGTTGTTCTGACAAGTGACAAGTGGTTAAGGACAAACAATTCTTTACTTTATCGAAAGTTACTTTTTTATATTTATGATTTAATTATGGCTGTGTGTATGTCTTAATGCAATTGTACATGTTTCTAATGTTTCCTCTTCTTCCATCTTCCAAAATAAACTGCACACTCTGGTTCATCAACATAAATACAAACCATAGCAAGCATAAAAAATTGCTACTTTTTCTCTGGATCAAAAACAATACAAATGATCTGCATGATGAATACTAATTAATGCAAATATTTTCATTCTTTCTGTGTGGGGGTTTATAATGGGGCATAAGTGGTACTTTTATCTAGTAATGATACCATTTTGTTTTCGGAAAAACCTATCAAATTACAAGCTAAAAGTCAAAATCAGATGAAATCTGATACAGTATCTTTTGTTTCTTGTTGCACTGTCTACACAAGTCAATCACTGAGGTAAACAATAAGAAGAAATCCTGCTAATAATGGGTGAAATAAACCATGAAACTTAACTACATTAGTCCATCACTGAACAATTTGGGGCCCACATGTATCATTTGTTATAGCGAGGTATTCATTATAACAATGCATTCTTGCTATATAGTAGTCTCCTGAAGGGTGGTGGCCAATGTGGGTATTCATTATATCACGGAAATTTGTACAAACAAAGACTTTTACTGCATGGGTGTTTACTTGAATTAACAGCTGTATATTTCACTGTAGTTGCCATGGTACAAATTGGGCATGGGTGGGGCACAGCCTATGCATAGTTCATTTAAGTGCAACTCGAACAGTTCAAACCAATCTCCAATGGTTAACTTGATAATAAACTTTTAAACCACAGAAATTTACTTTATAAATTCTGAGCTTAAAGTCCAATAAAAGAGCTTACAGTAGCTGGGACTAAAAGATAAGTAGACTTTGTTCCTAAATTATAGCGCAAATACTTGTTTTAGTGACTTACACTTTCTTATTGTGGAGTCAGGAATTTAAGTTATTAAATTCGGATCTACAGGTGTCTATATGCAGTGAAACCTGTCTTGAGAGACCACTGCTATGAGAGTCCACCTGTCTTAAGACCAGCTGCTCCATACAGTTTTTGATTGTAGTGTTATGACCTGTAATGAGACCAAATGTCTTGAGAGAACATTTTCAAGACATGTTCTACTGTAGTCTTAGTGTTGGGTAAGAAATGTTGTCTAAGAGCCCTCTGGTTGTTTGTGAATAAATTTATGATGACAAAATAGCACTGTAGATCATGATTCTTAAATGAAATATGATCTGAATGACCACAGAACATAACTAGTTTTAATTTTTGGAACTTTTTCAAAGATTGATTGGTTTATTGATTAGTGTTTAACACCACATCAGCAGATAGAAGATTACTTAGTGATAAGGCAACAGGAATCAAGTGCCTTGCCTAATGACACTCCAAATTATCTGAATTGGATTGGTCAAAGCAGGGTTCAAACCCTACAAACCACTTATTTTTAGTCTTTTACACCAACCAATAATCAACTTCTAACATCAACAAATTCTAAAACAAAAAAGTCTTACCTTCATTACAATATTTTTTTCCTTACATATAAAATCCACACAAAACTTCATAAAGTGTTAATGCATACACATCATCAAGAGCATGTTCTAGTTCTTCTCATTTTGATATCTCTCTATCTGTCAGCACATAATTAAGTACTCAAGGGTCCTTATTTAAACTATTCCACAGCAGACAATACATTTAATAATGCCCTTACCTACTCTGCCCAAAGAATAAATCAATAAAAGCAATATTATTTGAGTCTGGTGAATAGCAGACACAATTTGTGAGAGTTCTATGCAGGGGATAAGAAATCTTACCCAATTTTATAATCATGTGTCCACAAAGTTAATTTTACCACTACTTCAAGGACATGTTTTTATGGCAATATTTTTTTGTTCTCTGTACAAATATTTTAATTCAATGCAAAACAGACCTTGGGTAATATGAGACAAGATTTTATCAAGGCTACATTGTTTGTTCTCATACAAATTGAGAATAACAATAAATGTATTCAATATGTATACAATATTCAAAGTACATTGTTTTGTGGCACAGGGGCAGGTGGCTTAAGAAAATCACTTGCCACAGCTCAAATTAACTTCCACCAAAGGGCCATTTTTCTTCATTGTTTTCCCCTAATATTCTGACACAATGCTGAAATTTCTAAATAATGAAAGAAATATAAAGATGCTTTAAACTGACACTTTTTGCTTTTATTTGCCTCTCAAAATAGTGTACATTGAGAAAATATTTGACATTTTGAAAAAGTTTCATTAAATATAATTTTTTCTTCAATGTCTCATTAACTCACTTTTTGATTACATTTAACACAAAGGAATATTTTCCTCAAGGTCTGATGTTAACTCATATCTAATGGCTCATTCAACATCTTCCTTACTGCTTGGATTAGCAGAGCACCTGCTCCGGTGCACTAAGCAGTTAGAGTGTCTGTCTCAGATGCGTGCAATTGCAAGTTTGAACCCTGGCAGAGTCACACCAAAGACTTATAAAAATGGTGCCAACAGATGCCTCGCTTGGTGCTCATTATTAAGAGGTTAGCATTAGGACTGGTCAGCCATGTCAGAATAATATGACTGGGTGGGACATGATGCTGTATGTCTGGCATGATGCCCCAGTGCTAGACATCACTATAAACTGCCACACTGCAGACATCACAGCAATACAACAAAAAAATTGTTAAAGATAAATTAAAAATCCATATCACACATGCACACATGGATCAGCAGAGTCGATATTCATAAGCATAAGAAACATGGCCTGTTTTACAGTTTTACAGTCTCTCTGGACTTCAACATTTTGATACTGCTCACAAGGCCAAATTTTGTGGAATTCTAACCAATTGTAGTATACACCTTTGCTATTGGAATTTCTGACTGTTTTATACACATGTGTTCAGCTTTGCCTCCGGGTCTATGTACCATCATCTGTCTGTATATTTCATCATGATCTGAAAGGCATGGTGGGTGTGTGTGTGTGTGTGTGTGTGTGACTGAGTAGTTTTGTTTACTGAATGCTGCTTAACTCTCACATTTTGCTTATCTGAAGTTGAAAACAAACTAAGTTGGCGTGCCAAGGGTCTTTTTAAAAAAAAAACCAACAGCTTCATGTTTCATAATTAGTTCATGTCATAATCCAGTTAGTAAGTATATGTGACTCAATTACTGGAACCATTCACCCTTTATGTCAATAGAATCTGCGGTTATCAACTCTTTCAACTAATGGATTAAATTAGAGTATCATGGTTTCCTGAAGTTGAAAACTATTGTATAGGATGCTTTTACAAGTTCTTAACCTTCTAACTTAGGTCAGAGATATAAGTAACACACAGACCTCTCTGTTTAGATTAAATGTAAAACAGCTGCACAGGAACTATACAATATATTTAACCATGATGAACTAACTACCTTATCAGCACAGCAAGGGACAGTTTTTTATTCACAATGGACACAGGTCAGCATTAGTAACTGGTAACCAATGTAATACAGAGTACTTAGGTCATGTGCTTCCCTTTATATACGCAAAGTTGATAGCTTTCAATACAAGTATATGATCATCATATGGGTTAGTCTGTGGGACCTATAAATGGAGCCCCAGCAGGGCTCTGAATATAAATATAAATATAAAATAATTTACCAGTGTTTTTCAATGCTGCACTTTATTAGTGCACACTAAATTTGTCAGTCAAAATTAGGAAGCTCCTTTTTTACAAGTCCAACAGGCAACTTGCCAACAACATGGAAGGGGCCTGATTTAGATTTTGAGGAACTGCAGACATCGAGCTATCCAATTTTTTTAACACTGGTACAGCTGTTCTGATTAAAGCATGTTACAGGCTGACCACAAAGATTTTATAATGCCCAAAAATTTTCGCATTTGTCAAAATTTTAACAGGCAATCTGCACTTAGACTAAAAGAACATATAAGGAACCAAACAGAAATAGTACGGAATATTATAATACTTGAAATATTTTATATTTCTGAAACTAATTCCTCAGCTTGCAATATTTTTTAATTACAAAATAAATATTGAAAAGTTAAGATGTAAATGAAAGATTGATGCATTAGAAAAGACATGCTTGAGAAAATGAGCAAAAAATTCATCTCAGATAAATATTTTTCATTAATAAGAATATATTTTTTAAAATGGACGTGCAGGAATTTTAAAAAAATGGTATGTTTGACAATGTAATTTTAATCACAAAAAATTGTACTTGTATATTTTCATCTCATTTTCTTTCATCACAGCCAATGAGTTACTAATCTTTTCTCATACAGACAAGGGTACAAATAGGAAAATTGGTAAATAACAGCTTGGATCTTTGTGCTGTTTATGGATCCAAGAACCTATCACAAAAATGTCAAGCATGTTCTGAAATCCATAGGTAACTGACCAAAGACTAATTTTGATCACACAGCCACTGGCACTATATAACACATACAAATTAAATGGGCATAACTTCATTCTTCAACCGATTTTAATTAAATGTTCAGGATCTACTTAGTGTAATGACAAGTTCATATTGGTGTAATACTGATTTTGTAAGATGTGAGTCTGCACAATGACAATCTATCTCAGAATTATAGAATCCCTTCATACACTGTTACCTTATAAATTTTTTACCATACATTCCTCTGCCAACACAAGGTTTTTGAAACTGGCTCAGGGTTACAGAGTGGTCTAACCTACTCACATTACCGATCATTTCTATCTCACCTCTGTGTGGGTTCAAGTCCTTGGCTCAGTCAATGTGGGTATGTGACAAAAGCTCATCAGTAGCTTTCCATGGGTGGGTTGTTAGTTCTTACCAGGTTCTTTCTTCCTGCACCAGTTATACCTGTTGCCATGAACTAAAAATGGCAATATACCCTTACAACACAACAAAAACAAAATGGTTTTGAAAACAGAACGTGCATTGTTAAATCCATACTCTTTCTGAAGAAAGAGCAGCCAAATGCATACGAAGTGCAGTTACATGATGTGAACTCTTGCACTAGTAAAAGGAAAGACTTGGTATACAAATATTATATACAACATTCAAGATACTCCCATAAAATGACCACAATTAAAATCAAATTGAGATGAAACCATGGGTCTAAATTCCTTGATCAACTTATGAACTTACATGATGCTATAAGAGATTACTTACCGTACATACTCGCTTATAAGTCCAAATGCAAACACCCAGATCTGCCGTTGCATAATGCACTGGTATGTTTTTCTCCATGCAGTTTATTAGGAGCAATCAGTAGAACAAACAACACAGACCCTGATATGCCAATGCTTTGTGTGGTGGCAGATCAGGGTCTCTGCTGATTGCAGTTTGACTTGACTTTTAAGGAAGTATATATGGTACACCTACCTCTGCATGTTTTATATCCAATTAAAGCTTATACAGAAATGAAAGTGATTTTGCCACTGTGTTTTCAACAAAATTCTTTTTTTGTTCCATTTTACATGCTGTATTTACCTTCAACATTGTGATGAGGGACACCAGGAGTATTGAAATCATCCAGAGAAAAATGTCCAGTACAATCTTTAGCAATGACTTTAGTGATAGAGTCCAACAAGTACAATGTAACTCAAGTTTTACACTCATCCTCTACATAATTATACACAATTTCCAATTAGTCCATGTACATCCAGTTGTTTTCCACTATTGAGTTTCCTGTCCTACACTAAAAACTCAGGATGTGTTTATGACTTTTACAATCATGCATGTGAACCAGCATTGTTCAATTCAAACATCTATGTATTAAATGAGAATGGAAATTAATTCCATTACAAAAGGTGAAAGTTGGAATTTTCTCCCAAGGCATGAACTTAATTTACAATAGCCAAACCATCAATGATCAGCTACTGCCTTTGGGTCATTCAGTGAAGGGAGATGTAACTAAAGCTCCAGACAATTGGTGAGGCACATCTGCCAAAAAGAGGCTATTATTTTAATTTGTTACAGACCTTATCTTCCTGTCCACTTCAATAAACAGAAACCTGAGCTACATTGCCCTTTTTAAATTTAGTGTGTGTATGTATGTATGTATGTGTGTATGTGTATATATATATATATATATATATATATATATATATATATATATATATATATATATATATATATATATATATATGTCTGTGTGTGTGTGTGTGTGTGTTTTTCTTCAGGTACAATAAAACAGGCATTGTTTGGAATCAAAGATAATGATCAGGTATTTAGATAAATCTGAGATACATTACCTACTGTAATTTATCATCTCATGACAAGTGGACAGCTGTGAAAACAATGGAGGGTGTGTTGCTGTTGTTGTTGGTTGGTTTGGATGACCCTATTAACATATTACTGGTTATAACATACCAAGAAAATGAGAATACAGGTGTGACAACTCCAATCTTCCCGCTCCAAGACCAGAGAAAAGAATTTGGTGGATGGCACGAATAGTAACACACAAAATAAAGGAGGTTCTTGATGCTAGCATGATAGTTCTAATCTCACTACAGATTCTCCATTATGAAATAACTTAACCAGTACCATTCTCGAAACAAGGTAGAAAAGTAACAAACATTTCTTTTACATATTTTGAAATTGAGAAAATCCCAATAAATAAAGATTATGAAAACTGCAAACATATGCAGAATTAATTGTGAGAACATACAAGAATTTTAAAAGTGAATTTTTAATTCTACTGACCAGTATATCTGCTTTACTTTAATTTTTGAATCTGTTAAGTTATATTCTTGATGGTGCTTTTCAGGTAAAACATTACACTTGAACATTTCTTCTGTAGCTGGTTTGTTACTTAATAAAGATGCAACAATACTGTAACTGACCTCTTTTTGACAAAATCTTATGATTTTCAAGATGGCTGCCAAGGTGGCCATATTAGACATCAGGTCAGCACCATTTTCACTAAGAGTACTTGGCACTGCAGAAGCCCTTTTGTAAAATTTCCATATTTGTATGACCATCTGTATAAGAGTAGTAGTGATAAAATTTTCAACATGTCGTTGTGGCCATAGTGAAGGTCGGATTGGTACCATTCTTATTAGACTTAGGCAGGTATAAGATTTTTAGTATGAATGCTTGGTGGCTATTAGACTATATTTGACAGACATCATAAGAAGTCTTCTGGTGCAAACACAATGTTGCTATGACCAATCCATTCCAAGAAAGCAGCAATTATTTTTTATCTGGCCACCATATTGACCATACTGAAGGTCAGAGTGGCAGCTTTTTCCATTAGGACCAATAAAAACCATGTCAATATGACCATCTTTCCTGGAGGAGCAGCAATCCAAGCAGAATCATTTTCATTTTCCAACAAACAGACTGTAATGGGGGGGGGGATGGGAGATGAGTAACGTGGGATGTGAAGATGTGTGTGCCCTGCCCCTCTTTTAATTGAATTGGCGATCGTTATTTAGGGGATGACCTCCCTCGATGTTATTGCCCAGTGTGAATAGATAGATAGAACATTGACAGAGAACTAAGCAAGACTACAGAGAAGAAATAAACAAATATAAACCCCCTTAAACAATAAAATAAAATAAATTTAATTAATACATAAGCAAAGATTGCAATTACAATCCAACCGATTTACATTAATGGAATTTAATAGCAGTGTTCAATTTATGGATTCGTTTATCATAGTAACGAGTGGTGAAAAGAGTACAATGTCCACGCCTGACTTGCATCACCTGGCATCGTTCTCTCTTGACTTTGTGTATTCCACGTCTAGCGTGTATGCTTGGTTCTTCCTCTTGACCCTTCTATTTTGAACTCTCTATTGCGAACTCCCCTCTTGAACTGTCCTCCTCGGGTTTCTCGGAAAGAATATAGAAAGCTGTTCCCTTAAATGACAAGATTACGACTAAAGCTATATATGTTCACCACCTATCTGTATATATAAAATTCTCTTACTTCCGTTATTCAGAGACGTAAATAGCTATCCACACTGCGTAATGTGACCTTAACGATTAACGGTCCTTACAAATATACTGTATTTGAGGTAAGGCACAATCATTATCTATAGTTACAAATGACCATTGCAATGTACTAAATCTGACCTTAATTAAACAGTTCATCGTCCCTGTGGCAATTGCCATATATATCAGCATACATTACTATAAGTCTTCTTACAGCTGGCTAGTCAATTCTGCTCAATAAGATAAATGCTCGACTACTATTGCATAAGATTCACTAAATTCAAGCTTACAGTAACCAATAACCTGTAAGATCATTTGAGCATTACAAATTCATATATAAATATGCAATTATCATTAACTCACGATAAACAGTATCATCCTACAAAGGAAATTAATTCATAAATCCCTAAATCATATGCTACACATCTGCATAAAACCAAACAATAAAATAGAAAATTACATGGAAATTAAAATTGCGTACCTTAATGCTGTTTCTTTTCCACACAAACCGTGCGTCCTAGCACTATAACCTGTCTTTTCCTTTCAAGACAGCTATCTGGCCTCTTTACTTGTTAACGAGGGAAACACTATTCTTTTAGGTTTCCCATGGAGTCATCCTGACTTCTCTCAAGCAACATTTCTGACTAAAGAATTCTGAGCCAAGTCGCTACCTTAAATTCCCCATTATTTCTAAAGTGTACGCCTTAATTTTAACTTACCAATTGGAAGCAACTGCTCCTAAAATTTTCCTAAAATAATCATGTCTTTCATCAGTTTTTGACAGCCTAGAATATGATGCAATTAGCTTTCCTTTGAAGATGAATTATTTGACATGGAGTTCTCTACCGCGGTCATGGCTGGTAACCCTACTGTACTTTCTCATGATAGCGTTATGGTCAATTCTACTGAACCTTAATGAAGGCCCTTTTATGTTTCAGCGATGAAATAAGGGAAATATCAAAGTGAACTTTCTCAAAGACATTTCTCTGGCTTGACTATGATAAAATTTTAATGCACAATTTATTCAACTTGAAGATTCAGTACTTCTTCAAAATTCAACACATTACACAGACCATGGGATGAATTGAATGTGTAAAGTTTCATTGTAATCATTCAATTAGTTTATCAAAAGCTTTAAAAACAAACTTGTGCTAAAGGATGGACAGATGACAGAGAACAGGCCATCCCATAAGCTTTTTTGGTCTTTGACAAGTAGTGATAAAAATTACATCACATGATGACCCTTACATATATCGATACAAACATTTAGTAACAAGGACAAAACACAAAAATACAACAAATATTAAAGTTTGCCAGGTCATGTCTTTTCTGCATATGAATCAATACATGTACAAAATGCATCACTTGCGGATGTAACCTTTAGCCAAAACTATCTAAGGGCCAAATTTGAAAATGGTCAAAATCTCTAGTAACCATTTATTACACCTGATTAAAGGACTTCTGTGCTGTTTGCAGTTAGACTCAACTTATAAGCAAGTATATGTGGTACCTGTATTATACACCCAAGTGAAATGTATTAATCTCAGCTGAATATTGATACACATGTCTATTCACACAGCATCAGGTTTCAAATATTAACAATTTCAACACCTATAAAGAATCTATATTTATGCACATTCCAATTCCAAGAATAAATATGACATGTCAACACAAAAGGTACATGATAACAGGGTTGATTCAAAGCCCAGGCAAGTGCCAGAATTTTATTGTTGCTGTCCCTAAATGGCATTACTGAGCTGAAAAACAGTTCTAAAGAGGGAATGCAATGTAGATCAAATGCTGACATGAGACAATCTGAGAGGAAACAAATTACCCCTAATTTTAGTCAGAATACTATACTTGTTTGCAAATATTTAATTGGGATTCAATTTACCTAGTAAGTAGTGATGCATAAACTACTCATCATGAAAAAAGAAAACATACCAGTAACACACACTCAGCTACTCCCAATCAACACAAAACTGATTGCCAATTTGTGCTGTTTTCTTAGACTGTCTGCACGTTTAGCAACTCATAATTTGTACCGATGTAAAAGAGATAATCAAGATGTTTCTCCCCATGTACAATTAAAGTACTTCACTGATCATTTATGCCACACAGTGAATAGGCTACTTTCAATTATGATTGGCAATTATTCTTTATCTTGTACTTGACCAGATTAGTATCAACACTTACAACCATTCGGAACCTAAATTTTCGTATTCACTGCATGATATAAGTAAGAGTACCTCAAAGGGACATATGTTCTACTGGCCTGCAAGAATTTCCATGAATTCAAGATAAGACTTTTTCTTCTCTTTAGCTACTGGGTGTTTAAATTAGCTGCTGTTATGGCTATATTCAATGTCAAATTGGCACTATGGTCATTCATAGAACCAAACTGACATCATTAGAAGTCTTTTGGTGAAAAGCAAACATTAATATGACCATCCATTCTGAAGGAGTAATGACAACAAGATTTCCAAGATGACCATAGAGGTAGCCATATTAGATACACAACTAGCACCATTGTCATTTAGAACCAACTAGGTATGTTAAGAAGTCTACTGGTGAAAATCCATATTGATATGACCATCCTTTTGGGAGGAGTAGAGATGAAAATATTTTCTGAAATGTCACCATGGTGGTCATAACGAGCATCAGTTTAAATCATTTTAATTGTGGGCCAACTAGACACCATAAGAAGTGTTTTGATTAAAACCCTCATGTCAAAATAGCATGCTGTTAAAGAGGAATAGTTAGAACAAGATTTTCAAGATGACATCATGGTGGCCATATTGGACATCAGATCTGTACCATGTTAAGTTTGGAACAATTAGAAATCATATGAGGTCTTCTGGTGAAAAGTCCAAGCTGATATGACTTGTCATTTTGGAGGAGAAACAATAACATGATTTTCAAGATGACTGCAAATGCAGATGAATCTATGATGAATCTCTGCAGGCACACAAACATAGGATTGCTCATGTACATGAAAGGGTTAATTACTGCAATAGGTCATTAAGTGGGTTACATGAACTTGTGTCTGCTTTGTATAGCACATGCGTATCACTGGTATGAAAATTCAGACAAGAAATTACTGCCCATGATCTCACCTGCAAAAGCCCAGGCACTACTGTACTGACAATCTCTGTCTGTAGCGTTTAATTTAGAACAGCATTGTGGTGGCGTATATTTGACATATGTGATAGCATCTCTAAGAAATACTAATCTGAGTGAAATCTGGCTCTTTTTGTGTGAGAATATTATATTAAACAATTACAGCAAGTGTATGTAATGTCAACAAAATGATGTATATAGCATTATGAAAAAAATCTGGGTCTGTGGCTGATGTGGAAATTAGATTCCATGTGCAGTGGTGTCTTTGTGCATTCACAGAAAGTTAAAAATCTTTGTTTACCGTGATGCATTACACTGATTTGTCAAAGAGGCTCAAAAGGTGCTGTATAATTTATTCAAATACATAAGCAGAGCATGTGGATCAATTAATTCAGTTAGGAATTGTGCATAATGGAAACTTGGCAAAGAATACAATCAGAAATGTGAAAAGTTAGGGTACAATATGGTGCATGAAAACTTGAACTCACTGACAATGACCAAGTCTCCCAATGATCAAAATGATCAAACAAAGACAATGACGTCACTGAAGACAATGATAATATTAAAATGACCAGTTGTAATGATGCAAATTTTTTTAGAATAATCTGTCGGTAGTATAACGTCAGAGTGCTTTCTTTCATGATCAGTGTGGCACATAAACATTAAGTCTGATGTATCGGCACTGACACATAAAGTTTGATGTATTGGCTAGGATTTGCCACAGCATGGCAGCTTGTAATAATTAATGTTCTGTTTGGGGCATGTACTGAGTTTAAATTAGGACCTGCTTGTTAACAGAACAGATGGGGATGTGATATTAACACAAGGTCATAGCGGTATTAGGTATCCAAAGTTAAATGCACCAGGAGAGTATTTTAGGAACCTGTGGTCCATTTGAAACAGGTGCCACAAGATATTTTCTATTATATATCTCTGCTCAGATCTCTGTTATTCCATCCATTTATTTCATATTTATTTTATTGTTTACTCGATCCAGGCAATAACACAGTGGTTAATCATCTCCTAGATAACGATAACCAAAAACCTTGAGAAGTGTGGAAGATCTCAAATCAATACCACCACCCTATTACACCAGTGAGGAACACTAAGGGTAAATAGATTTTAAAAAATGCTATGGTAATTATAATACATCAATGGCATCAACACTCACTGAACCTTCTGAAGGTATACAAACTGATGCACAAAGTTGCAGAAATGGAGCAGTATTGACAATGGGAGAATTTTCCAAAGCCATTTTCAGCTCCAATGAAGCAAAACCATAGCCATAATATTTAAGCACTCCAGAACATTTGATGTTGTTGGATTCAAATGTACAAAATCTGACTATTTGAGTTGGTGCAGTACCTAGTGATGGGTCATATAAGCTCATCTGGAGAGAGAAAGACTGGATAGAAATTTTATCAAGGCTTGTAGATTTAGTTCCCAGTATGAATAAAACTGTTCATTAGCAACATCCTGATTTATTTTTTCAAATTACCCAAAAATAAATATATTGTGCATCACATGATGAACTCTAAAATTCCAACCCATCATCTGCCTGACCTCATTATCGATGCACCACCACATGCATAGGAGTTCAAACAAAAGGCAATTAAAAAAAACAAATGGAAAGAAGCAACTGAATGTCACAAACACATATAACTTTACTGGGATGCAATCGATGCAAAGGCATATGCCTTGGAAAACAAAAACTTCGTGGTGAAACATGTCATTATGACCTCTGTAAATCACACTTGCTCATTTTACATGTTGGTACAAGCGCTTGACCATGCCTCAAATGTGGTATTCATGTCAAGCTGCAAAATCAGTTATGCCAACCATGTGATTCATTTTGCAAGTATCACTCGTGAAGACTTGCTAAAATGAATCAGGAAAATGTTGCTGGTGTTATCGAAGAAAATGTAGTCAACGTTTTAGAGGAAAATAACAATCAATGAAGTCAATGAAAGACTATTCAGGACTGAAGCATTTGCTATTTTTAATCCTGGTAAAGCAAAAATGATAATACAAAAATTTGTCAATTTGATAATGCTTTGCATTATAAGATTATGCCGACAACAATTCAGCTCAAGCCAGTTGTGCAAGAGCAGGGGTCTCAAACTCAAATCACCGTGAGGGTCACACGAGGACTAGTACATTGGCCAGAGGGACGCATCACTGAAATCTTTTCATGAAGCGAAGTAGCTCATTAAAAGGTAGCCAACTGAACTGTTGGAAACAAAAAATAAATCATATAACAATAAAATTTTTATCAAAACTGGCAGGCTTTGAATAAAAAATTACATTATTAATTATTTTACAAATTCCAGGATGTTATTGCAGACCCTTGTGCAAAACCATGGAATAAGGTTACTGAAAGACACAAGAAAGCCAACATACTAACATTATTAGGACATCCCACAGATAAGCTGTGTTTGAACTATAAAGCAGCTTCATGGAACAGCATTACAGTTACATATCAAAATTCCTTCATGTGGCAAATTTGCATTTGTGATTGCAAACGAGGAAACCATACTGCATCTACTACTGCTGTTGAGGTACTCATGCATATTCATCAATGAATCAACTTGGCTTTTGTCAATAAGCCCACCATGAAATATCTTATGTGACTCATTGATAGGATGAATTTCAGAAAATGTTTCTCCATGACTGACTTGACCAGAACTTCCGGTTCCATTGGAGGAAAATGTTGCAGAGGTCTGACAAATCAACCAAATGGCCACAATCAATGTGTACAATGCCAAATCCTGTCAGTAATGTTAACTGAACTTTCTCCATGAGCATGCAGCTCTTCATGAACTTCTCAAAAATAAAAACTTCAGTAGCAATCCACACCAAAAAAACTCACAGTAGGTTCTGAACAAACATTTGTGCCTATGATTAAACCAAGACGTGGAACAAGATCGCCAGTGGATTTTTGAAAATCCCATATGTGCCACTCTTTTCAGACCCTCAAATGGAGCAAGCTCATGTTGAAATTACTAGCAAAGTCAAGTGACTAAGCTATAGACGAAATATGAGTCAGGTGGGTATTCAGGGAGAATACTGGGAACAAACAAACCTCTGGCAAGCTGTGGTCTTCCCTTAATAAAATACTTCATATGTTTGAAGCTGGCAACTTTGACCAAGGCAATCAAATGTTTGAAAATTGTATGAAAACTGAACCAAGGGAATCACAAAAAAAGCTGGGTCCCAGGCAGCAAGCACATTCATATTAACTCCAATCTGGACCAAAACCCCCGTGCAAACAATTGCCTAAACCAAGACCGAATTGTAAAACTATATCCAAAAATTTTCCCTAGCTCAGAAAGATGTCTGGCAAAGATAACATGAGCAATGACATGTAAAAAAATCAGCAGGTGCCAGTTCAAACCAAACCCAAACCCATATGTAAATTAAAAACATCCACCTAACCACCTAAACCTGAAGAACATCTGCCTAATCCAAACCTCCCTATGAATGTCCACTTACCTATATATTGTAAATAACTGTTACTAATAGGAGCAATAAGATTATAATATGGTAATTGATAACAGGTAAAAATTAATAATAACTGCTACTAGAAAAAAATTATTTATTTTTTTCTGACTTTAATATTTCCCTTAAGCATGACCAAAGTCCATACAAAGCTATTTTGAAATAAACCCTAATATAAATACACAAATGAGCAACACAGTGTATACACGCCTTCACATCATAGTGGACATTTGTGGTCATTATTCAGACCACATTTTTCACTCATGTTACTGGTGAGTGACCTCAACTTTGTTTAAAAGGTGAATTCAAACTTAACTAAAAGTTTTGTCAATTTTTAGTGAAATTTTGTAAACTAACAAAAATCTAGTGGGAGTTAATTAAATACTTAACCTCTCTGTAATTACAATAAAGAAATACAAAAACTCCAATCAGAATTAATTACAAGGTATAGTTACTGCTATGGGCATCTAGAGTCCTAAAATGACCAAAATACATGGTTTAATAAAATTTAAGAGGAACTTAACAGTATTATGAATTAAATGTAACTAATCCTAAATGTTCTATCACAAGCCCAAAAGTATGGCGTGTTCCAAATAAATTCCAAGAATCTTGAATGTGCTGATGTACCAAAAGTGTTGATGTATCACACTATATCATTGCACAGCCACCATTTCCTACTATATTTTACAAAACGTGTGTATGCCTCTTTTAGGTATTAAGTAGATGTACTTCATTACTGGGTTATACAACAGTATGTTGTGAAACAAATCTGTCAAAATACAAGTCATTACCACGTGAAATACTGGATAAAAATTTAAGCTGGCTTACATCATTAATTATTTTGTCTCGAATCTGCATGATTCATCAATTCACTTACCATTATATATAATATATAACGAACATTTCAACATCATTCAGAATTCCTAATTCCAGCAATTTACTCCAGGAACTTATGAGTATTACAGTTCAGAGAGTCAGACTGTGTGTGTCTGTGTGTGTGTGTGAGAGAGAGAGAGAGAGAGAGAGAGAGATCACTTGGCACAAGTGTTTGGATACAACAGACACAAAACTGTAATGAATATACACTGTATCTATCACCTAAATTGTAAATGGGCTCACAAGCCTGTTGATAGCTACCTGATTCAATACAATGCCGACCTTGGTTTGGCCTGTCACAATACACAGGTAGGTGTAAAATAGTATGGGATGGGACATACATCTAGTTTTATGTTCACACACTGGAATTCCGGCCTTACAATAATGCAGTATACATGTAGCCTTTGGTATTTCATACAATACTGATAATGAACCAACCTTACATGTAAATATTTCAGGCTGATGATCAGTCCTGCAATATAGTCTGTTTTGCAATTGGCTTAATTTGACAAGTGATGTACTGGTAAACCCAGACTAAAATGTTTCTTGCCCAAGAGTCAATTTTTGCAATAGTTATGCCAGAATGCTATGGTGTATTACTCTCAATTTATATACTAATTTTATTATGCTTTCTTTCCATGGTGACATAACAAACATTGAATTAAGAATATTAAAAGTATCAAATGGCAACATTACACAACTTACTTGACACGCATACCAAAATTTGGTTCGGAGGACTGGAATGGTTTATGACTTATGGTCCAGTTCTTCAAAAATTAAAGTGTGAAATTAAAGTGTGCATATATATATATATATATATATATATATATATATATATATATATATATATATATATATATATATATTTTACATTACAAATATAGAAATTAAAGAATTGTGAATTACAAAAGTCACATCTGGACCGTTAGCACAATAAGTATATAAAGTTTTAATGAGATAAATGTATCTTGAACACTTTGTGACTTGTGCTCTTGAAGTGAAAATGTTTTATGAACAGAGTAACATAAAAATAGCAATATCTCAACCCACCCATGCCAACCAACCTAACCATTACATCTGGGAAGGGAAAGATAACAATGGCAACAATATAATAAGCATTAATTCTCTTCATATGTGTGATATGACAACATTTATAGACTCCATAGTGATGCATCCATTTTAGTGTCATTAACAGTTATGTACCATATAGCCAATAATTTTAGCAGCAGAGAAATTAAAGTCATCTAGAAGTCTCACATTTCAATTGTAAAAATAAATCCTATCAAAATTTATTATCAACTAAAATAATTATGGCTATTATTTATTAACACAGAATAAAATCTTAAACAAAAATGCCACGGAACAGCCCTCTATCTCATCACCTGATGTGCTTCAGCTGGCAATTGCAAACACACAACATCCGCTAAGCACATAATGGAGGACACGGGCAGGAAATATACTTTTTCTTTTAATCCCTGTCAACATTTCAAATAACTTGACATCATTATACTATCTCATGGAACATATTGATGTGCAAATCAAATTTAAATTATTTTGCTTTTTTTCTTTGTTTATCCTTTTTTTGAATGAATTGTGAGTTTCTCTGCCCTGTCCTATATATAGTGTTATATAATCATTGTAAAATAACACTTCTGTAAGGAACTGAAAACATTGTTGGCTGTTCCTGCTAAGATACACTCAACCAACTCTTAGAAATCACTGTAATACAAACTGGCAAAATTTAAACCTCTCTTTATGAAAAATTAAATAATTTCATGTTTGAAAAAATAACTAGCTAGATGGTATTTTTTATAAATTTACTGACACAGGATGCCAATTCCCCAACTCAACCACTGTTTGAAGCAAGTAAAATTTATCCCAGTTAAAAAAATTTGTCTAGTTTTAATGGTACTGCACTTTTAACACCATACTGGCTCTGTCATACCAAAGAAATAGGAGGCAAGAGTCTTTCCCAAGGACACAGGCTGCCTAACCAAGCTGACACGGGAGAGAATCAACCCTAGGAGTCTAATGCTCAACAAGCTGAGCTAAACATCAAAATGGATTTTGGGACCATTTTCCTTACATTATCCTTGCATGGCCAACAGGTACAAATTGGAATTATTGACGCTGACTGAAAATGTATAAATATTTTGAACAGTGATTCTCTCTTATCTATAAAGCCATCTATACTGAAATTATGAATTAAACATGAAAATTATATATATATATATATATATATATATATATATATATATATATGATTCAAGAGATAGATGGAAGGATGTAAGAGCACAATCATTTCCTCGGCACCAGTCATTATCAGCATTACAAACTCTGTTGCCTTGTGGAGAAACATAATCCAAAACAACCTGAATGACTGATTTCATTCATTGTACTGTTTCAATTAATTATTTGATACTAATCATTGTTCTGATCAACTGTATTTAAAGCCATTATCTGGCACAATATTAAAGGCCTAAGGAAGGGCAAAGGCAGCAGTACAATTTTAACAGCAATCTGTCACATTTAGGATTGCAAAATGACCCATGTACATAAAAACTAATGTAAAATAATTGCTGATTAATGCGGCATATATGGGGTGGATCCATTTTTGTTATTACAGTATAACTTTGACTATCCATCAGGGTGCAGGATTGAGATCATGACAGATATGAGAATAGACAGATAACAGAATTATGTACATTAAAAATATTATACAATAGACCGGGTCATCAAAAAATCATAATATCTACGTATGTACATGTACCTGTTCTTAATATTTTGACATACAATGCCCTGACAGTTAACAGAGACTGACGGTTAATAGGGTGATGGATAATCGAAGTTATACTGTACAAGGTATTCCACAATGTAGTTCACCTGTTCTCAATGGCCAATCTAATTTTTCCCTGCAGAATTCTTGTACAAATATCCTGTATCAAATGATCACGTGCCTTCCACTATGGCCAGGTGTTTCCTAACCAAACGATGCTTAAGCAGTTGTTGGCATCTCTCTACAGCTGAGTCTTTTGATGAAGGCATTTTATACATAACGTAATATCATGTGAATCAATGTGCAAATATTTCTCATCTTGCTACTCCGCCTACTCCAGAAACACAGATAGTGTAACTGTGTCACTGTCAAATTCGAAAGTGAGGCGGGTTTTATCATTAAGGTCAAGGGTTGAAGCAATTCATTTTCTGGATGGAGAGAAAAGTAGTGGTGTTATCACAGCAGAAATGGGAGTAACCATTTGCCAGTGTGATAGGTATAGTTAGATATCTTTATCTGCCTGTGAATTAAAGCCATCTCTGGGGAAAAAGGTTGATCTCTGAGATGAGATACAAGTTACATCCCTTCAAAACATGTATGTAATTGTAGGCGAAGTTCTGGTTTGTGGGTCATAAAGAATAGCCATATACTCCTCCTTTTTAATTTCTATTCATCACAGCTTCTCAGACAAGTCAAATGTCTTTTGATCTTGGCAAGTTGAACAAATAACTAATCCAGACACTGTTTTAAAGGGTGAATATACTAAGATTGATGTAGATTTTATGTCAATAATGCTTTCATTTATAGGATGGATGAAAATGAACAGGATGCAGTAATCTTATTTGGAACATAAATTTGGCGAGAACAACATATATATGATTTTGTTGGAAGATGCACATAAAGCAACATTGATAATAATAATAATAATAATAATATTAATATTAATATTTGCTCAAAAGTCAATTTTAAAAGGTGAACCTGTGTAGAGAGGTCACCCATGTCCAATGGCCAGGTTTGCATTTTCCCCATGTGTGACTGATAGCGACAGGTTTGACTATATATATTTAATTTTTCTACCTTTTTATAAAAAATAAATCCAGTGCATTAATTATAAGTTCAGATTCACAGAGTCTATCCAGAAAAGACTCAATATTATGTATTAAAATCTCATAATCTTGAATGTCCTGATATAGCACAATGACACAATTCAGAACATCTCTAAATGATTTCACAAAAAATCCAAAGTAATGAATTAATCCAAAAGTCAATGAGCACCTTATTCTTGAATTTTATCTGATTTCAACAACAAATAATTATGTTATAATTGTCTAATTTCTTTGTTATGCCAAAAGTGTACTGCAAGTATATTATTTAAAAAAAGGGCTTGACTGAGCCACAATTGTATTCCTCCAAATTAGTTTAATATGTGACCAGTAATAGAACAAGGTTCACAATTAGGCTGCCAATGATGCTAATAATGCTAACTTATCTTCTCTGGCTCAAGAAAGGTCTACCTTATGGACTCCCTAAAGTACACAAATGAGACCCAAGAAAAATAAAGTAGATTTTAAAATAACTGAATCATATGCATTGCTATGCTAAATGAATTGAGTAAGCCCATTGCCAAAGAAGCACAAGACAATCAATTTCAATAGCTTACAGAATGTGTTATTGACTTTGATTAGCTTGGGTGTCAATCATAAGCACATGGTTGATCATCATTGATAGGTGATAAAAAGAACATGAAATCCTCAATGCAGTGTATAGGGAAGACAAAATGTAGACTCAAAATAGCATAATAAAATTTAGATGTGAATGGTTACTTGAGCAAGAGGAATTCAAATCTCTTGATGGAAGGCTTGCAATATGGGAGGCTGATAATGATCACATGCATTGAGGTCAAGGATTTATTAACTGCTTCAATAATTTTTCCAGCATTATACACACTGAATCAGTCACTGCATAAGACTACTGCAGTTTGATACATTTTCCATGTCCATTAAAATAATCATATCCTGAAGAGTGAACAAAATTGTATGAAAAAGTGTTTAAATCTCACTCTACCATGACTAATTTAAAGCATATGATGGAAAACTCTGAAGATAATAATTTATGTAAGGCTACATTAAAATTCATGTTTTGGTTGTCGTAATTTGGTGGTACAATATTGGAATATCTCTACTTTGCAAACATAACAAAAGTACATGTTTCAGTATAACAAATGTAAATTACCATATTTTATCAGCACAAAGTCTTGTTCAATCAGCCCCTTGCACAGTTCTCTGCGTTTCTGTCATGAGTGTTTGTTTAAAAATATCGAACCTTTTCTCTTAAAAACCTTGAAAAGCAATTTCTTTGGTTGATGACATAAGTGATCCCATACATCACTGGTGCCAAGACTATGTCATATTTCATCTATACATGGATATTTTTAATGTGTGATTGAGATACACTTCCAGCACTATACGCATCATTAAATTCTTTAGAGGTTTCCAAAATTATTTTGCTTTGAATAGCTACAGAAAACGTCTAGAAATATTTTGAATCATGGAAAAATATTTAGAAGTTTCACATGTAGAAAGTTTTATCCATGCACCTTCTATTACTAACAGATCAATTAATCATTTTACCAGACCCTCACATGGCATAGGTACACATAGAGCAACATAGGAGTCTATCTGAACATGATTAATAGCATTAAGATTCTGTGACTTGAACAAGGAAACTTAATTTTTAAAAATAATCCTCACAGTGCAGAATGTTTTATGACACAGTAAATGTCAATATTCGGTTCAGTATTCATTTCTGAAATATTTTTTTTAATAACATTTTCAAAAATCTGATAAAAACTCTTAACATAAGCAAAATGTTTTAGCAAATTATAAAAGTTTCGCAGGAACGACTGTGCTACCCAACATTCCAAGGACGTGTGCTATTTTAAACAAAGTGGCAAAAATGCACTGGTATGTCACACAGAAGAACAACAGCTGGACTTTCAACACAGTACATTAATCTAGAGAACCAAATACAATAGCATGGTTCCCTAGACCTATGTGAGAGTGAGTCTGATGCTTTTATTTACTTTGAGAATGAGGATAAGTTTGTATGGTGACATAATATGTATGGTCTCATAAATAAAAATGTTTTTAAGATTTGTCAACTGAAGAAATGAAAACAAACACTGCTAAGTTCAATATCAGATAATTAACGAAGCTTGTATTTTACTCCCTGGTTTTGGAGCTAACTGGCCTCTGAAACATCCAAAGATTATTTTGTGAATACTGATTGAATCTTAATCACTGATCAAGATGTTTACTGTGCCTTTGAGAATGTATCAACCAATTTAGTGACCAAGCCTATCTTGGGGTGCAATCAATCATACATGTACTATCATTTCAAATGTGAACAGAACACTTTGAATTTGTCAAAATTACATAGCTTATACTGACTGAATGCACACAAAATTAAAAAATACTAACTGGAGGTAATGGCAGGAAATATATACTGACACAATGGACTAAATGTTTTAGTAGAATGCACAAATTTCTTTACACGCTTTTAAATCAATTTATTTGCACAAAATATGCAAATATGCTGCTGATGTATAGCTCAACATTAGTAGGCCATTAGGCATTTTATATGATACAAGCTATTTATTCTTTGCAGTGGTAGAAAAATCCACTGTCTGGGAGCCTGGAACAACTAAATATTAATGCTGGGTATCATATTTCATATATTTTTTTGTAAATGAAAAAATAATTATTGTTTTCAGAGTAAAATAATTATATGTAAAAGAAATATTATTTTGGAGTATTGACCATGCATGAAAAATAAAGGGTTTGGACCTAAACAAGGTTAATGTGACACACAATGCTTGGGAACTTAACAGCACCAATGTAAAAAATAAACATAACATTGCTTTTATTTTGCTCTCAACCTAATTATTGATTTAAATATCAAAATATGTGTTATAAATGAAATGATCAATGACCTTTCTGCATGATTATAAATGATTATTATATTTCTAAATCTCCTGTTTCACTATCTGATGCCCAGTTAAGAACTTACCTAAAGTTCATTACCATTTATAACATGCTTAGCAAAACAATACCTTGGTCACTAGATGTACCTAAATTGTACTTGGGTATATTTTTTGAAGTTTTTTGAAATGGGAACCTTTCTACATTTTTTACACATCAAAATGAGATTTTAAAAAATAATTGATGAAAACAGCAACAAAAACAACTGACTGAATCTCCTATTCTTTCTTGTAAAAATTAAAGGACAATATTTTCAGTCACTTTTGCAGATGTAAATCTTCAAATAGAGAATATTATGTACAACAATTTAGAGGATTTCATAAAAAAATATGAAGTTCTATGTATGAAAGAATTCAATACATTTAATTATTATTTTTATAACCTGATGGTAAATGAAACACTGAACGGTATGAAAAATTACATGAAATACTGCCAATATTCCCAAAGTGAAAACCCAGTCGGGAAACCCAATAAATATTAATAGAAACTAACATGTTAAAAATTATAATGGAACTTATATATTTTCCAGTGATAAACATTCCACCAATAATCTGTCCATCTGGGTACCTTTAGCAAGGTGCCCATATTATCTCCATATAATTGCCCAGATAAGTGTTGGATGACTTCTATCAGTAAAGAACTATATTAATCTACATGTGTTGGCTATTCAATATCAGAATAAGTAATTGCATTCCATACTACTAGCCCCCTGGGGCAAATACTTGTAGAAACAAGACTGGGGAATACTTGTCTTTTGCCAACACACCAACATATGGTAGTGGTACAGTGAAACCTGTCTTGAGAGACCGCCCCTTCTGCCAACCAAAAGTGGTCTCTCAAGACAGGTGGTCTCTCATAACAGGTGTGTGAAAATGGACTGGTTTCCAGGGTCAGTAGTTAGCACTGAAGAAAAAAATACCCATACTCACTGTACATGTATCATATCCTTTATTCATAAATCTTGTTAAATATTGCATGCATTCCTCTCAAAATAACTTTACATAATAAAGATATACAGTGTACATCTATCAAACAATGTGAATCAAATTTATATTTGAACATCACCTGAATATGTACATGTATTAGCACATGTATATGATGGCTGGTAGTCTTTTTTTCCAGTCATCAACTGTCTGTAAATTCACATCAGCTGATTCTCCACTGAGCACACTTGCTGTGATATTGTATCTATTTTTGAAGCTCTCCAGCCATCCGTTTGATGCAGTAAAGTCATCATAATTCAGTTCTACTGAGACAATAATTGCTTTTTCCTGAATCAGCTTTCCACTTACTGGTATGTTTTTACTCCTTGAAACACAAAACCACTCCCATACTCGCTCGTTTAGATCTCCATACAATGTCCGTCGTGCTGTGGCATATTTCCTCTGTGCTTGTGCACCTTTCTGCCATTCGTTTCTAATGGACTCCTTGTCTTTGATAACATTCTGAATCTGCGTTTTACTGACGTTTAAGCTGGCTGCTATTTTGCGAGCTGTCTCCCTTTTTTCACTTCTTTCAATTACATTAAATCTTTCTTCCAGTGTTAGGAGTTTCCTTTTTTTTCATCGGAGGTTCTGCCATTGTTATTAGTGTTGATGTAATAACGACTAGATGTATTTCGATTTTGATCAGGATTTGGGGAAATGTGGAATAAATATATATTATTTACCAATGAATGAAACCCCCCAAAATAATTAACTCATCAAGAAACAATACATTTTTTTGAGACGAAGTTTAAATCACCAGCGTTATAGCTTGATGAACAAAGGTTGCGACCATTTGCACCTGGGTAAACAACTGGTGGTTTGGTGAAACACTGTAACAAAATAAAAAAAAAAAAAACAAATCCGGAAACGATTCTCACTTACTAGTGTTAAAGACAAAGACCTCATTCACCCGCAGGCATTACAGATTAACTGGAAAGACGAATGATGTACTCAACCCTACACTGAAGCCCTTTCAAAAGATTTATCACTGGGACATTAGGACTACCGGCAATGTGTGGGTTTTCACAAAGATAAAGAAAAAATACAAACCTCTAAATTGACCGCGTATGTCCATCATTACTCCTTTTGATAAAAAATGGTTAATCTTACTGGCAATTCACATGACTTCGTCAATACAATGGCGGTTAGTGACATGTACTTTAGTCTGGTTTACTGCAATTTACAAATAACACCATATGCCGGACCTGTAAATTTCACACAACTGGTAGGTAGCCAATTTTTTTTTTTTTTATTTTTTTTTTATTTTTTTTTTTAAATACTGTATTTGAACAATCTTTACTATTTATGCGGTCGTTGATACAAAGGATTAAATGACGGTTAGTGGTGTTTATCTTGCCTTACGGTTGTTTAGTGTTATTTAATGTGCACTTTGTTTGCATACTATATGCATCCTGAGCTCTCGTGTTTACAAAGGATTAAGTCAAGGTCAATGGTGTTGATCTGTTTTTTGCGATGCGGTCGTTCATAGCAGTGTTGAAATGGATATTTTGCCAAGAAATCGCGGTCGCTGGTCGCGTTCAGCAGGTGGTCGCTCATTACAGAGCGTTTATATAATAAAATCGATCCGTGCATTACGATTGTGGTTGTTCATGACAGGTGGTCGCTCATAGCAGAGGTCGCTCATGACAGGTTCTACTGTATCTTTAATCTTTGACTTAACACACTTAATACATGTGATCTAGGAGTATGCTTTCCCACTGGCCAGTCAAAGACATGGGCACTTGCTTTAGAGCACAAGACATTTGTTTCTGTTGGCTAACGGAATATTTCAAGTATGAAGAATCATACCAATTACAATTGTTATAGCATACTATACTGGCTTGTAGAGGAATGATTAAACAAAAAACCCACATGGAAAGTTTACATTTACCTTAAATTTTAGACATAGGAATAATAATACTGGACTAACAATAACATCAGTTGTAATGACGTAAACTGAAAAAAATGTAAAAGACAAAAAAGTTTCTAGTCAGTTTTGGTCGACTCTTCGAAAGCTGATGAACAATGCGCAAAACTGGTTACCCATCAATACCTTTACAGGTTTGGGAGCTAATTTATTGGACTACAAAAGACCATTAAAAAAGGGAAATTGTTCAATCATCTTTAATTTGCTAATGTGCGATGAACTTTAAATTGGTTATCTCAGAAGTGCATCAACAAGTGCGACACTTTCCATTCGCATGACTAATGGCGAGTTACAAGTGTATATTTGACAGAAGTTACTGAATAATTCTGATTACAGCCATTCAGATCAATTGGAGTACTTCACCATGTAACCAGATAGATATCTTGGGCAACCAGTTTTGTGACAACCATGGATTAAAAAAAAAATTCTATCCCTGATGTGATAAAGTTTTTAGATGAAACATGGCATAAATTGTAGTCAGATGTACATGTACTACAAAAGACTAAAAACTTTATCTGGAGAAAATTGTTGAGAATTTACACCAGATGACTGTAATATAGTGACCACCATAATGCCATTAATTGCCACTATTTTACGTGTTGCCAACAGCATATACCCATATTTTATAAAACTTGCCAGTAGATAAAGAATATATTATTTGTTTTACTTAAAACTTTGCTAAACCACTGTAATCCATTGGTAATCCACTTGTGACAAAAAGGGCAATAGATTTAGATTACCACCATCAGATCGTAATGTGTCGTTCAGCCATGCATTTTAATGTACTAGACCCCACCTAATTGTTAAGTATTAATATGCTTTAAAATGCCAAACAAATCTACTTGCGATTCCAAGTGAATAGCATGGACCCTAGCCTGCTGGCAAATCATGTAATGACAGCTGGTTTTACTCTGTTTGCAAATGTACTATAAAATTTAGGTATACTTACATCATGACCATTCATAGGATTTTCTGTCATGCCAGTTCAATGTTTTTAAGTCTGTCTTACATGAAAATCTCTGCAATAATCTGTACATGTCTTGTCACAAGGATGCCATCATCTATACACTGTCAGTATATTCATTCTAGAAAAGAAAAACAAACAAAAAACTGACCTAAATACTTAAAACTGACCAATGTATGTATGTATGTATGTATATATGTATGTATGTATGTATGCATGTATGTATATTGTAGGGTTTAACACCATTTTTCAGCACAAGATGGGCTATACATAGCGGCCAGTATAACTGGTGGAGGAAGAACCCAGAAAAAACCCCGGGAAGAACCACCGACCCACGAGAAGCTACTGGCAAGCTTTCTCACATACCCATGTTAGCTGAGCCTGAGACTCGAACCCACGCAAACAGAGGTGAGATGGCAGTGATCCGAAATGGTGAGTGCTTTAGACCCACTCGGGGCCCCATATATGTATGTATGTATGTAAGTACATCAGCACAATCCTGATTATACAGAGTGAATTAAAAATTATGCAATAAAAATAGTAAAGGTAATAAAAATGGTTAAATCTTCAGCAAACTAAATCCCTGCAAATTACAGTGCTTATCATTACAAAGTAACAAATCACTTTGAAGGGAATGTTTTGCAGAATCAAACATCAAATCATGTCCACAGACTAATGCTCTTTCTCTAAGTATTCTTCAAAATGCATTAGTATCATATATTAATTAATGTTCAAATAACTGTCATTGTTTGGGCATTAATTAATTATTTCCAGAAGTATATAATCATGACCTCTGCCGACATACATGCTGTTGAGAACTGTGTCAAAAGTGTTCTGCAAAAGCACAGGCAACTATTCACAAATCCAAGATAGATTAAAGTAAAGAATTTTGTTGCAGAGTTACAAATACACACATAATGCTATATGGTTAGGAAGCTTCAATGTTTGGGTTAAAGTAATCAACAAATCTTCTTTAAATGTCTGTGCAGTGGTTTCATATATATACTGCTGATATCTCAAATTTTCCTCAGTGACAAGAGAACCATAGGAATGATAAAAGAAATAAAATAAATAATCTGAACACTTTTAGCTGCCGGTATCACATATAATATCAATATAAAGCAAATAAAGTAGAAATCTTTTTGTCGCTGGAAAATTTGAAACACAAAATGGTGAAGACACAGATGAGAAACAAAGCAAATCAAGAAGAACTGAAATTGCAATCAATGAACATCACTCCTGAGAAAATTACAGAGACAAAAACTAAACATGTTTAAAAAGTTCAGCAGATTCACATAACATTTTTTTAAAAATGGAGAAATGGCCTTTTGACATTAATGTTACATAATGAAAAATGTTATTACTGTATACTTGTATACAAGTTAGGTCCAATGGCAAACAACCTAAACCCTGTTGTGCCACTACATAATATGCAGGTATATCAGGGTCTACGTTGTTTCTTTTACTGATTACTCCAAACAGAATGCACAGAACCAAATCTGATGGCAAGTTATGCAATGGCAGTTATGGGCTTATCCAAACCGCTTTTAGATCCGAATTAGATATTTATATACAGTAGATAAATTGACACCCAAAAGGGAGAGAATGGAAATATATGCTGTACTTTTTCATAAATTTTCCACCATTATTCACTGCTGGACTTTGCCTGTGTTTGTTAGCTTTGCATTTCCATACTAACTGCAATATATATTTTAAACTGTTATATAACAAATATCTGATTCATGGTATTGGTGAAAATATACATAATGTATATATCAAGATCAAGATCATAATCGAGAGAGAGAGAGAGAGAGAATGAGCAATTTTATTCATCTGTTAACTTCTTGGATGGGGATATATTATAAAATTCTGACAATGAAAAGCTTGTCCTTGTAATTCATATTTGATCTCCCAACAGCTGGTCTTTCACCAGTCAGGAGTTACAAGCAAATATACATGCATATCACTTAATATAAGCTAATTTATCCATGTTAGCTACAAAAAAAGATTATTATTGTCATTGCCAATAGTTTTACTTCAATATTATAGTGCCAGTCTGCAAGCCTGATGCTAGCAAATTTACTGTAAGACTAGTCGTTTTCATAATTTCAATAGGCAATGGCTAGTTAAGTTTCAATTGTCATTAATCTGAATTTATAGGAAGGACCCATGCATTAAACAAGCTTTGCATTCAACCTGAAAACTGACTCATTCAGGGTCCTCCACACAATTCTGAAAAGAATCTTTTCTTGGAATCAGTTGCAACCCCAGCCCTAAAACTTGGAGTCCCAATAACAACACTATTTCTTCCCACATGCAATAATTCACAATGTGTATATTGTTGTGTCACCAATATGTATGTCAGATCTCTAATGCTCATTCATTGTGAAATATTTAGAATTAGGCCAAATAGCAAAATATGTGTACTTCTGAAATTAAATTTTAAAAAAATAACAACAGAATCAACAATCAAAGGGCTGTAACTACAATCCAAATTCAGTATGTGAATGACACTGGTTTCCTAGGTTATGCTTCATTTAAACTGGTCTGGCCAAACATTTCATAAAAAAATTACCTACCATCATCCCCAGCCTAATGTTTTCTTTCTTCAAGTAACCAGAACCAGACAATTTTTTCTTTTCTGGTCTTTAAATAAATGAATGAAAATTAAAAGCATTTGATAACCAAGATAATTGTTATTCTTTGTGATGTTAAACTTATAACAATTCTCAAGCCTTTCCCTTGCCATTCTTCAATTTTGTGTGCAGCTAGAACGAATCGAGGAGATTACACATTCTTTGCTATATTAATTTCTTTAAATTAGATTAATTCCATTTTAGATCAATTCCAAGACTTTGGAAACAGAACCAAATGAGCATATTCCTTTCACATTTTTTCATTTCATCTTAAAGACGCACAGCATACTACATTCTCTATTTTCTTAAACAAACTTGAACAAATTTCTCCACAGCTGGTTTATGATCAAAATCCTTAATTTCTGCACCTGATGATCCTTGGGTTGCCACTGCATTTTTCATTAGTTGTGATACTGAGTGTATAGCGCTAATAATGTTCTATTGTTTTCTAGGTTTTCGTTCCTTGTGACTGGCATGTCCTATTCCATGATTCATTCCACAAATCTTTCAGTCTCTTTGGTGTTGTTTTCTTTATCAAAACTAGACACTGTTGGTCAGTCTCGCATGAATCATGCTCGTCTGCAGCCTTGTGCTTGGCACCAAAGAAATTATGTAAAGTTGCCATCAGAAACATACACATATGATAATCACTCAAAAATGAGTATGTACCAGACATCGAAACACAGCTGACTTTAAAATGATTTACGATGATTAACAATTCCTCCCACAAACAAAAAAGTCTAAATATCTTGGCACTAATTTTCTATTTATGGTGTATGATAAAATGGAAGTGTTCCAAACACTGCAAAAGGATTTATAATATGATAGATTAAAACTTTTTTGAGTAATGCTTATCAATGAAAGGTGTTAAATCACATACAGGTGTTGTTATGTTGTTATGGGTATAACACTATTTTTCTGCACATGACAGGCTATACATACCAGTTAGTATATTTGGGAGGAAGAACATAGGAGAACCTTGGAAAGAACCCCGACCCATGGGAAGCTATTGGCAAGCTTTGACATGTACCCACATTAGCAGAGCTGAGTCTTGAACCCATGCAGATGGAGGTGAAATGTCTATGATCGATTGAGTCAAGCACCTTAGACCACTCTGCCACCAGAGGCCCCATAATGAATCTTTTGATCAAAATGATGATTAGGAACCAGCAATAGATTAACAGCTGTCTTAATTTATTTGTCTGCTAAGATCTAAAATATGTGGCTTCACCAAATCCCATCACAACCCCTTGAACTTTGTTTGGATAACTTTCACACTTTGTAAAGTGATTGATACTAACTTTATAAAAAATGGTTCAAATCAAAGAACATTGCCAACAACAACAAAAAAATCAAACACTTGCATACAAAGAACTCAAGTGTTAGAATTTTCATGTGTCCAAAACTAAAAGGTATGCATACTTTTACATAGGTTTCGGTATACTGGGGGCCTGTTGTTATTACCATAATGAGGGACATTTAAATGCAATTGAAGTATATATTGTTTACATGTATCATAATGAAATTAGGTTTCTAGGAATGAAAAAGATACAATAACTGGGCCTGAAAAAATTACGCTGGTCCAAGGTCTGGGACTGATTTTATTTAGCCGCGGACCAGTCATATGTACGAAGCACTAGCCTGTCAGACCTTTAACATTTCTTATTCGATCCTATGTATTGAAGAAAATGTGCTTTTAATCCTTAAAACATCGAAAAGAGTCATAAAATGTACTGATGCAAGCAAAAGCTGAGCTATAGAGAGAGGGCAGTGTTGTAAAATATCACTGGAAATCTGCAAATTTAATATGCAATAAGCTGGCCACCAACCTGGGCTTGATCCTTGTCAATCAAATGTTTGTTCTACAACACAGTTAGAACTAAGCATCAGTTGTTATCAGATTACCATATGTTCCAGATGCTAAGAGTTTGTTTAAGCTGGATTTATTGGCAGAAGGCAAGAATCAACTGCAGAGAATTTGTCTGCCACAAGATGTGTTGCACTGAAGGGCCTCAGAAAACCTGGTCCAACAAGGATGTAAATTATGACGAAAATCAACCTATACACATATACAGACTTCACAGGATCACTGGAAGAAGGCTTCCCCATTAGTTGAGTATGATGACAAGATGTCATTTATGTTTTGTTCTGAATGTACAGTATACCCAGAGCCAGTCAAATCAAAGGCATGCCCAATTTTATTACTAACCCACTGATAACACAAGAAACATGCAAACAGTATATTAGTTGCACCAGAAAGGTTATTTATTTAGTAAATAAACATACCCCTCTCAATCAACAAGACCCCCTCCCCCATTCCCCAAACATTTACAATGCATAGTGCAGAACAAGTTATTTATGATGTCAGAGGGACCAGAACTAATTGATTTGTGTCCTGATAAGACCAGTTCCCACTGAATACTTTCTTCTGAGAAAACACATCACTTGACAGGTACACTCCAAGGGCCAAGGACATGGCAAAGTTCATCTGAGGTTGAGCAATCTGTCAGGCAGTCTGAGTTTTCTCTGACTTTCCCCACTTAAGAGATTTTGGCAACAAAAATGTCAAAATATCTAAAGCTGGGTGGTAAAGGTCACAGAAAGCTCAGGCTATATGCCAAGTGAATAGTTGCTTTTAGGACTTCCGACTGGCTTTATGCGTTTGTCCCTTCTGTTTCACTGAATGCACTTTGAATAAAAAATGCATTTTACTTCATTGGGGTATTTGATTTCTTTTTCTTGATGTTTCAGTTAACTACAACACCGACATTCACAGATGATCCACAAATAGAAGGCACAATCCAACGATTTGAAAATTTTAAAACACAAAAGTTAGTAAAATATTTATATGATTGCATAAGTAATGGTCTGAATTGTGAGTTTTTATTAATTGTTACTTTTCCAGTCATTCATTAATGTTCAAGAACTGTAGTAAATATCTGCATGCAGACTTAGCTGTTGGACCAGTCAGTCAGAAGCGAAATTTCAGACCCTGAATAAGCAACATTTCCAATCAAATACCTTTGATACCTTCCATTTTTGTTTTAGAAACCTGTTTGGAGAACTTGATCTTTATTATGGTGCTAGTGTTACTCTAGCACATTCCTGTATTATTGTTAGAGATCTCTATCACTGTACACATAATCTCCAATTTTTATCTCTTACAATGATCTATGAGACAAGCAATGATCTATGAGACGAGCAATATATATTACAATCTAACTTTTACTTACATTTCAACAAGCGCATCCTACCATAAATGAAAGGTGATCTGTTACAACTGATGATTCATTAATAAAATAAGCAATGTAATGAAAGCATCAACCAATCTTTGATAATAGATAAAGTCCCAAGAATGAATCAAAATGTCTTACACAATATACTCACTTATAAGTAGAGCCAAACTGCAAACAACAAAGATCCTGAGCTGCCATATCATAATGTGCCTGCGGATCAGGGCCTATGTTGTTTGTTCTACTGATTATTCCTAACAAACTGCACAGACCCAGATCAGCTCACACATTATGCAATGGCAGATCTGGGTCTGTGCAGTTTGCAGTTGGACTCATCTTATAAGTGAGTAAAGACAGTACAGTATGTAAATTATATTCTTTAAGAAATTCCAAGATTTTGTCTGGTAGTACATGATCAAAAGGATTATTAATGGAGGAGGCCCCAGGCAGCCAAGTGGTCTAAGGCACTAGCCTTTACAGATCATAATTCACTGACATATTACTTCTGCCTGTGTGGGTTCGAGTCTCAGGCTTGGTCCACATCGATATGTGAGAAAGCTTACCACGAGCTTCCTGTTGGTCTGTGGTTCTTCCCAGAGTTTTCCTGGGTTCTTCCTCCACCAAACATACTGTCCACTATGTATGGCCAGGCCTATTTTGTGCTGAAAAATGGCATCAAACTAAACGTCACAATGGACAGACAGTGTTTTCTTCTGGGTGCACAACTTTTAATCACCTTAAACATGAGCAAGCTTGCAAAAATCATGCACTTTTGATTTGACACGAACATAAGGAAAACTGTAATGTTCAACAAAATGAACAAAGCTCGTTCGATAATGTAAGCACCTGACTTCAAGATCACCATTATCAAGCCATTACCAAGTGATTTTCTGTAACTAAGCAACAAGATGCTTTCATGAATTAGCTACTTATCAAAAGCATTTTACCAGCTGCAGACTAGTCCGAGTTTCCTCTAACCCTTGACATCTCATTTGTGCCATTTGGTGTTGGCATAGGGTAGCCACTTCCTAGCCGGCCTAGCAAACTTTAATGACCTTTCATCGAGATATACCTGCATGAAATCGATAGGAATATGATTTATTTTCTTAGAAATAGCGAGTGAAGCATTCGTTATATCTTTAATCCGCTAAGAGATGAGATGCAACTATAGCGTTGATGAAATTTGACCTGGAACTCGCCATTTGCATTCCAAGTCACATGACTACACAAATCTCGCAACCTACATGTCAATGACAGCAGAGGTCCAATAGTCATGTGATATCAACAATAAACCATTTTGAATGTTGCTGTACATAGAATTCAAAAATATTAATTAAAAGTCATGTAATACTTGTACATCAATATAATGCACACTTAATTCTCAACATATTTATTCTGAGAACAATGACTAGAAACCTGTTGGTATTGCCAGAAGGTGGAGAAAAACAGATTCAGCAAGTACTAAGCACGTGTTAGCAATGTATTTTGTTGGTATCACGTGACTACCGGGTTGACCTGTGCTCTCCGCTTGTTGAATGTTTTTTTTTCAACCTGCTGCAACATTTACAGATTTCTGGTTGTTTCTAGAATATATATTTTTAGAAGTTTATGTTTTTATTTTTCTATAAATATTACGTGACTTTCATTTATATGTGCTATTTGTTTTCCAACAGCAACTTCAGAAATGGTTAATTGTTGATATCACATGACTATTTGAACTCTGAAGTCATTGACATGTGGGTCGTGAGATTTGTGTATTCATGTGACTCGGAATGCAAATAGCGAGTTCCAGGTCAAATTTCATCAACACTATAGTTTTGGCTAGTCTGTCAGCGGATTAAAGATATAATGAATGCTATACTTGCAATATCTGAGAAAATAAATCAAATTCCTATCGATTTTATGCAGGTATATTTCGATGAAAGGTTGTTAAAGTTTGCTAGGCCGGTTAGTAAGCGGTTATCCTATGCCGACACCAACCGTTAAAGACAAAAATGAAGCCCTGGACTGGATTAAGTCTGGCGTTCAAATTTGTCATTTGAGGAATATGATTGACTTTGCCAAGTGCAAATATGGCAGTAACAGAAAGCAGCTAAAAATCCATCAGTTTTAAAAAACAAGACAATAAAGTACTTCAACTGCAGATGAGAAAATTTTAATAGAATGAAATTTATACAGACACCATTCATTTACCTTGGGACATACTGAACCATAAATGTACTCCATATTTTGATACATAATTTTGCTATTGTTTCCATTGAATTCATACACATAATAATGTGACAAAATTATTCAATATTTTAAATCTGTGCATATTTTCTATGGAAATAAATGTGTTGTGGATTTATCACATTTGACTAGACTGGCAGGTGAGTATATGGTGTTGATACTCTTGATGCTCTACATTAGATATATATATATATATATATATATATATATATATATATATATATATATACAGTGTGACCCCGCTATAACACGGTAGTTGGGAGCCATAGAACCCGACCATGTTATAGACCGAACCATGTTATAAGCAACCAGGTCAGTTAGCAGAAGAAAATGATGCATGTACCCTAAAAAATGTGTGGGGGTGGGGGTGGGGGGGTAGGTAATAAATGCGGGCGCAAAAATACGTGCTTCATTGGCACAGTTATCATCTTAAATCGATGCATATTAAATGAGAAATACACCTGTAGTGAAAATAGAGAAGGCATATATAATATTTTACTTTATTCAGAGAACCACGCATTGGTACATATACGTGTATACTGTTTATATATACATGTCTAATGTATAGCAATGAATAAAGTATCAACACTGTATACTCACCCGTGAATCATGTCACATACATTGAATCCACAATACAAGTAATTCCATCAAAACTATGCACACACACAGATTTAAAATATTCAACAATTTTGTCACAGTTTAGTGGAAAAAAAATAGCACAATCACTTAACGAATGATGAAGCACATTTACTTTTCTTACTTTTCAGTATGTCCCAAGTCGGTAAAAGTTTGCGTTTTAAGCGCCGTCGGTAGAGTTCGTAAGCATGAACTTTTTTCCTGTAAAAAGGAAACTTTCACGTCACAGTAAAAGTGTTCCAGTCACATTGGAAAATGAAACAATCCATCAGATTCCA
The DNA here is from genome assembly GCA_016617855.1 of Megalonaias nervosa. NCBI lineage: Eukaryota > Metazoa > Mollusca > Bivalvia > Unionida > Unionidae > Megalonaias > Megalonaias nervosa. The sequence goes on along the minus strand of JAECUM010000287.1, from coordinate 89,584 downwards.
CTGCTTTTATTTAATTCGGTACTGACTTCCTTTGAAGAAAGGTTCTTTGTTTTTACTGAAGATTGTAGTCGGCTTTCTTTGATGAAGGGTGCATGCATTATTGAAGTCACCGCTAAAGGACAACTTTGGAGAACCAAACAAATGCCCGTTTCTTATTGTGGCGGCAACATCAAAAAATTGTATTGCATGATTGAGACTGATTTTTTTCCCATTTGCTTAGTACGTTTTCATAACAATCGGTGCTTCAAAGGTAATGTTTTCTTTGAAATTTCAGCTACTATTTTATCTGGGTACTTTTTTTTTAAAAAATGAATTGGCCGTCGCATGGTCAATTGTAGTTACTGTTCCTCCCTGCCTATTGAACAGACAAGTGAGATTTTTTTTTTTTTAAACATTTGTGGTAGTGGAGTGATGCTGCCTTCCACGCATGCGTCAGAAATTTAAAGAAAGGGTCAATCGTCTTGCAGTTGTTCTGGTCTGATGACAGGGATTACTACAGAAAATGTGAATGTTCTGAAGGATTTAATTCTGAGTGAAAAGAAGAGGAATTTTACTTACCATCCACATAAAAATGTCAGTCTATGTAAATATATTAATTACTAGCGAGTGGCCAAAAATCGGACGAAATATAGATTATGAGATAATGCCTTGTCCGGTTGATCTCCGCTACCAGAAATTTGAAAAAAAGCGGATATCTCAAAACATACAGTACTTATGCTAGATGTCAACATAAGCGGATTATGATATAACAATGCACTGTTAAGATGGTTTGTCAACATGGACAAAGAATTTGTTTATGTAACAACTGATAAATTTCAGTGCATTTATCTCAGCTTTGTGGTTTCCTTTCATGGGGCCTCTGAATTTCTCCACTCCAAACCAATGGTTGTATATACAAATTTAAACAGCCAACAATGTCGCCAATAAAAAAAAAAATATCACCAGATGGTATATTTTGCTGAAAATTAGGGGAAAAAATGTTGCAAGTTGTGACATTGGCGAAGCCCTGCACGATTCCTGAATAAACTTTTTACACGTTATTTTTCGTACTTTTAAGAAGAAAACACTATTTTTTTGTGTATGAGAAAAATGCATATAAAATTTCAAGAGCCACGTCATGATCGTTTTGTATTATTCATACATGATCTCTTCCCTAAAATGATAATAAACTTTGATTTTTTTGTACTTTTAAGAAAGAATTTTTTTTGTGTACAAGATAAATACATGTACATGTATATGAAATTTCGGGAGCCACACCACGACCGTGTTATATCCAAATTCGTGTTATAACAGAGCATGCTATAGCGGGGTCACACTGTATATATATATATATATATATATATATATATATATATATATATATATATATAAATGCAATAAACTGACGACGAACAGTGCAAAACTAGTATCTAACTCTTAAAGATTCTTTTTCAAAGGCATATACAAAACATAGACAAAACAAACAAATAAAACACAAAAACCGTTGTGTTTGCAAAACTCTACATGGCTGTTTCTACATGAATTAAACCTTTAAATGTATTATGTCTCAACCAGCCTATATCAACTTGTTGCGGATACTGGAAAATATTTGTATTAATCTAGAAATCGATGAGCCATAGCGACATCTATTACTTTGTGTACAGTTATGTAAGCGAAATTATATCCCAGATATTCCATTCTTATAGTAGTAACTGAAGGCTACTAAGAAAATTTAGAAAAGTTTTGAAAAGAAAATGTGTCGGCTGCAAAGGATAATTCCACTTGTGCATGGCTGTCTTTTTCTAGTCTTCTTGGTTTAAACCGCTTGGTTTCAATGTTCTAAGGCGGGGTATCCAGTAAGATTCCTTTTCCTTCCTGGTTTCGGAACTCCAGTTGGGGTTGTTAGCAATGCGATAAGTGTTATATCACTGAAAGTGTGGCCAGGGGAGGAGAAGTGTTCTGTGACCGGGCTTCTGTACAGATTCTTTGTCATCCAATTAGATCTACGAAGGTTGATCCTTTTTTTGTGTAGCTTTTCAGTTCCTCTGACATACTGATGGCTACAGATCTTACATGTGATGAGATAAATTTCTTGAACACTATCAATCGAATCCCACAAATGATTCTCTCTTGCTGGTTTAATAGACAATGACCTTATTTAACCCAAGCAATACAGATTGCATCAACTTCGACACCACAACAGCAATTCGTGACATGTACATTAGCCTGGTTTACAGACTGTAGTTATCCATCACCGTTAAACAAGAATCCTTTTTTTTAATATTCCTTTTATGCTTGTTTTTGACCAGAACAATCGTTACTAATCAAGGATTCAAGCGGTCATTGTAACAATTGATTACATATAGGTCAGTGGTGTCCATCTGTTCTCGCGATACGGTTGTTCACATGGATGTTGGGTCGTGCGATTAAGGCCGGGAAGCAGGCTAAGTACGGAAATAATTAGTCTTGTTCCCTGCTTTGTATGCTTCCTGTGTTGCTCACCCCTATATGAATAGTGGAGAACAACGCAGGGAGCATATGAAGCTGGGAACCAGACTAGGAAATAATCTACATATACTTTAGTCTGATTTACGACAGAAACTATAAAACACAATAAGCATAGATAAAATATTCAGACATCGGTAGCCAGCCTATATTTTAAAATTTTTTTGTTTCTATTTAGAACAGTATGAGCGTTCGTTCTTACAGGGATTAAATAAAGGTCGGTGGAGTTTATCCTCATTTTTGTGATGTGGTCGTTCATAGCAGTGTCGAAATGCATATTTTGCCAATACATCGCGGTTGCTGGTCATGTTCAGCAGGTGGTCACTCATAACAGAGCGTTTATATAATAAAATCGATCCATGCATTACAATTGTGGTCAGAAATGACAGGTGGTCGCTCATGACAGTTTTTACTGTACTATTTTTGCTATTTATAAGCATCACAGAACCCATAACTGTTCAAGCAATAGTTGCAACCAGTGCAATGATGCATGGACTAGTAATGGGATCAAGGCTAGAATGTAAACACAACTAGCTATTAACTGATCACTTTATTGTTGTAATCTGCTGAATTTAGGCCTAATCTATAGAGTTTAGGCCAAATGCCATAAGTAGTAAAGGGATTAAATGCGTTCCATAATGGCTTTTGAGACTTTGATTAAAAATTGGCCACCCTTCAGCAGCGGTATAATAAAAAGGAAAGACTGACTAAAATATGGTGTAATGCAACACTGGTAAAATATACACAAGTGGTACCTATGAACAACATCAAAGGTGTACATAGAAACTGTATAAAGCAAGGCAAACTTCAGTTAATAATGAACAGAAACACTGCCATTCGAATGATTAAGGAGTCTTCATCGAGTAATGGCTGACCTCGCAGCCTGCCCGAAAACATTGCTTTAAGCAAAATATTTTGAGATCTAACTAAACACGTCATTTTGATACAAATTTGTTTTTATCTTTTCACATCTGAAGTACAGCAATTTCAATGTTGTGTGACAAATAATAGAGAAATGGGGGTCACTTGAGGCATATGAAAAATGAAGTTACGGCTTAACTTTTTTAAAAGTCAACAGCCCTGGACCTGCGTGTAAACAGAAATTTTCTTTGAGCACTGGTAGTCAGCCAGGAGTTGCATTATTTGTGGCATGTCACTGCATTGGTGGGGCATACAAATACTAATTATTAAACTTAACTAATGAATGCATGAAAATGACAAATGGAAGAATAGACTGTGTATGAAAATTCTTTTCAGAATCTGTTAGGAAGCAAAGAAAACTGTCATTACTAAAATTATTTTTTCACGTGCAGAAGGCCCAGACTTCTATGAACAGGTGGCCGAGATAGTTAAATGTTAAAGAAGGCAATAAACAGGGTCAGTTGTCAGAATAGTAATCTGAGAAACTGCTATCATTCAGAGTTTTGTTTTCCTCAGTCTACTGCTTATTTTTCAACAATATAAAAGAGACTCTTATAGTATGATAGACAGGGTCCTATGTCAGAACGGGTCATGGAGGGTAATCTGAGGTAATTTTGTTATAGTATGATAAACAGGGTTCTATGTCAGAATGGGTCATGGAGGGTAAAGTGAGGTAAGGTAATACTGTCACTCGGTAGGATTTTTTTCCTTAGGGTTATTGTTTGTTGTTTTTTTTTATTTTTTCCAACATTTGGCTCGCATCAGTCACCCGTGCATTACGCTAGCGTCAGTCACCTGCAAATTATGCTAGCGTCAGCGACATGTGTGACGAACTAGTGTTTTGCTTCATCCGGTGATTGGTGAGTCCAGTATTTCGGTTGGCGTCTATATATTCTTTATACAAGTATTAACCATCACGAAGCCGTCGATGTATGAAGTGGTTGAAGGCCTGACAAATCGTACTGAAGATGACTGAATGTTAAGTAAATTATCTACGCTGTATACATATGCCATAAAATTCAAGCGTACTCAGTGCATGACCACAATGTTATTTATACACACGTCTTTCAGCAATAGAAAAACAGACGAAGAGTCAGCTTTTAAGTTTTGACACCCTCACTTACCCATATCCTCCGCCTGTGACAGTTCTGCCATCTATTACGTTAATCAAGGGATATAACTCTTATCAGAAATTTTATGACGAAAAGAAGATGGCAAAAACTATTTATTGACCTAAAACTTGATCGTTACCAAAACTGGATATTCAAACAACAACAAACAACTTAATAGTAATGAAAATTCGTGTTATTTTAAAACCATTTAAAGCACTGAAATTAATTGTATTTTCTTTTTTCCAACCATGAACGCTGTTTTATCACAGTATCCTTTCTTTCACAGTAGCTTCCGAACGATTCGCAAACCTGCAATTAAAGGGAGGTAATGTAAAAATTGTGCACATAAAACTACATTGATTATTCCCCTTACACCATTGGTTTTGTTGTTTACCATTATACTACAACAACAACAATAATAATAATAATAATAATAATAATAATGTAAAGTTGCACAGAGCTTGTGAGATTTTGGTTTTGCATAAACAGGAGAGTAAGGTTTACCATCAGATGGTGCAGGAAAACTTCCAATAATTCTGCTGATTCATTAGTTTTTTCTTTAAATAGTGAATAGGTCTATTAAAGTTGAAAATTGATATTCATAATTAAATATTTTAATAATGGGTTTAAGCTGCATTTCAGGTAGCAGATTTTATTCACAGTCTTTGATTCAAATGCCAAACTCAATCATTTTTTTATTTATTTGAAATAAAATGATAAAAATCTGGGAAATAGATGATTTTTTAAATTCTTTTCATGATAATCATTTTTGCAAAATAAAAACCAGTGCACTTTCAAGATTATGTGTCTTTAAAATTAGAGCGGCCATAGGGATAAATACTGAGTCATTCATCTCTTCAGTGGAAATAATATTAAAACCATTAATACCATGGATGATATCTATGATAAATTATGGATAATGTCAGGCATTGTCACAATGCACAAATATAGTATTCCCTCATTATAATGCTAGCTATGACAGCCAGCTTACCACCTTATGGTGAGACTGCCTTATAATGAAGAACATTACAAAGAACTCCCTCAATTGTAATGCTATGACAGTCTGAGCATAGCACCTTATGGTGAGCCTGCCTTATAATGAAGTACATGACAGTACTCCCTCTTTATAATGCTGCCTATTGGCGCTATAGAGTATACTGCCTTATAGCAGAACTACATTATAATGGAGTACATGATACAAACAGTCTTACTGTCACTTAGTGAAATGGGATCTATCACTATATTTGCTTTATAATAGGACTCAAATGTGAGAAAGTGCTTTATATTCATCTCATGTCCTAGTGCACACACACACATACACACACAAACACATTTTCATCTAAAAATGTCTTTGTTGTCACGCTGCTTTTGTGAAAACATTGAATTTAGCTAGATATTCGAAGAAAGATATATTGTCAACAGTAGAAATGCTGAAGAAGCTGGTTACTGAGACAAACATCAAGAAAGAGGGGTGAGTAAGGATGAAAGCCAAAAGGACATAAGAAAATTATTACATAAATGTATCACACATACATTCTGAGAAGACCAGTTTTTCGACATGAAGACATGCTCTCAACTTTGCTTTTGTTTTCACTGTTACCTGTTAATACATAAGGTTGAAGAAGAAATTAAATTAGACTAAAGAGACAATGGAACAAGTTTTGTAAAGAGACAGCTCCTTTGAAGGCTGGGAAAATAAAGAATATGAGTTGGGCAGTCGTAAATCTACATATTTATTATTTGCTGAAATAACAAAAAAAATCTTTGTTTAAAAGAAATATACTGAATACACATATTGTATTTGTTGAAGATCAATACCTGACATATCCAAACCTTAAAAATGTGGCTCCTTTGCTGACATATCCTAACCTTAAATACGGGTCTCATAGCTGACATATCCTAACTTAAAAAAATGCCTCTCCTTTATTTAATGTCCTAACCCCAACCTCCAAGAGAGCTGCCACTTAAGGACTTATGGTACTAATTCAGTTCCCATTGTAAACCGATGCAAACACCATGATATTAAAAATTCAATTACTTAAAATTTCTGAGTCCTCATGATCAGACTTACATTTATCAGTATAGATACATCCTAGATGACAGCTTCTGTGCAGAGAAAACCATATGACCTGCAGCATTTTCTGGATCATGGCGACAGTTGCTGTATCTGAATGTGTGTTTAATATCCCAATGAAAGTCGCTGTGGTTTACAAAAGTATTAATTCTAATTGTTATCCACAAATAGAACCATATGTTTGCATTTATAGTCAAGTTATTGTACATGAATATGTGGAATCACTGTATTGCTGTAGCTCTCTGTAGGACTTCATGGTACTAATTCAGTTCCCATAGTAAACCTATGCAAACACCATGATATTAAAAAATCAATAACTTCAAATTTCTGAGTCCTCATGATCAAACTTACATTTATCAGAATAGACAAATCCTTGATGACAGCTTCTGTGCAGAGAAAACTATATGACACATGGTGTTTTCTGGATCTATGTGTGTTTGAAACAGCTTCTGTGCAGAGAAAACTATATGACACATGGTGTTTTCTGGATCTATGTGTGTTTGAAACACATACTTTCAATTCCACACCAAAGAGTCAGGTACTAATTTCATTAACGAATATTCCAAATTCAAAAGACTGAAATTCTATCTATAAAACAATGTCTCTATTTTTTTAGTTACAACTAGGATAAGCTTTCTAAAGAATCTTTTTACTAAAATCTAACTTTCGTATTGAAACAATCCTGGCCAGACAAACCCATAAATACTCTATTTTATGTTCACCCATTTCTAGACTGGTTCCCATTTGTCTATACTATTAGTACTGTGAGTCCTTAAACAAGAGACCCTTCAAGAAATCACAATAGGCCTGTTTCTTTCCTCCTTTAATCTTTAAAAATTTTAGAGCAAATAAATCATCTATTTTTGATAAATCCCAAATTACCTAATTTGGTAGAAAACACATTTTCTTATATGTCTGAATTCAAATGTTCACAATTTAAGTGCAGTACAAAAATCTTTGCCACAGCCTTTGATCTTGAACATGATATGGAAATAAAATCACTGAACTAATTTCAAATACTGTCAAGCTATACCCACATATGGTACTCAGTTTGGTTATATGTAAATAATACTTTATTTCAAACTCAAATTGTTGAACTGGCTTGAATTCAAAGTATTTTTCAAGTATATCCACAAATAGGCTTTATAAAAATACATTTATAGTTGTTTGTGTTTTCATGTTCACAAATTTTTGACAAATATTATCCTAATCTAAGACCTTTGACCTTGAAATCAATATCAGGGTACAATCAACTTTTTGACTGAACAATGATGAAATACAAATTCGGGTAAAAATTCCTTTGAACATGTACAAATTGCTATGTTAAAAGTTCAGAGAAGTACAAAAATGAAAGCAGTCACCTTGAACTTGACCCCTTGGCCAAGTACCTCTGGTTTTCAAACTTGCTCACAAAAGAGAAGGCATGATGGTGGTAAAATCTGCACCTCTTTCATTTAGTATCAAATTACATATTGCACAATATGTTTTAGCGAGAACTCACGTCAATGATATATTTGTTCAAGAGGAGTATTGAAAACAAGATTTTGTTCAGATGGGCACTGATGGTTGCCAAGATGGAAGTAAAATCAACAGCATTTTTATTTAGGACCAGCTACATATTGTTATAATGTTTTAGCGAAAATACTACGTCAAACAACCATCTGTTCAGAATAAGAACCCAAAAGGAAATTATCAAGATGGCCAACAAAAGGCAGCCATTTTGGAGAATATATCAACATAATCTGGTCCATAAAGTGTATTAGTTAAAACTCCATGTAAATAAGACCATAGCAAGACTTTTATGATCAAAGGTCATATCTACAAAATTTTAATTTAGAATGAACTACGTTTAAATGAACTACATATGATAAGATGTCTTTGAGTGAAAATTCCACGTCATTCTGACCATCCTTGCATGAATAGTGATAACAAGATTTTCAAGATGGCCACTATAGTGATGTCAGATCATCTTAAGAAGAGTTTTAGTGAAAACCACATGTCTTATGACCATCCATTTAGGAGGCAGTGCTCAGAGTATAATTTTTTGATACAGGCCAAGGGCTGGTGACTAAAAAATAGTCTCATGCCGTTACTCAAATTCCACAAGCCCTGAATACAGTTACATGTGCCCAAAATGACCCTATTTTTTCATCATTATTTGTCACACAATGTTGCAATTGCTGTACTTTAATTATGAAAGGAAAAAAACAAAATTACATTTTTTTTAGCTAAGCTCTCTTTTTTATCTGACCTCTGCCAAAGGATGGCCAATTTTTAATCAAAGATTCAAAAGCCATCACGGACCACCTTTGATCCCTTTATTACTTACAACACCTAAAAAACCCATCCCACACTGGCCTAAACTCTCCAAATTACACCAGTAAGGTAATCAATGAACAGTGTGTTGTGTACACATTAGCCTTAATCTAACTAGACAGCCACGCATTATTGCACTGGTCACAATAACTTCTGGAACAGTTCCGTTCCCAGTAGACTGGTTCTGGCTGGTTTCTGTAAACATTTCTACTTTTGTTTTCAATTTTTTTTATTTTTAAAATCTTAATTTTTAAATGCAGTAGATTTCAATGATAAAATGGTATGTGTGGTAGATAGTTTAAAAGATGGTATTTTTGTCCTACTGCTGGTAGAATCACATGTATATTAAAGATTAGGGAGTACTATAAGTAACCTTGGAAATCTGTTGTTTATTCATAGGTCACACTGTTCAGTTTATACACAAAGTTTACAGCTTGCAATTGAAGTACGCTAAGTATCATAAGGGTAAGGGGCCTACAATGGCATAAAAATTTACTAGCTTTTCAAAATAAAATTCTGCATTTCATCAGTACGATCAAAGTTTTCTCAGTCAAATTAGTTTTTCCCACTAGCCCAATGGGCATTGAGGGGCCTATATAAAATCAAAGAGGCCCCTAGTTTCGGAAATCAGACTTTTTGAGCACTGAGAGGTGTTATCAGTTTTCAAGATGGCTTAAAAAATGTGGCATTTTTGGTTGTTAGATCAGCTCCATTTTCATTTGGGACTATCTACATATCTTAAAATGTCTTGTAGTAAAAACCCAATGTTAATAGACTATCAAATCTGGAGAAGTAATGATAACATGATCTTCAATATGGCTGTTAAGTGGTCATATTGGACATCAGATCACCTCAATTTTCATTTAAGGCCATCTATATGTACTATTTCTTCCAATTCAGGAGGAGCAGCAGTAACAAGGATGCAGACCCATTACATTGTTCATGGGTCTTTTTTGTATTTGTAGTAAAGGAAGCCATTTTTGATGGTCAAAAATCTGCTTAGTAATTTCTGAGAAGTTGCATCAGTTTTTTTTTTGTATGTTTAGTAATAGCCACAATATTTAACTGATGACTGGCATCACTTTTACAAATCTGAATGGGCTTGAGACCATGATAATTTCTACTTGATGTGGTCAAAATGTTTAGTATTTTTTAAGATAATGACATTTTTAAATATTTTTTTCTTTAGAGTAATGATGGAAGACTGCTGCAGGATCATGCTGTAAGCTCCCTTGATCTTCTCGGAAGGTGAGCCTGATCTATTTATGGCTTAAGAAACTAATACTGTTGCTGTTGCTGGGTTATATCTATATCTATTTATAGCCTAAGAAACCGTTGCTGTTTTATATCTATTTATACCCTAAGAAACTGATACTGTAGCTTTTTTGCTGGGTTATATCTATGTCTATTTATAGCCTAAGAAACTGATACTGTTGCAGGGTTTTATAGAGAGAGAGAGAGAGAGAGAGAGAGAGAGAGAGAGAGAGAGAGAGAGAGAGAAACTGATACTGTTGTTGGGTTATATTATATACATATCTATTTATAGCCTAAGAAACTGATATTGTTGCTGGGTTATATCTATATCTATTTATAACCTAAGAAACTGATACTGTTGTGGGGTTTTATATATATATATATATATATATATATATATATATATATATATATATATATATATATATATATATATATATATATCATCATCATCAATCCCTAAAACCCAAGAGGTCGTTGGGGCACCACAGTTGACTTTGCAACCAATTCTCTCCATCTTTCCCTGTTCTCTACTGCCCTTTGGGAATCTCCAAATTCCATGACTGTCCACTCCTTAATGTTGTCTTCCCACCTCTTTTTCTGTTTGCCTCTTCTTCTGCACCCTTGCACTGTGCCTTGCAAGATTGTTTTTGCCAGTCCAGATGATCTTGAAACATGACCGTACCACTTCAGTTTGCGCTTTTTTACAGTGGTCAAGAGGTCTTCATCGGATCCGATGGCTCATTGGATCATGCTGTGGACTTCTTTGTTGGTTACATGGTCAATGTATGAGATGCCCAAGATCTTGCCGTAGCATCTCATTTCAAAGGTTTGAATCCTTATTTGTAGATCTGATGTGAGCATCCATGTTTCACAAGCATACAGAAAGATAGATATGACAATCAAGCACATCAGCCTTATTTTGGAACCAAAAGCAATGTTGGTATCTTTCCATATTGGTCTCAACCTTGTTATTGTTGCTGTTGTCTGGGCAATCCTGCAAAGTAGTTCTGGTTTGGAGCCCTTGTCTGTGATAATCGATCCCAAGTACTTAAAGCTTGTGACTCTTTCCAGCTTCTGTCCACTGACCTTTATTTCGGCACTGATGCCATTGGTGTTGTTTGTCATCAGTTTGGTTTTTTCGGTGCTAATCTCCATACCATATGTTGTGAAGGTTGTGTCGAGGCGTTCAACCAAGTCAGCCAGTTCTTTTTCATCTCCTGCTAAACCATCTATATCATCTGCGAAGTGAAGGTTTGTGATTGTTCTTCCTCTGATGCTGACAGTGCCCTTGTGGTCATGCAAGGCATCCTCCATGATCCTTTCCAAGAAAATGTTGAAGAGTGAAGATGACAGTATACATCTCTGTCTAACTCCAACTGTCGTTCGAAACCAATCTCCTCTGCTGCCATTGATGAGGACAGTACTGGTGGCTTTGTCATAGAGGTGCTCAACAACCTGCACCAGGTTTGAGCTGATGTTGTACTTCCTCATAGTTGCCCATAAGGTTGTATGCCATACCCTATCAAAGGCCTTTTTGAAATCTATAAAGACGTGGTATAGATTCTGCTGGTGCTGAAGGTATTTCTCACAAAGGAGTCTGAGATTGAAGATTTGTTCTGTGGTGCTCCTTCCTGCTCAGAAGCCTGCCTGCTCTTCAGCAATAATTTTCTCTGCTTGAGGCTTTAGTCTGTTGAGAATTATCTTCAACATGACTTTACTCGGGTGACTGATCAAATTGATGGTTCTGTAGTTTTGGCACAGCTGTAGGTTTCCTTTCTTGAGGAGCATGATGACCAAGGATTGAGTCCATGTGGTGGGCCATTTTCCTGTCTGCCATATCTTGTTGCAGATTGTTGTTAGGACTGTGACTATCTCTTCTCCTCCTGCTTGAATGAGCTCTGCTGGTATGTTGTCAATGCCAGCTGACTTTTTTTCTTCAGTGACCTAACAGCAATTTCTACTTCTTCAGGAAGAATGGGGTTGTCATCAATTTCTTCTGCCTGAGGGCAATTTAGTACTGCTGGATCTCCTTGGGTCTTATGATTATACAATTCTGAGCAGTATTCTGTCCATCGCTTGAGGATCTCTTGATCTTCTGTGAGGCATTTTCCTGATTTGTCTTGGATTGTGGTAGTTTTCCCTTGTTTATGGGTTGTGAGATCTTTCACCAGCTGATGTGCCATTTTGCTGTAATTTCTACTCAGACTGTCTTAGATTCTGCAGCAGTGTCTTTCTATCTAGGATTCCTTTGCCGTTTTCATGCTTTTCCTGATCATGTTGTTTATCTCTCTGTATTTTCTAGCTCCTTCATCATCTCTTTTTCCCTTTCTCAGTTCTCTTCTTTTGTCATATAGGTCAAGGACATCTGTCGTGACCCAAGGTTTCTTTGTTCGATGATATTTGCCGATGATCTCACTAGGTGTGCTAGTCACAGCTGTGTTGAATGTGGTTGTTAAGGACTCTAGGTCGGTGTCTTGGCTGTCCAGGGTTATCAAAGGTGCAAATTTACCGCCTATCATTGCTTGGAAGGCTTCTGTGACTTTTGAATCTTTAAATTTTTCAAGGTAAAATCTGATTCTTGGTTGGTTAGACTTTTTGATCATTTTTAGGTGGAGGCAAAACGTTGTCAGTAATAAATCATGGTCACTTCCAATATCTGCTCCTGGAAAACTTTGTGTTCTGGTGATATTCAACCCTGTGCAGAATCATTTTTTCACCAAGATGTAGTCAGTCTGGTTGTGATGTTGTCCATCTGGACTGTGCCTGGTCCATCTTCTACAAGCTTTGTGAGTGCCGAATATATATATATATATATTTATAGCCTAAGAAACTGATACTGTTGCTGGGCTATATCTATATCTATTTATAACCCAAGAAACTGACACTGTAGAGGGGTTATATACATACATACATACATATATATATATATATATATATATATATATATATATATATATATATATATATATATATATATATATATATCCTAAGAAACTGATACTGTTGCTGGGTTTTATCTATATCTATTTATAACCTAAGAAACTGATACTGTTGCTGTTGCTGGATTATATCTATATCTACTAAGCCTAAAAGAAACTGATACTGTTGCTGGATTATATTTATATCTATTTTTATAGCCAATAAAAGTTTATGCATTAAGTAAGCCTGTATAATTTAACATATCTAGACATTCTCAACTAAAATTATGAAGCTCAGATTAACAATTTGGAGAATAATAAATATGAAACAACCTAATCCTGATGCAACATGCCCACACTTACAAATAAATTCTAGTCCAATACTTCCTAGTAAGATTTTCCATTTCACTGGTCCACCTCTTATATGGCCACCCATTATGCAGCTGGAAAATGGCCTTATATGAGGGAAGGCCTTTCAAGAGACGATTACACAAATCTGGGTATTAATGACATATAAAGTAAGAAATAATTTTTAAATATTTAATACTTTCACTCACTAATAATATGTAATGGAATTAATGTGATAAGATTTATATTCAAGTTATTTAAAAAGAAATATGAATCATCATCAATTCTGGTGCAAAACCATTTAAAACTTTGCCAATAAAATCGGGGCACAAGCTTTTGAATATCATTCTCAATTCTAGCTTCCAGTCTATGATATCATAGCTATCTCCATCCATTTTTCCACTGTTGCAGAATATGCAATGATCATATAACACCTCCTCTTTCTTTTTAGTCTACTTGCTTTCAGTTAGAAAATAAATATTGGTGGATTTCCATCTGTTAACCCCAAAGTGTCTGCTCATGAGGGGTACATGAGGGCCTTAAGGGAGATTAGTTGTATTTAGCTAATTAAGTTATCCTCTTTAAATAAACACATTATTATTATTATTGTAATTATCACCGTTTTCACTGTGGTGTGACAGGTACTGTCTTAAATTGCTTGTCTGTGCAGTTACAGTATGTAATGAATGGGATGAATGACAGAGGTTGTTTTGTTCTGTTATTGACTTATTTAATTTTCCAGATGAGTATTTTTTCAGGTATTGTAAAGGTCTATATTCTTCTACACTTTATAATGTTACTGTTAAAACCCACAGACAAGACTACATGCAATGGTGAGAGGTCTCATTATCTGTTCATTATAGCACATCTGTTACATCCTTTTGTTTATTGAGTTGATCCATTTATTATTTATGTTGTGGGTGATTTATCTGTAACTTTGCAATTCATACGCCATAGTGCCTTCTGACTACAAATGAACTTCAAACGAAAGTTATAATATTTATGATCAATGTAATTTTAGCACAAAATTAATTTTTTTACATGAATAAAGAACAAAAATGTATGTACTGTAATTATTTTTTTTCTTCTTCAACCCAGCTGAATTTAAACCTTGAAAACCAGCCCTCTTGCACAGATCTGTTATGAGACCATACCTGTCTAGAGTGACCTCTTGTTGCCAAAAGGGGTGATCTCTCAATTCTTACTACGTATGGATTAACAAGCCATTATATGATTCTAGAATAATCATCAAATATAAAATTTCCACTGTTTTGTTTTGTGAATTTTTATCCAAAAGTCTGTACTGGACAAGTCACAAACCAAAGTAAAAGCTCGTTGTAAAATATAAAGATATCATTGTCTTCCCTGTTTTGTTGCTTAAGCTCCCTGGTTAAATGACACTCGGATGTCATGACAAGCAAAAGAATATATGTGCACTGAGTGACAATTACAGGTCTACATTGCCCTGTTAGAAAATTTATTAAAACCACTGGAATTACAGGTATAATCAATGCCATTTTATAGTGCACTTCAAAACCCAACATATATCTTTGTTGTGATATTGCTGTGAGTGTACAAATGTGATTAATTACCCCGATTCCAAGATTTGATCCAAAGCATTAAAAAAATACAAGGAACCATCCATACTTACCATATTCAGATAAATGTTTGTTTCTAATATATTCCAATATTTGTATATGATCATAACCTAGCACCCCAATTCTAAAAGCCATTTACAAACAAGAAAGACTAAATTACTATCATTTTAATTATTTTTATTATAGGTGAATATACTATGGTATAACATAATAAATGCAAGATACATGTAAAGTATTTAGGTACTTCTATAATGGAAAGAGTAACATTTCAACCAATAACAATTGCATCAACGAGGTGTCAAAGCTAAAATGAACAGCTATTACATGAATACATTAAAGTAAATATAGGTAATATATGAATAGGTATATATATCTATGCCAAAAACAAGGCAAACAAAAATTATGTAACTAGAAACTGTAGAGCGGTGTTAAAAATGCCAAATTCTTTTATCTGAATAAAGTGAGCACTTTCACAGACTAAAATAGATGTAAAACACAATTTCTCAAAAAAGTGAAGAAAAAAAACCCACTTGTCTCTAGATCACGTATTATATGATCTCACTACTGCAATATTAAACAGAAGTTTGCTGTATTTCTGAATTACTTATTATTATTATTATTATTATTATTATTATTATTATTATTTTGTCTAGCCATGAATCAAGTTGTTTATTTTAAACTTACACTTATAGATTTTTTTTCTTTCTCTTTTAACCCATAAGTTATTTTTTTAAAAAGATTCTTATTATTTTTGTAAATACAATAATGATAAAAGTACAACTAAATTTGTTTGAAAAAAAGTTTTTTGAACAAAACCGAAAAATCATTATAATGACATGAAAATCAGATCTTGTTATGTACATATTTATACAGTCATGACTACCAAATTCCATTTGTCTGCCTGAAGTGGTCTTTAATCATGTTAACAAGGTATTTTTATCCCAAAAGTACAGAAATGCATAGAAAAAAATTTGAGAAACTCCTGTAATGGCTCAAAAATCTAAGCAAGTCACCTACATATAGATATAAATATGCTTACAAAATTTAATGTATCTACCTGAAGTTGCTTATCGTATATACTCACTTATAAGTCTAGTCCAAATGCAAACTGCACAGATCTTGATCTGCCATTGTATAATGTGCCAGCAGATCTGGGTCTCTGCAGTTTGTTAGGAGTAATCACTAGAACAAACAACATATACCCTGGTGGCAATGGCAGATCAGGATCTTTGTTATTTGCAGTTTGGCTTGACTTACAAGTGAGTAGACATGGTAACTGTACTAATAATAAGTTTATTCATTAAAAAAGTCCAAGTCCCAACATTTTTAAACATGTGTAAAAGACTGCTGTAAATGCCCGAAAATCTACCCAGTCACTACATATACCTCTATACATATGCCTGCCATTTATTTTTTCTACAATGAGTAGTTTTTAACAATCTTGTAAAGGAGCTTCTCAGAACTGACAGATGGTCTTCATTACATCAAGATATCTCCACTGGAAGTAGTGCTGGCATATATAAAATGTTTGATACACAGTGACAAGTAGTGTGGGCATATATAAACTGTTGGATAACACAGTGGCAAGTAGTGCGGACATATATAAAATGTTGGATACACAGCAACAAGTAATGTGGGCATATATAAACTGTTGGATACACAGTGGCAAGAAAGTTTCTGATACATATAAATATTATTAATTCTTAACAATAACCCGTTGCTTTTTTGTTTATCTTTCCAGTGTGACAATATAAGCTTAATTCCCTGTGCTTTGTTGAGAATTTCCAAATAAAACCATGTTACCTGTATTTGACAATATGTATGTATGTATGTATGTATGTATGTATGTATGTATGTATCTTTGTATGTATATATATATATGTATGATAAGCACAATCTTGGCAATATAGTGCCAACTGAAAGTCAAGTTCCAAATCTATAAAGCAGAATTCTGAAACATCAGAGGATGATAAACAATCCTGAGTCATTATGGCATGGTTTCAATAAACAGGTTTAGAGTAAAAACACCAGTCATTCTTTAAAATTCCTGTCTGTTACTGATTTAAACAGCAAAATAAGAGCAAACCTGCCACACAATCACTTTGACAATCTTACCATCCTTCTTCACACACATTTGGATCACTTCAAATTTGTCTGCATTAGCCTTAAATCTCAACCAATTAAAGCAATTACTTTAAGTGTTTTAAAAAAATCAGAGCTATTCAAGTATAAAAACTAGCAGAGATCATAAACTGTGATTTGAATGTCTTTGTTGTAATACATTTTTGTCACACAACGCTGCTCTGAGCAAGGTTATTGGCCAAGACATACCTTGACTTGAGTATTTTCCAATTCAAAGCATTTGCTGTTACTATAAAGCAATATTTCATGAAACTGATATAATGCACCAAAGACACGTAAGTATTAGCTATTTATCTTGAATAGTGTTCTAATTTAAAAGGTATGATTTCTTCCAGTACATCTGCCAGCTATTTTTATTGGCTAAGACATAACACCATGGCCAAAATGCTTTAAGTAATCTACATGCTTGATACACAGGATTGTGAGGTTGTTTTATCTTCGATGTATTGACAAGTTACATGTAAGCTTTGATGAAAACTCATCAGTATAAATTAACCTGGCAAATTTTTGCTCCCCCTACTTTTCATAAACAATATAAATCATATCTGTAGCCCTTAATGATCAATTGGGAATTTGCATATTGCCATGAAAAGACCAGATATGTGATATTCATATTATGTGCAGTGAAACCTGACTTTGAGACACCTCCACATAAAGAACACCTCCTCATAAAAGAAAACATTAAAGAACCCATAAGTTACCTTTATTACAGTGTTCCCTCAATATAAGGTGTCTTAGTATAATACAGTCCCCTTTATAGACAGGTATGGTCATGGACCCCATTATATTATGTAAGGTGTGTATAGTTTATCCCAGTATTATGCACTTCAGTATAACACAGTCCCATTTATAAGGCAGGTATGGCCATGGATTCCATTACATTATGTAATAGTAATATTGTGTATAATATACCACAGTACAACACAGTCCCATTTATAGGGCATGTACGGCCTGGGATCCCATTACATTATGTACTAGCAATATTGTGTATAATCTACCTCAGTATAGTGCACCTTAGTATAACACAGTCCCATTTGTAAGGCAGGTACAGCCATGGATGTAATAGTAAATACTGTGTATAAAGTACCACATTATAGTGTACCTCAGTATAACATAGTCCCATTTATAAGGCAGGTACAGCAATGGATCCCATTACATTGTGTAATATGATACTGTGTATAAAGTACCACAAGTCAGTGTACCTCAGTTTAACCCAATCCCATTTATAAAGATGATGACCATGGACCCCATTATTTTATGTAATATAATACTGTGTATAATTTACCCCAGTATAGTGTATCCTGGTACAAGACAGTCCTATTTATAAGGCAGGATTGGTCATAGATCCCATTACATTATGTAATAGTAATACTGTGTATAATGTAACCCAGTTTAAGAAGACCTCATGCATAACATGGAACCCATTTAAACTCCATTTAACAGTCTTATGGTGAGGGATCACTGTATTTCACCTCTATATAGAAGACACTTGTCCCCAAGCACAGTATTTTTGTGGTCCAATCAGTGTCCATGATAGAGATAGTTTCCATTCCTCAAAATTATTTTGTCATTGACCACTTATGATAAGATAATGACTGAATGATTACAAGAGGCATCGGAAGTATAACACCAATAGACCCATCCCAAATCCAATAAATATTTTGTGCCTGACTTAGATTATAAAGCTCTATCATTGCATGTAAAAAAAATACCTATAAATTGCACAAAAAGAATATGAACTTAACAAATATTTAACAAATATATAAATAGTAATGAATACAACAAAATTAACAATCCTACTTATATTAACAAATTGATATACACAAGCAACTTACAACTTTATATGTACAACAAAGACTGTTTAGTTCTACCATACACATTCACTTATAAAATGGGTCCATCAGCAAACTGCACAGACCCAGATCTGCCATCGCATAATGCACAAGCAGACCTAGGTCTGTACAGTTTGCTAGGAGTAATCAGTAGAATAAACAACACAGACCTAGATATGCTGGCTAATTATGCAATTGCAGATCAGGGCCTATACTCTTTGCAGTGGGACTCAAGTTGTAAGTTAGTATATATGGTATATTATTATTATTATTCCCCCTAATAATAGTAATAATATATACTGTATATTCTCACTTATAAGTTGAGTCTAACTGCAAATTGCACACACCTAAATTTGCTACTGCATTATATACTGGCAGATCTGTATCTATGCTAGGTGTAATCAATACAGACCCTGACCTTTTCATGCACTATGCAATGACAGATAAGAGTCTATGCTGTCTGCAGTTGGACTTGACTTATAGGTGAATATATATATAAAATATACAGTGTGACCCAGCTATAACACGGCAGTTGGGGTCCATAGGACTTTACCATGTTATGGACCAAACCGTGTTAAACCAACCAAGTCAGTTAGCTGAAGAAAATGATGCATGTACACAAAAAATAGCCGAGGGTGGGCAGGGTGTGTGTGTGTGTGTGTGTGTGTAATAAAAGTGAGTGCAAAACTATATGCATTTTTGGTTTAATGAAGACAAAAACTAGTTTGAAATACACCTGTATATTGACAACTTACATTTGTATAGTACAATCCATAATCCATTAAGTACTGTATGTGTATATGAAAATTTTATGAATTTGACTATAGCTCATGTTAAAAATTAATGTATCAGTCACATCCCATTAGAAAACACAAATAATACATATACAAAAAATGGAAGTTGTCATTTGATCTATATCCAATTGACACTAAACAATTCACTATGATACTGTCGCCAGTAGTATGTGGTTAATAGTTGTTTACATGCTACATGTACATGTACTTAAACTGGCCTAGATTTTGGTCAGCTGGAGACAGTTATCATCTTGCAGAGGCTACCCAGAGAATGAGAGGTTATTTATAGGGAAATGAAAACTTGAACAGATTAAAAAGTTTAACAAACATCTTTGCAAGATGCACCATCCTCATTTAACTTAACAGCCAGTTATCAAACGATTGGAAATTTAATTTGTGTTTATGCTGTCATTGGTAGCAATCATTAGCATAAACTTTTTTTCCTGCAAAAAAAGATTTCATGACACAATAAATGTGTTCCAGTCACTTTGGAAAATGCACCAATCTATCAGATTCCATTAATTTTATTTAAGTTTGGTGCTGACTTCCCTTGATGAAAGGTTCTTTGTTTTTATTGAAGATTGTAGTCGCCTTTCTTTGATGCAACATGCATGTTATTGAAGTGACCACTAAAGGACAGCTTTGGAGGCCCAAACAAATGCCTGTCTCTTGTTGTGGTTACAACATCAAATAATTGTAGAATATTGATTGAGCCTGATTTTGTTTTCATTTGCTTGGTATTTATTTAGAACGATTGGTGCTTCAAAGGTAATTAGTTTACTTTGAAGTTTCAGCTAAACATTTTGCTGGGTACATTAAAAAAAAGGAATTTGCCATTGTTTGGTTAATTGTAGCAGTTACTATTCCTGCCTTCAAAGGTTTGTCAATTGTAGCTAATCCTGGTAGCATGATTACTGGATTGTATCACAACATACAGTACTCAGACCAGATGTCAGCATAAGCAGATTATGATATAACAATGCACTGTTGGGATGGTTTGTCAATATGAGCAAAGAATTTGTTTATGTAACAAACGATAGATTCCAGTGCATTTTATATCAAGTTTGCAGCTTCCTTTCATCGTGCCTCTGAATTTCTCCATCCCAAACCCAAGATTCAAGTTCAAACAGACAACAAAATTGCAAAACAAAAACAATCTGCCAGATGGTATTTTTTGTTGCCAATAAGGAAAATAATCACAATCTGTGACATTGTTAAAGCCCAGCATGATCCCTGAACAAACTTTTTACACATTATTATTCATACTTTTAAGATGAGAAAAGTATTTTTTATGTGTGCCAGAAAAATACAGGTATGTGAAATTTCAGGAGCCATGCCATGATCATTTCATATTAGAATTCATATGTGATCTCTTCCCCAAATTGATAATAAACTTTTTACATGTTATTTTTCATACTTTTAAGAAAGAAATTTTTTTCATATACAAGAAAAATACATGGATATGACATTTCGGGAGCCATGCCACAATTGTTTTATATCCAAATTCATGTTATAACCAAGCATGATATAGCAGGATCACACTAATTGTTATCTGCCCCTGCCCCGATTGATACTAGGTAGAGTACTTTCTTCTTCAGTTATTCAAATTTACAATTGAGGCTTTTTTATAATGTTCTTAATTTAAATTTCTTTAATTCTGAAATCAAAATGGTCAATTAAGCTTTCAAACTTGTTAATTTCATGCACTGTTTCATTATTTATTTCAAGGCATAATGTAAACTCAAGATGTCTAAAAATTAGCCATGTGGGAAATTGTTTCACCTTTTCTCAACCCAACCCCCCCGAAAAACTCATTTTATTTTCAAAAATAGCTTAAATGACTATACTACCTGTTAAAATACACTGTAGTCTTTAAATTTTATTCTAAACTTTCTCAGGTCTTACAACATGCATCACTCAAGCTTCTAGTATACTTGCGATGCAAACTAGAAATATACTCTACTTTGGAAATAGTGCAAATAATATCAATGGCTCTCATGCATCATGCATCCATCTGTTTGCCTGTCCATCAATTTACGTTTTAATTGTGAACTAATTAATGAACTGTTACACACAACATCATATTGTGAGCCATTCATGGAGACTTTTGTGAACTGTAAACTGAACTAGTTAATGTTACTTGTAAGTAACACTGACCAATTCAATTTACAATTCACTGGTCCATGCATGGGTGCATTTAAAGTATGCTACATACAAGAGAGTGGTAATGCACTCATTAATAAATAAAAGGGTGAACACATAAGGTCAAAAAAATTTCCAAAGTATTGTATATTTCTTGAATACCATATATACTCGCTTATAAGACAAGTCCCTCTGCAAAATGCACATAATCAGATCTGACATTGCAGGTCTGTGTAGTTGTGAGGAGTAATCAGTAAAATAAACATCATACACCATTTTCTGCAGGGGCACTGAGTTGACTTAAAAGTTAGTAAAGACAGTACATAACTTTAATATATTCCCAAAGGGTACATCTAAATGCCATGTAACTGAGACATTCAGTGAGGTAAAATTAATTGTAAAACTTCACAAACTTGAGTTTAGGAGGAACAACAAAGAAGAAAAGAAAGGCAGTAAATTTGTATCCATGCAAGCTAGCTGGTTACAATCACACACCTGTACATTCTTTTCCCCATACAACCATAAATTCCTATACAAGTGTTGCATATAAATTGCCTGGCTTTAGTTTTGATGACTCCATCTTTTTTGGACAAAAAGAAAACTTGTTCATGGCTTGTTTCTGATAGACTTGTTCATCATTCTACTTATATACCAGTCTCTTTTGAGACACGATTAGGATGTATCTGTCTTCTCAGAATTCTCTCCTTCTCAGCCCTTTCTATTTGCTGAAAAAGAAAAAGAAAAAAGAAATGTTTAAACAAGTGTTCTGCAGAATGCTGTGTCTTGCCTTTGAATAAAAACATTATGATGCGACATTCTGCTGAAGTATAACATTTTTGACACACAACTCTCCTTCGATAATTCACCAGCAACTGTATACATAAGCATCAACCACAGAAAATGAGAAGACTCAAATTTATTTAATTTTTACATTTGGTTAGAAGGAGGTGGTATAGGCAACTTGTGTTGGTACATCAGAATTATAACAGCTTTTGTTATACACAGATAAAAAGTCAACTGAAGTCAGTAAATTCAGGAAAAACTTTTAATATAAATCAAGTTTACATGCAGTCCTCACAAATCTGTGCAGTGTAAGTGTATCCATTGTAAGCAAATAGAAATGAATAAAAGCTTAATAACTTGAATTCCACTCATTAACTGAGAGAGACAAACCCAGCGTATATCTGCATGTTAATTTCTCAAGACAACAATTTTATTGACAACACAAGGCAATGACTGAGTAAAACTCCATATTGGTTGTACAAATAAAATACATGGTAGTTGCACAGTCCCAGAACACTACACATGGATTAAAAAGAAAAAACTGTGTGAAAAAAATGCAAAAAGATGAAGCCTTCCGCATGTTTTTTAAATTTTAAATGCATCTCTACAAATTCTAAAGAACATTCCATGGATGAACCAAAGACAAAAACTCAAGGTATGTCCATGGTGTGTGTTTTTAGGAAGAAACTGGGCTGAACCTACACCCAGAAGTTACCATAATGTCAACATCATTCATGTATTGAACTAACTAGAGTCTGTTACTTAGCCTGTGTCATTGTGATAAAGGACCATTAAGTTGTCAGTTGTTGTCAAAATAAACTTACCCACTCATTATGCACTTAATTAGGCTATCAATTAAACACTTACATGATTTGCAATGACAGTATTTTAAACGTTTAAATATAAGTAGACATACTATATTATGAATACACTGAGACCAATTAAAAAATACAATGAAAACATGAATTTCGTTTGACAAGACATTTTTACATTACTTTAAAATTTTTCTTAGTCTTGCCACCAGTAGGCATTTACCAATATTTTCCTTGATCAATATTTTCTCATTCTTTGTGTTATTTATGAGAAAAATATTTTCCCCAAAATTCTTGCATCAAAATCAAGTATATCATTATAACAAAAAAATGTGCAAATTTCATGATGTTGATGCCAAATTTCTGTGATGAAATTAGTGATATATGCTTTCATTTACCTAATTTGATCACGACTTTTTTATTATATGAAGCAAATAGTCTACATCTGCCTGTTAGTTACATTTGCCTGTTCCAAGAGAAAAAAATGGGATCCACATGTGCCTCTGCATTATAAGTGGTTTGCAAGTTAAAAAAAGGAGCAGTGTATATCAATAATTTAGCAAAGTTTCAGTTGAATAATGCAATTGATGTTTGGCTTGGTTTGGTTTTGTGTGTTAATGCCATTTTTTAGCACATTAAAGGATATACATGGCAGCCAGTTTGGTTTTCATCTAGAACTGATTTAACCTTCACAAAATGATAATGAGAATATGAATTTTTAGCTTGTAAATGTGTTACTATTAATGATTATCTGGATTACTGTGCAAGAATGTTTAAATGATGATTAAAACTGTGAAGTTTTGCATCTTTGTGTGTATTATGCTCGAAGTAGAAGGTCAAAGTAGTCCATGAGGCAGGATAAAGGTAATGCAGATGAAGAGTTTACAATGTTCTGTGTAGCAGAAAAGTTGTTGACTGTGGGTCTAAAATCAAGAAATTATCCCACACAAAAATAGTTAATACAATTTACACTCAATAAAATTTGGTTGTCATGAGTTGTTCATTTCCTTAAGATTTATTCCCAGCAGGGCTTCTGTTAAATTGATATTTTATGGAGTCCCAAGGACCCCCACATTTGAATATTATTTGGTCCTTACAAGATGTTAAAGGGTCCCCCTTTATAGTTACTACAGTAAGTTGTATGTCTATGTGTGTATGTGTATGTTTGTGTGTGTGAGAGAGAGGTCTCCCTAGAATTTTGGTGAAAATAGGAGTTCCACCAGCAAAAGTTGCAGTCCCCTCTCACAAGCATGTTGGGTATACATGAAGTGGATAAATATCCATTATAATGCCAGGAATAAAGAGACACAAAACTTTGTCAGATTTACTTATTTGTAATTCTTTAAATATTCATGTATTAAAATTTATATCCTGTCAGTCGACTTGGGAACACACTACACAAGGCCATTATTTAGACAGTAACACGTTGCACCCTCCGAAACAAAAATATCGGGCGAGGCATCTTAATTACAGAACTGGATGATCGTGAATTTAATTTTAAAGTTTGCAATGAGCATTCATGTGCTCAATCCCGAGTATTTTATTTCATTACTCTCATATTCTCTTTTAAAGTTTGTAAAACGGTGTTCATTCGTCCTTCTTCTGATCTGATATGTTTTGAAGTTTGGAAAGATCCATCTACTCTAACATTTTTCGTATCGTAAAGAATCTTCTTATAACCTGGCACCATTTTCCATAAAACCATATAATGGTCTGCTACCTAATTTTACTATGAATATAATGAATCTGTGAGGTTAAGTTCAAATTGATGAAACCCGTCTGTTTTCTTAGAAATAAAATGGGTCAAATACAGTTGCTATAAATAGAAAACAAGGAAAATTCTTACTCAGCAATGATGTTTTTAAAGCAGATTCTTAAATTTATACGAGTGGAATTAAAGAGATGATACTAAAAATGATAAACACAAGTTTTGACTGATTTTTATTTATTTTGTTTTTTAATTTACCAAAACAGCATAATCCTGGAGAAGATAAAACGTAATTTGTTCCAAAAAAGTGTAATGATTACGACAAAAGCATAATGGCTGGCATGTATGCGTTTAACCCCAAAATACTTATTCAGATTTGGAAATGGCATTTTGTCCAAGTCTCGATGTGAAAAGAACAAATGGTAGTAATATTTATTATCATAGGGTTTATCTTCTAATTGAATTTGAATCCTTAATGCATTTTCCTTTTGAGATCAGTTGCACTATACTTATTTGGCGACACTCGGAAATGAATGCAAGGCATAATTAATGAGCATGACCTTAACAGACGGCGTAGAAAATTCTTGAGACCTCTGTTTTGTGAAACCTTGACTTTTTTTTGCAGGCTGGAAATTGATTTGGTTAGCAATTTTTACTGCATCCTATGGGACTCTTAGGCTGGGGTTTTAATGCATCACTTTTAATTTTATTGCATCAGGGACGCACATTTGTGCGTTATTGGAAGCCCTGACAGTCTACATAACTTGTATACTTTCTCCCTGTACTTTTTACTATACATTTACCTCCCCTGGAATTAAGTGTCTGCCACATCTTTTACTGTACATTTACCTCCAATGGAATTAAGTGTCTGCCACATCTTTTTTCCATACATTTACCTCTGCTGGTATTCAGTTTCTGCAGCATCTTTAAAGTCAACCAGGGCCATAGAAATACAATCTATTTTGTATGTTATATAACACAAACCTGTAGAAATATGATTTATCTTGCACATTATAAAGCAGAGCTATAGAAAATAACCTATCCTGTAATACATGTATACAATTATAAGGTTGGTTGTAGGACTTACAAAGTAGCTGAAATGATCTAAAATTAATTTAAATAAAATTTTCCCAATAATATGACATGTAAAGAATAGCCCCAAAAATGACAAAGTGATTGCAAATGAGGTAATTTTATGAAAGTCTAAGATTTCACACAAAATCTATCTACTGGTATGAAGAATTTAATTCTTCTTACAAGTAAATTATCAATAATATTGACTGTATAGTTATAAATTTATTAAATGATGGAACTATGATGGAAGACCACCCATTGATCCAACCAGGTGAGTGGTATTAGGCCTACTTTGGCCTCTTGTTTTTAGATTATAACTGAAAATGTTATACTGAAAATGTTATGTGTATATATGTGATACTAAAGTATTCTGAGCAAATTAAGAAACAAAACTTAGATTTTGCCTTAATCATCATGACATGTCAACAGCTTGAAATTTAACACAAAATGATCTGCCAGTGTAAAAAGATTTATGTCTGAAAGAGGAGATAAAATCACAAAACCTGGCACTCACATGGGAACATAAACACTTTCTATCTGTTTTATAGTGTGTCATGGCCTGTATCTGGAATCTATAATATGTTGTATTTTCATTAAATTAACTTGATGAATTAATTCCTATTGGTATAACCAAAATTCCCTGAAAATTAACTTAGTATATAATGCAAAATGGAACAGTTTTACAAAGTGAAAGAGGGAGACATTTTAAAACCAGTGTTTCTGCACATATACTTTAATTTACATTCACAATTCAAGATGAGAAACAAAATTCAGAATGGTATCTGTAAGGTGAACTTGAGGCAAAATGTAAACAGTGCAAATAAATATTTAGGTATTTAGAAACACATGCAAAAATGTAGGCATTAAGAACAAACATTCTGATAAATGTTCTTCAAATAATTAATTTTGACAAAGCACATTGTGCATCAAAAATATGAAAAACAGAAACATTACAAAGGTTCTTACCAAACTGGATTCTTCAAAAAAAGCTATTGAGTGAAAACGAAATTTGTGAAGTAATGATTGAACATACTGATGCTACTGATGTGATGGAATGCCAGCATTCAAAAATTGGAATCTGAACATTAAAATAGAAATACCTTGAATTTTATCCAACAATGTATTTCACGCATTTAATCTTACTGATTGCTGCAAACGAACATAATCATATTGTCCCCTTCATGTGACATGCTTATTCTGTAAAGAAAGACTGTAAAGGCAAAGTATTCATTCAACACCCCTTCATGTGGCATGCTTATTCTGTCAAGAAAGACTGCAAAGGCAAGGTATTCATTCACTGCACCTTTCATGTGACATGCTTATTCTGTCAAGAAAGACTGCAAAGGCAAAGTATTCATTCAATGCCCCTTCATGTGACAGGCGTAATCCCATCAAGAAAGAGTGCAGAAGCAAGGCATTCATTCAATGTCCCTTCATGTAACATACTGAATTCTGTCAAGAAAGACTGCAAAGGCAAATAATTCATTCAATGCCCCTTCATGTGATGGGCTTAATTCTGTAAAGAAAGAGTGCAGAGGCAAGGTATTCATTCAATGCCCCTTCATGTGACATGCAAAATTCCATAAAGAAAGACTGCAAAGGCAAGGTCTTCTTAACAAGATATATTTTTTCTTCTTGTGCTTGACAAACTAATATATTAGTGTCAAGGTGTACATGGGATGGAGAAGTTGGTGACTGCATGACCTAGAGGTAAATGGTATGACACTGGTATGTAACATATTGCCTAGCCATTACATATATCTTGTCAAAGTTTCACTTAAACATCTTCAGTGGTTCATAAGATTTTCTTCAGACAAATATCAAAGCCCCAGAACTGCATTTCTCCTGGCTGTAACCTTGATTTTGAGGCAGGGGACACGTCATGTTATATACTTGGGGCAATGGTTCATGAAAATATTTTCAGTGGTTCAAATGTTCAAGTTCAAAACACAAGACAAGGACACTAGTCAAAGAATTACATTTTCCCTTGTCATGGCCTTGACACTGAAACAGGGGTCATGGCTACTGTACATGACATACCATCTAGACATGGTATATACTTGGGCAAAGTTTCATGAAATGTCTCCAGCCACTACAAACTAATAAGTCTGACTTTAGAAAAAGGAATGGAAAAGAGAAATAAGCAGAATGTTTGAGAAATATGAATAAAAGCTAGTTTTATGTGCAGCGACAATGTTGACAAATTAAGAAAATTTAAACACCTAAATAAATCTGCAAATAGAACAACAAAAAAGGAAAAACTTAAATGAAATAAAATAACATACTGTACATAATCTCTTACAAGTTCAAATTCAAACAACACAGATCTATCACAAACTGAACTGGCAGATCAGGGTTTAAGTAGTTTGTTCTACTGATTACTCCGAAAAAACTGCATACAGAATATCTTAATCATAATGCAATTAAAATGTTATTTAAACATTCTGAAGGATATCAACAGCTTAGTTGAGTAAAATATTTTTCAAAAGTGATTTCTTTGACATACCATATATACTGACTTACAAAATGAGTCCAACTGCAAATACATAGACCTAGCTCTGCCATTGCATAATGCACTAGCAGGTCTGTGTACGTGCTGTTTGCTAGAAGTAATCAGTGGAACAAATACTGCTGATGCTGATTTGCTGGTACATTATGCAAAGGCAGATCAGGTTTATGTTACTGGCAGTTTGACACAACTTATGAGTATTTATGGCATAAGATTTCCATGTGAGAGACAAATGTTAAGAATTCCTCAAAAGTCAACAAATATCCCAAATAACATGTCAACAATACCACCCATACCCTTTGATAATTTTTTTATTTTTTATCATATTGAACCAAACAGGGAACATTTTTCGATACTGATCTGAGTAAAATATCGCTGAAATCTGAGATTTTCCTGACAAATCACATTCATAAATAATCATGATTTTATCAATAAAGATAGATAAAAGTTGCAGAAAGTATGCCATGTCTGAGACCTAAGTACATATATATTGAGCATCATTAAGTAATTTGTTATATTATAAGCTCTGACAGAGTGACATAAGCAACATGCTATGAATCAGCATAATTTTTTCTTCTTACTGTATTTGACAAACTCTGAATACTAATGTCCAGATGTGCATGGGACTGAAAAAGAGCAACAGTGAATAAAATCATTGTTTCTAAGCAACTCAATCCAAAATTTCTTCCTTCAGTCAGTGACCTTGACCTTAAACCTTTTGACACCGAAATCAATAGGGTTATTCTTATCCATGTACAAGCTATTGTTACGAATATGTAATTGAATTACTTGTGTGTTAGTTTTAAATTCTTTTTTTATTTTATTTTTGTTTCATTACATTTTATTATAATGATAAATTTCACGGGATTTGACTATTTTCGAAAAATCACTTCTCTGTTTTGACCTGATTTGAACATAAAAGATTTTACATTATAAGTATTTTTAGGTCACCTTGGTTGAGACGTTTTGTAAACACTACGTGAAAATGATTGGCTATTACCAAGGTCATGTTCAACCCACGTGTTAGTCTGTTGTAAACAGTTTCATTTTTAAATTCATTTCCAGCGTGGGAATCTGATTCTTAGATAGGGCTATTCTTGCTTACGTGATAATTGACATATTTATTACTGCGCTGTTTGGACAAAGTAAGTGATCATGTGACCCATCACGAATGTCAAAATGATGTTTTAGTTGGGTTTAATTCTCAATCTCAGTGTTTTCTGGTTCAGTCATATTTTAAACCTTGAGGGCTCAAGAGGTTTTTATTGTTGTTGCCAGCTTGTACTGAAGTTCATCTATTTTTTTGGAATTTAATAATTTAAATTCTCTAGAAAACAACACAAGTGCTTTTCTTTATAAAAATTCTGGGACAAAGACATTTAGTGGAAATTTATTCTAGAATTCTAAACAGAACATTATAAATTGTGATTCAATGAGGAACTGTTGCCATCAGTACAACAACATCATCTGACGTCATCGCCTTCCATATTGGAACTTCATCAAGATTCGAACCTGGATTCAATTAGAACTGTTTAGTGATAGGACTTATATTTTTCAATTCTAGGATTAATTTTTGGACTGTTTTCACAAACCGTAAGTCCTATTTCATATTTTTATCTTGTTTTCTAGGGAAATAAATTATTTTGTTAAAATTTACAAAGCTTGTAGACTTCACTCTTTTCTTTTGCTACATTTGTACAAGCCTACACGTAACACTAGGCATGAAGTTCAGTAACTGTAGATAGTGGAGAACTGAGTTATTGTGTTATTATTTTCCTTCTTTTAGTTACAGTGATCTTGATCTTTGACCTCAAAACTGATAGGATTCTTCCATAACCAAAGTGCAAGCTATCCACAAAGTATGGCAAATGTGGATGGTGCTCAACTCGAGTTTTTTTTGCAGAAACCAAATTGGAAAGGGATGGATGAACAGATAGATGTAAGGACAATAGCATAACATAATATACTTCAATTTATGGCAGGCATATAAAAATAAGAAAGCAAGCAGAAAATATTATAGTTTTAAACATTTGCAGCATGATACTTGTCAAGGCATGCCTTGAAAAATTCATGTGTCAAACATTTGATAAGAATTATCTGTAGGTTCTGTGTTGGATCTAGGATGCTAGAATTGAGCCTTGTTATGGTATGTGTTACATCTGGGCCTAAGGGTCCAGTAATATTGATGTCTGATGTCCATTAACTATCTTGTCTTGAACTGCTAAGCATATCTTATCCTTTCTCATTTCTAAAGGTCCCACTAAAGTTCAGCCATGTTGGATGTGACTGTTCCTGGATTTCTTGTGTCATGGCTTGTTATCTAGCATGCATGTAATATGTATATCATTTCTATGTTCTTATTTGTCAGATTTTGAATACTGGTCCCAATCTAAACATGCATTATCCACATTAGGGCTAACAACACTTTTAAAGGTTGTTTCTTTTAGCAGTAAGTCTATGTTTTCTCTGTATGAATTCCCAACTTTTTCATACTTCATCTACAAACAAATACTTCTGTTATTTTCAGTGTTTGTGATACAAATGGCCTCTCTTCATACATCTCTGTTTTAGTTATTAATTATGAACTTTACCAATATGTTTACATTCACAATCAATTTGATATCAGCATGACCTATAAGACTATTCTTACCTCCTTTTGAAGAGCCAGTCTAGACTGGTATGCCATCCTAGCCATTTCTATTTCCACCCACTTTGGAACATCAGGGATAAAAAAGGCCACTGCTGCTTTTATACTTAGTATGATGTGCTGCAATAACAAAAGGAAACACAGTGAAACCTGTCTTATAGAAAATAATCACTCTAAGAATCTACATAATCTCATTTATCTGTTCTATATTGAATACATGATTGTCTAATTTTCTGGGTCCATTCTAGAACTGAAAATTTACAGGGGAAATTCTCCTCCCCCTCCATTTAAAAAAAGGGAAACAGTGAGGAGATTTAAAGAAGTAAATAAAAGTAGAGAGTGAAAATATTATCCAAAATTTTGGTAGGGGCTTTTATTAGTATGACAATTATGCATCTGAAAAGACCCTGAATTTCATGTATTTACACATGAATGACACTGATTTGTGCCCCATAAAGACGATATACTTACATAAAATTGTTCACTGTCTGAAATTATTAGAGTGAAGTGAATTATCTAATATCATCTAATAATAACAATCTATAAACAATTATCCAATAACAATTAAGTAGATTTTCAGTGACTGAACAATTAACATGCAACTCATTTTTATGTGCAACACTTCTGCAGGAAATTCATGGTAGAATAACTGAGTTTAGTTGGCTAGTCAATACAGGACTTCTAATGCTCTGCAGATGGATCAGAATATGACCGCCATGCACATTCCTACTAAACATTGTGTATTCCTCCATGAGCATTGATAACAGCTACAATACTAGATGCAACACATTTTTTTTTTTCATTTTGGGATAGTAGAATTAAGGAGTGGCAACTAGATTAAGAATTTTGTGCATGGTGTGTTACTGAGAATTGAAGAGACTTGCCTGTGCTAGACTGTATTCAAACTGGTTGTGGTTATTGACAGACTGAATGCTTTTATTACCAGATATATGTATGATTTAATCTTAATGTAGCGGTCATTTAAATTTTTAATTAAATGCTTTCTGGCAATGTGGTTGACAATTTTTTTGTATGGTCAGTACTGCAAACAC
Organism: Megalonaias nervosa; assembly: GCA_016617855.1. Lineage (NCBI taxonomy): Eukaryota > Metazoa > Mollusca > Bivalvia > Unionida > Unionidae > Megalonaias > Megalonaias nervosa. Next base: position 57,061 of record JAECUM010000287.1, on the reverse strand, counting down.
CCTTTTTTTTTTGTTAATTCTGAAAAGTTGAGATTTAAACCAGTTTGTCCAGGGGGTGGCATACACTTCATACCACATATTAAAAGCAGTGTAAATGTCTGCATTACATTAGGCTACTGGACATTTCTCTGCATAGACACCACATATTTGCATTGAATGGATTTTCTTGCTTCTCTCACATTTTCAGTTTACGTAGGCAAACAGCCTGTAGGTGTATGCAAATTCTATTTGATTATGGCATTCAGACAATTCTATGTAGAATAAATGGACCATTATATCGATATACATAACCTCTACTATTACAATCACATGTTTGTTTGTAATATCACTCAGCTAGAAAAGATGACTGCCTTATTGTTCATAGTAAATAAAAAGTAAAATAAAGCAGTTCAAGTAGACAAGGCAAGGCAAATGTCCATGGTTGCAACCAATTAATTACAGGAATATTGCCATCAAATTACAGAAGGGGCTATGTTAACATGCTGACATATGGAAAATAATAAACTACAAACACTGTATGTAAAGTGAGCCACTATGTGATCAATGGTAATATTACACTAAAGTTTCAGTTATATGCAACAATGATGTAGGAGACACATGGCTTTCAAAACCTTAAAGAAACTAAACATTGTTAATGACATGACAGTCATTGATACTGATACAAATAAAGTAACACCTGCATCTTGCTAATCATTGGCAAGTCATTAATTGAACAAAATTAAATTTGCACACATAACAAAAAATTTGGATACTTCTTAAAGTACTGTCAGTGGAATCCATAAATCATGCTTTGTCTCCAATAAAACCTGAACTAACTGTTGTTTACAGCATAACTTGTGATACTGTGGAGGAATTTGTCAATATATGTAAATTCAAGTCCACACAATCTTGTCAATCTGATGATAATGCCTCTTATTATCTAACAAAATCATCAGTTTCTTCTGTTTTTAGTTTAACTTTTGTGTTTTATTCCACAGCAACACATGTTGGTTTTTTTAATTTTTGCTAAGGCATCTGGAGTAAAGTACCTTGTTCAGGGACAAACGATGGAATCTGACCTTGGCTGATGGTAGGTCTTAAACCTGTAAACTTTCAATCACAAGCCCAATACACAAACCACTAAACCAATGCAGCTCTTGCCTCCACTAGACACCTCTTTCAAGAACTTATTGGGCCCATTGTATATCCCCAAGGCTGTAGGGTTTTTCTGATTTATGATCCATTTCTTATTTGACATATTTAAGCCCCAAGCCTCATTTATTCTTTGATATATTTCCCAAGCTTGTAGGATTTTTCTAACTGATTTACAATTCATTTATGGGCCCCGAGTGGCTGAGTGGTCTAAAGCGCTCTCCGTTATGGATCACTGCCATCTCACCTCTATCTGCGTGGGTTCGAGTCTCGGATTCGGCGAATGTCGATATGTGAGAAAGCTTGCCAGTAGCTTCTCGTGGGTCGGTGGTTCTTTCCGGGGATTTCCCGGTTTCTTCCTCCACCATTAATGCTGGCCGCCATGTATAGCCTATCGTGTGCTGAAAAATGGCGTTATGCCCTACAACAACAATTCATTTATTATTTGAAATATTTAATCCCCAAGCCTGAATGGTTTTATAACTGACTGAAAATCCATTTATTATTTGATATATCTGTCAACATTATTCATTCCAAAACCAGAGATTTTTCACACATATAAAGCCTAAAGATGTAAACAGTGGGATGGGCACAAAACTGGAGTCTGACTACAATCACAGAAGTTTTAATTGTATAAAGGGTTATTTGACCGAAAGTGGCCGATGTTTCATGCACCTGATCAAGTGGAACAACAATACTTTTCATTAAGCTTTGTTTAAGAAACTCTCCATCTCAAAGTTGATACAGACCATTTTCAGAAAATACAACTTACCTCTACAATTACAAATATGATGACAATATTGACAGCAGATATGTTGCTAGGTAACAATTTTTGCACATCTGGGTTCATCCCAATTAAAGCACAGTTTGTCATCACTGCTATTGCCCCAATTATTTCAAAGGCCACCTAAAAAAGAACATGATGCAAATAATAAGCATGGCTCTCATACAATCTTATATACTGGCGGTGATAGAATATAAAATTATTCATTTCAAACTGCATTTCACTGCATGTAAATACAGGACATCAACCACTTATGTCAGTTCTGGATATAAAGTGCATAATATGATTATGGTCAGCCATGTCAAGTTATCTTTTGCAGAACCCTTTTTTCATTTTTTTTTCAGTCTCAGTGACCTTGACATTTGATCTATTGACCCACAAATTGATAGGTGCCTTTCTTGCTTAAAATTCATTCCATCCACAAGGTGTGGTCATGGTATTTTTGGCACAGGCCTCAGTTATTTTGTGGAAACCTTTTTCTTTCTTGGTGCCCCAGTGACCTTGACCTTTTAACCTAATATAAATAGGTGTCCTTCTTGTATTAAATGCAAGCCAGTTAGAAATTTCATTCAAAGAACTTCAGTAAGTTTTAGGAAATTGTTTTTCATTCTTTCAGTTCTGTGTGGGAGTCATGTTAGCTCAGTTGGCAGAGCATTGTATGGGTTCTATACCAGCCAGGACAAGTCTTGGTCAGCTGACTTTCGTGTGTCCTTGGGAAACACAAATAGCTCCCATTCCGTTAGTATGATATAGCCAATAATGTGTTAGAAGTTTCATTAACCTTGAACTTTTACCCCCAAAAATGAATGGTATCTTTCTTGTGTCAATGTTAATCATCCACAAAGTTTGGTCTAGAGAAGTTGATAGAAGCCAAGTTGATGAAAAGCAAGTTAATGTACAGACTCTTCTAAGTCACTGTAACCTTGACCTTTGACCCAAAAATCAATAGGTGTATTTCTTGTCTCAAGTGCCAGCCATTCACAAAGTTTGGTCAAGATGTCTGATAAACAAATCAAGTAATTGCATGGCGACAGTCTTTCAGTCCCTGTGACTTTGACTTTTGACCTGAAATTTTCACCCTTAAAGCTTTCTTCTTTGTTCCAAATGCAAGCTAATTAAAAAGTCTGCTAACAGTAGATGGTGGGAAACTTGAGAGTCTAGGTAAGCAAACAAAAGAGTTAACAGATCACCACATTATAATACGATATGCTCTACCATGTGGCTGGCTCATATGAATGAGATTTAGCCAAAATATGTGCATCCAAAGCTTTCCTTTATTTTCTAGCAATCATTATTTATGTGTCAAGATGTAAAAATTACTGGCCTGATAATTGCTGAGGCTCAAATAATGTGATGACTAGCATCATTACATCTAGTTCATTCTTTCCTATGATCTTAAGGTTCATTCATCAAACACATGTAGTTAATATTTTGTCAATTAAGGTTAACAAGCAGCATAAATATATTTTGTCAGTGGTGGTTTACAATACCATACATGCTCCTATAAAGTCCAACCACAAACACATACTCTGATCTGGGTCTGTGTAGTTATCAGCTGTACTAAACTTACAAGTGAGCATATACAGTACACCAAATTTAGAATGTCACTGTTTGATCAAGACTCAGATCTCATTCAATACTTTGGTTTACATCAAATCAATATATACTCTTTGCCAAAGGGCAATAAAGTACATAATATCAGTAACCAAATTTTCTGCACATATTAGTTCCATCAAAATACTGTTCTTGTAACTTAAAAGGAAATGTTAAATGTTGAAAATTACTTACAAAAGTCAAACATTTTTCTGACTCTTAACAACAAAAAAACCAATCATACATGAAACCCCTTGCACAACCACCTTAGTTATATTGGAGTTCTTGACCTTAAAATGAGCTTTCACATGGTGAAAAATGTGCACAAGAAGTAACATCACTGTTTGGAATCAGCTAAAATATTACTACCCATCATCAGTTTCTTCTCCCTTATGAATGATCAATTAATAATAATCATTTCAACATTATTCTTTCCAAAACCAGGAAATCCGACATAGAAAAGCCTACATATCAAAAACATGGAATCCTACATAAAAAAACCTAAAGACCAAAACAGCTGGCATGGAAAAGAATTTTGAAAAAAATATGTTTCCAGTAATTGTACTCAATTAGTAATTATGTTGAAATGACCTATCCTCAGTAAACTTGATTAATCTGAAAAACACAAGGTAACATGATGATCTTCAGGATAAGCATTGATACCTGATACCAACATTTGGTCAAAGAAGGTCCCTGGGTTCATACAGCCCTGGTGACATTATTTTATTTGTTTTAAATACTCTACAAGAATTACTCCATCTTTTTAAGGTGCAAGTTTTAATTTAAAATAAAAGAAAGAAACTAACTTGCCATAGGTATTTTTAAATTCAACATTGCTTAAATAGGTATAAATGCCATGGTTATGAAGAGCAACAACATCATACAAGAGGCATAAAACTGATGTTGACTTTATGATTTTATGATCCAAAATCTGTCAAAAAATTGCAATACTTAAAGCCTGGAGTTCTTTATTAAATTCAAGATGGTTTAGGCAAATAATTAAAACAAAAGCCCTAACTCCTTATAAGGACCTCTCAAGGTTGCATCCACCATGCATTCTACTAATCAAGATGACCACAACCCTTCTGAGAAATGGGGAACTGGAATATAAAGTTTCAAATGATATGTATGAATGCATGCACTGCCCACCTACCCCACAGAGTTATAAAGTGTTAGCAATTTCAAGTTGGCTGCTATATAGCATCAATAATTAAGGAAAAGGTGATGCATGTAGTATACAATTCTAATTTTGAATAGGTTTAAAAAAATTGATAAAGCATAAAAATTCTATGAACAGGAAAATCATGAGAAGTAAACAATGTAAATATTTACACCAATGGTGAATTATTGATAATATTATAATTGTTTAAAAGAAATGATCTAAACTTTCACCTGTTAATGTTTGCAAATGAGATAAACTGCATGAAAATCTGTTATCAATTATAAATTCCTGTTATCAATTATAAATTCAAGCAACTAATCAATAACTGACTGTCTGGATGACTGACAAATTTATGTAGAATTAACAGTGTATCTAAGAGATACTCCATTGAATTGTATGATGAAAGAGTAAGGAGAAGTGGCATCCATGTAATCTCTGTGAAGGTTTTTGTATTCACCTGCCATGCTCCAATATTTGCAGCAGGCTCAGAAAATGGTCGTTGGAAAACCCGACACATCTTAAAAGCATCAGAGGGAATTTCCATGATATTGTTGATCAGTGCCCAAAGTGCAGCAAGAGGGAACACAGAGGAAAAAAGGAACACATATCCAAACTGCAGGAACATCTCAAGGTAGTCATCCATAGTACCCTGAAATAAAAATATTTGAATTCTACAGCAATCAAGCGTATTTCACACACTTTTCTAACCTATCTTCAGAACTAGGGATGCAATGATACACCTTCAACTGTATTATGATATATAAAGAATATTTGCTTGCAGTGAGTGAATAAGATATATTTCATCAGGTGGGTGTTTTCACAGATGACAAAGCTATAATTGAAAATATTGAAGATTTTCACCAACAATATGAAATATATCCTTCATTCACTTAATAGCAAATTTTGTTATTATTTTGTGCTTAGACATATTGGCTTACAAGATATACTGTATGTGTAGTCTGTATAACAGATTGAAGTAGCAGATTTCTTATTGAATCCTGTGCTATGTCTGCAGTTTACCGTTTATGTTCTGCAGTATTCTGTGATTATTCACAGAAAATATAAAATACATAATTCACCTTCCCAATTCAAAGTAAAATAGCACATGAAGAAACAACACAATTATTCGCAACTTGTGGGATCTGAACTGGAGTTGGCTTTAATGCGAGATGGCCATTTTACCACATCTAAGAATAACTTCAAATTTCATGCTTATTTTGTTGTCAATGTGGCAGTAAAATTATTTCTCGTAATTCATTCCAGTGAAATATCACTTTTACTTGAAAAATCCAGTAATTCATGACCCAGCATAAAATAAATCACAATATTTCATGCTGTATCATGATGATATTTTGAAACATTTATATAAAATGATAACACTAGTACAAATAATAGTAGAATGATATGCTTTATTAAAAAAAATAAAATACTGGAAAAGAATCTGCAAGTGTCTTCAACAACTGCAGTGAAATTTGATGATTGTAACAACAACCAATAAACATCTCAGCACAAATGTAGTTACATTTGCATTTAAAATGATTGATTAAATCTTCGGTCCAAAATATTATACATTCCTAAAACCGCCATTATTCATGACACTGAATGGTCTCAAATCTTCAACGATAAATCTTGCAACTGCATTTGTAACTAACTGCCTTGTGTCTGTCACTATCAGCACTGTATTTTGTGGACTGTGCAAAGATGGAATTGTAGCTTTTTAAATGGAACACTCTTCACCGTTGACGTAATTATCTATGCAGACAAAAGTTTATGTTGAGACAGATAGCTAGTTAGATTGGTTGTATTTCCACTATATCTTACATCATATTTATACAGCTGCACAAGGCAATGCCTCTAATAATTTCATCAGTTCCTATTTCTATGCAGTCCAAATTAATGCCAAACATGACTTTTGCTTTTGTATTTGAACTTACTGACATAAAATGAACTGTTTTTTTTATACATTTGTTATGAATCTTTAATCTTGCAAAATGCCTTAATGATGAATTGCCATCAAAGAAAGTGGCTTCTTTAAAGTTAAAGAACTTAAGATACCTTTTTGTTTATTTGATTCATTTGGACAAAGAAAGCATTCAAAAGTTGGGCAACTGACAGAAAATAGGGTTTATAGAAAGTCATGATATATAAATACTTGTTGACTTGTACTTGGTTATACCACAACATTAAAACTGAATTCTGTAGTTGAAATTTTCTATAATTGTGCCATTGGTTTCATTTTAAAGCTTTAGTAAAGTTTTAATATTCTGTTTCGTACTGCATAAATATGAGCAAACTATCATCATATGCTACTACTGTATTGCCATAATATCACAGCAGAGGCATATCGCAATATATTGATATTTTTATGCATATCTATATTATGTGTATTATTTTCAAATTAATAGGTTCTGTAAGGGTCATTTAGTTAACGACATTTTAATACTAATATCCTAAGTTCATCATCTGCTCTTTAAAGATGAGTCATGTATAGTACATAAATTGATTTATTCATAAGTTCTGACACTGAATTGAACTATAAGTACAAGTAAACATCACATTGTACAACATGGACATAAGTTCTAATAAAAGGCCAAGCTGACCATAGTGATTTGGAAATACCAAGATGATTCATTCAAAGCCTCATATTGATTCTCTCTATTGCATATTGGCATTCTATATATGAGAATTACTACTTAGAGTTAGGCATTCTTAGTAGTACTATCAGTCTTGGAAGAAGAATTGATTTATTTAATCATTTCTTGGAACTATAGTGCTTTACTATTCACTTAAACACTATTTGGATATATAATAGCTGTACAGAATTAATGTGAATTCATTTAAAAACTACTTGGATTTTTATCTGTATTGAAATTACTGTGAATTCATTTAAAGACTTTTTAGATTATACATTATTGACTATCATACAGAATACCTTTGCAACTCATTCAGAGCACTGATAAATCATTTAGGATTTTTGGATTTCATTCACAATACTCTAAGTTATTTTCAATTCTTTCACTTTATATATTCATTTATATAAAACTTGTTGATTTTGCTCTTTCTTGTTACTTATTTTAAGACCACAGAGTCATAGGAATTTATTGTTTCAGCCTTACTAAAAACTCTACCCCAACTAACCTGTCATCAGAATCTTCCCCCAAACTCCCCATGTCATCATTTGAGGGGAAAAAATTCATTATGAGATCAAAATTTAAAGCATGAATCATTAACTCTGATCCAATAGATTATAAAATGACTGCTAGCAGCTTTCACGATATTGAATACTAACCTAATCCCAATAGTTCAGAAGTTCTGCTTCCATTACACATCCAGTGGCACCACTGAAGTTTCATGTAGAAAGACAGCATGAAACTAATCTATAGCCCTTCAGTGGGGGATATATAATTATCTTCCATTCCATAATATGGATTGCAACATGATTAATTTAATATAATGTCTTACTTCATACACATCCATAGTGCTCTCAATGCTGGCTTGTTTTTGGACAGCCTCATCCACTTCTCCATTGAAAAACTCAGTTTTCTGAACACTGGCCAACTTCTTGATGGCTTCATCCACTTTGTTTGCTCGGCGCTGGTGAAAGAAAAATGGCACCAGGGACTCTCTGAACTGACCAACCAACTGCTGAGTGACAAGCAGTGTTGACAAGTGCTGTAAAGGAAGCAAAGTTTCAAAATAACTAACTATCTATCTATCAATCGATCGATCGACCACTAGTCTAATATGTGTACTATGATTCACACAAATATCTTGAACAGATTTGGCATTATGCTCTAGAAAAGAAATTTTTAATGCTGGATAGATGAACAGACACATGGACAAATTTTTAAAAATATTTCAACTGAAGTTGTTGTTTATATTGTAGGGTTTAATGCCATTTTTCAGCACAAGATAGGCTATACATGGTGGCCAGTATAAATGGTGGAGGAAGACAGCAGTGATCCATAATGGTGAGTGCTTTAGACCACTCGGCCACTATTGCAACTGAACAACTCAGAATAACAAATGGCAATCTATGTCAACAGTCCAACAGGTGTATGACTCATTTAGCAGTTTTGCTCCAGAAAATGTAGTGTGGATAAAGGCTGGAAGGACAAACAGGTGAAAACAAAAATATTGAAGATTTGTAAAGATCCAAAAAGCACATTTACACCACTGGTCTAATATGTGTACTACATTTACTTGAGCTATCTTGTAAATGATTTAAGTTTTTTCTTGGAAATAAAAGTGTAGATAATGGCTAGATGGATGGATGGATAGATAAAAATATTAAAATATTGAACTGAAGAATTATGTATATCAAAAGGCACATCTAGACAACTAGTCTTGTATATGTACCAAAATTCATAGATATCACTAAGTTTTTCGAGTTGTACTTGAGAAACAAAAGTACCAATGCTAGACTGATAGATGAACAAAGAGATAAAAATATTTTTAAAATTCTGAAACTGAATAGCAAAAGGCGCCGATGGACTATAAAGTTTCATAGTGATTATCTTAAGTAGTGCTGCCATTTGGCCTTGGATATCAAAATCAAGATAATGGAGGGCTGGATGGGCTGAAAAACAGACAAATGCAAAACAAATATTGAAGCCCAAGAATTATTAATGGTAACAGGCAAATTATTTGGAACATTAGTCTAATATGTGTAAAAGGTTTAACTGAGATACCTTGAATGGTTTGAGAGTTATGCTTGGTAAATGGAAGTGTGGATAATGAATGGATGCATGGAAAATAGAAGAGGCCGAAGTGAGCCTGGTATAACTCACCTATGCTGGTGACATATTTCAGCTGTATATACACAAATTCACAGACATACTGAAAATGTGCAATGGATTTAATTAGTTTTTGATGGGCAAGAAAAGTAAAGTGTCTTGCCTAAGGACACAACATGGCAGCCAACCTATTCTGGTCAGGGAATGAATGCTAGTAGTCCTGCAAGGAGTCCACATGCTAACTATTTGTATTTAACAAACTAGTCTTGTAAACTGAATTATATTATCACATTACCATCAACTCAGAGTGTTATTTGTTATGTGATCCACCTTTATTTTTCCATTATAGTCATATCCATGAATTTAACTAGCAACACAAATGTCTTTTTTCATTTCATTAGTCTTTCAATACTATGTATTTACACTTCTCAAAATTTTCATGTGACTTTGACTTTTATCATTTCAATAGTTACACTTCTCAAAACTGTCATGTGACTTTGATCTTTAACCTTTCATGGGGTGCTCACAAGTTGTTATCTACTTTTGAGAGAGTGACATATGTAAGTTGAAGTTGTTTGCATTTGAATCATGCACACTGGAGAGAATGTTGGCATACCTCTATGCTACTTTGATGTAATGTGGCTGACATTTCTTTGGATATTGTACTTATGGAAATTGTACATGATCTAAGCACACTGCTAACCAAAATAACTACTCCCTTGTGCTAAAAAATCATCCTGAATTAGCCTGAAGTACACCATTTTTAGTACCTATTAAAATTGGGAAAATGAATTTTGCCCAACTAGACAATACCAGCTTCTGAAAGTGCAATGGATGAATTACCAAATATATAAAATGTAAAAAAAGTTATTGGCTCTTTTTTTTTATTTACAATTTACCTCTAAAGGGCAGGAAGTGTAAGTGACCAAGTGGAGCTAACAGTTTTCTGAAAGATGCACATCTGGAGTAAGGCCAAGTTGCATACTCTATAAACCATATTACACCCATCAATCATACACCAAAATAAAGTGAATTAAAGGTTCATGGAACAATACCTAAGATATACAAGGTCTTTTATAAATAGCCAGTATAACCAGTGAAGAAACCCAGGGAAATTCTTTTTCTTTAAAATTCTAAATACGAAACTGTAGAGCGCCACCTTAAAACAAATATGAACATTTATGCAATTATTGTTCTTCTTTTCATATCATTATGTATGATGTTCTGAACAGAATGGTACATTAACATTGATTTTATCAATGAAAATAAGCTAATTATGCTTATTTTACCCTTGCTTACATAATATGCCCTGAGGCAGTATTGTGTGAGTAGTGACCTTAATTATGGGGAAATTATTTGTCTTAGAATATAGGAATGAAGTCAACTTAAATTTAAAACGGTTATATTAAGCAAAAGATATATATAGTGAAAATGTGTCTTTTCATTTATTTGCAATGAAATTAAAAAATAAATGATGACCAAACAAATCGCTTTCTTCAATAATAAACAATAAGCAAATATTTTAACCTTTGACCTCTGACCTTCATGAACTGCATTTGTTCCATCTCCTTTTAAACTGTAATATTTATTGGTGACATCTCAGGAATAATTCTGGCAAGTTTCATGTTCCTGTCTTTCAGTATAACATTGGTTGCTATGTTGACAAAATGTACTGTGTATTTTTAATATAGCTCACTTTTCATTATGAGGGGGCTGGGCTTGTGTGAGGGGGCTGGGCTTGTGTGAGACTCTGACACTAATAAATATTATTCAGTGGGGGAAATACAGGAAAATTATTCAAAAGGACTGTTTTGATGCTTGTGACTTAAATTTTTCAGCCATACAATCAAAATTAAATCATACAATTATAACACCTATGTCCTCTTTAAGGGGGCACTCACCAGTTATTATCATACAAAAAAAATAACGGGAATTAAAGGTTCTTGGAACAATACTCAAGATATACAAGTCTTTTTAAATAGCTAGTATAACCAGTGAAGAAACCCAGGGAAATTCTTTTTCTTTAAAATTCTAACCCTATGCAAAATACGAAACTGTAGAGCGCCACTGCAATACTTACACTTCTTAAAACTGTCGTGTGACTTCGATCTTTAACCTTTCAATACTTACACTTCTCAAAACTGTCATGTTCTGCATGTAGAAGGCCACATAAAACAAGGAGATGAAACAGTTGACAAAGTTAAACTGAAATATAGGAAACAAAATGCAGAAATGGAGTGATAGTACAAAAAAGTATTAACTATCAAAACATGTCATCACTGACACTCACCAAATTACATGGAGTGCAGACATACACCACTTTTCTTTACTAGGCCTTAAGGAGGAATGTGGATTAATAAATTGGCTCAAAGACTAATACTGGAAATCTAGTGCCAGCATTGAAAAAATAATCAAACTTTCTTTCTGAAACTGAGATATCTGAATATATGTTTACTGCTTGGTCTGAAAACAATCAATTCTTAACCAACATTCAAGAGTCGTTATTAATTAACATAAAGTCATAACAACTTGACTTCATCCCAAAAAGCACTGTTTGTTTCCCTCCAAAACCAGGAATTCCTAAACTATCTTTTAAGATTAAAAGTATTCCTAAGTGTGCAATTTTAGAACTTCAGTTCTTTTTAATTTATGCTTTCATTCATACCTCTGACAAAAACCCCAACATTGTCAGAACTATCGTAAGCAGGATAAAGAAAAAGGTCAATTGAAGAGAAATTTAGTGAAATGAGTCTTATTCCAAAAAATGGTGATTCATGTTCTGAGGCTTTTGAAGAAATTAAGTGTAAGACAATATTATCAAGTACTACATGTACAAATTCTGTTTGTAAAGAAAACATTAGCAACATGTGTTAAATTTTACACGGACTGTTTTAAAACTCCTTATTCGTATGTAAAAATTTTTGATCTAAACAGCCAAACATTTTAAGCAGAGTAAAATGTTTCTTTAGTAATACCTGAGCATAACATGTTAGTATCAGATTGCAAATCTAACCCTTCCAAGCTAAACAAGCTATCCACTGTCTTTTTTGCCCTCTTACAGCAACACAAAAGCTTAAAGGTTGTCTGCTTGCCTATGTGGAAGTCAGACTCTTTGGAAAGAGGGATTTTTGTCAAATCCTTTATATTGTCAGTGGCTACTAAGGCAGATGTGCAGGCTCTTCAAGGAACTACAATACGGGGAGGGCTTCAGCAGGTGTGCCATACTATGATTGGGTAAGCATCATTGAAGAAACAATTTATTACAAAAATTGCTTTCTCCTTCAAATATGTTATCTGAGTATATATATCAGAAGAATAGGTGAAAGAAGCATGAAGTTAGATTCCCTTATCTTAGAATTGGTCCTGTCACCTGTCTCCTAATGTACAAAAGACTTTGTGTTTTGCATGAGATACAGACATAGTTTGCACAGTCCATGCATGGATGTAACTGGAGGTTTCATTCCCCCAAATTATGCAAAAGTTATCAAGCTAATAACAACCTGAGAAGGCAGCCAGGTCAAACTGAGACATTCTGGATTACAAGTCTCTGAGATAAACATTGACAGTGTTGTTTCTATCAATTGCATGGTCTGGATGTCAGTTAGGATGCAGTTGTGCTTGTGGCAAACATGCTAACCTTGTGAGTTACTATGCCAAAGAAATTCATCTGGTCTTGGATTAATTATTTGTGGGCTAAGCAGACAACCTACTGTATCCAAAATGATCAGGCCTGAGTAGAAATATCCTGAGCTTCTGAGTCATCTGCCTTCTTGACCAAGCAAATCTTTCCACCACTTGTTCCAAGAACTATTCTACCTGCATTCATGGTTGCTTGAGTAGGTGGGGATCTCGACTGCTAGGTTCAAGAAGTTGTTGATCCATGAGAGGTACAATTAAAATTCATCATATATAGATTTCCAAGATTTTGAACCCAATGGGCGCATATTGGACCAAAAACCAAAGGATGAATGGACCATTTGGTGCGAATCAGCTGATATTGTTGGGACACAGAATGCACATGGTTACTGAACCTGCCTGGCATGTGGTAGATTTGAATGTGGCTATGTCAACAATAACCAGAAGGCACAGGTCTAAAGACAAGGCCCCCCTTGCCTTTTTTGACATAACTGATAACAGTCAACTTGTCAGGCAGATTGAGAACACACTTTCAAGATATAGTTTCCAGCCACAAATGAAAGGCATTCACTATAACCTATACCTACAGAAGACTGATAAGTAAAGAGCACTCCTGAAAGAGCCAAATCCCACTTGCTTCTTGGATGAATGGTAGGGGATGGGCACTCCATCCTGTCATCTGTGCACATTGTGATTTCTGTTGGCTGATCCTGCAGTAGGAGGCCTGCCATTAGCCAAGTGAGGTCCTCCCATCTGCTGAGATGGAACCTCATATAGTCCTAAACTTTGAACATTTACTAGAAATGTTTTGGCTACCACAGGACAAGAGGATTATCTGCAGGGGTCTCAAGAAAGAGTAACCCTGGATGAGATCTGATGCACCAAAAAATCCATGTAGCAAACAAATTTGATTCTCTGAGTGAATATTACACACTATCAAGCTGATTTTCAAGGCCATTTCTGGTTTGGAAGTGTGACACAACTCTATCTATGATTCTTGTGAAGAACTAAGGACTGATAGTCAATCTGAAATTGAATATGGAGTCCCTGTGTGCAAATCTCAGGAATTTCCAGGAAGGTTATGTGAATGGAAACGTTAAGGCATACATTTTGGAGGTCTAGACTAACTGCAAAACCTCTTTCCTTGATGGTATTGATATCCAATTTCTCAGTTTCCAATCTGAATCATGGTGTATAAATGACCAATCTGAGAAAGGTTATATCTATGACCAGATTAAACTTGCCATTCAATTTGTGAACTATGAAAGGTCTGGCAGTATCACAGCATCATTTCTGTGAGAAGGTTCATGGCCAGTAAACCCATGCTGAAACTGATTGTTCCCATGTCTTATTATCAGTGGCCCCTGGAAACTAGAGCCTCACTGAGAGAAACGGTTTGGGAAGGGTTTCCCCACTGGTGTACTTCACTGTTTAAGTCGAGGTTCCTTTCTATTTCTGTTTCTAGGAAACAAGGCCTGGTCTCTAGGTCACCAGGACTGCAAGAGATTTTCCTCTATGGTGGCTTGTTTTCTGACCTTGATACAGTCATGGACAATGAAGTTGAAAGAAAATGCTTGCAATTTGAGGATGAATTTGAAATGATCTTTCATTAGACCAGACATGGGTAGAAACGTATCTTTTTCTGTGAAATGTAGATTAACAAATGTGACTATGGCTCATGTGTCTTGCCAAAAGCTGGGTTGAAATTTGATCATCGGTTTAAGAAGAAGAACATGTTGTGACTTACATGCTGGAGCTGGCTTTCAGAACAATGTAGAATGAGATCGACTTGATCTGAGGTTGGGATATGTTTGAAGGATAACTGGTCTTTCTTGACCATAAAATCAGTGGCTGTGTGAACTTTGTACAAGGTATTTAATGGAGGTGGAGGCGGCAGAGAGAACTGAAGGCAGATGCTGGAATGCTACTTTGAATTATGCATGGAAGGCTGGTCTTCTCTGGATGTTGTCAAAGGAAGATGGCATTGAGTCTTCAAACTCAGAAAAGTTGGACAAGAGAGACACCTACTGAGATGCTACCAGTATTTTATATTTTATCTGAAAGAGTGATAGAAAATAAGAAGGGGGCAGTAGGAAATGCCATAGTTCAATATTTACCCAACACTTAAATACCTGTCTCTCTTTCTGCATGCTCAAACTCTGTTTAGTCTCTTTTGAAATCAAAATTGCCTAAAATTCACCCTCTAGTAATACAAGTATTAATGTGCTGACTTTTTCTTAGCATAGTTTGCTAATTGTTTGTGTATGAATAGTCTTCTTTGCCGAGAACCCCCCTTCACAGTCTGCTGTCTGCCTTCAGTCTGCATCTGAAGGGGCATATACATAACTAGCTTTGGCCAGTTTAAACAAGTTAGGAAACTGTTATTTTCTTTGTTTTGTAGAATTGACAACAGTTCACAGGTATTATCTAATGGACATCTCTGCTCCAAAATGCACATGATCTGATGACTCAGTGTGTTGTGTAAGATTTAAGATAATATTTTTTGTTTGTTTTTGTTTTCCCAAAGTTTTGCTAATATTTCACAAATAACTCCCAACTTTATGCTGTATTGTAACCATATGTATACCATAACAGCCAAGAGTTTTGAAGCTTTGCATCAAATTTTGGTTTCTTCTTTGGTGGTTCATCTATCCCTGCATCTGACATCCATTTAGAATTATTGCTCTCCATTTGGCAAGAAACTCCACTTCATCCTTGAAGTTCACAACTTCTTCATTGTGCCATTTACTTTGCACATTCGCTGTAGCACTGACTTGAAGCTGAAAAGAATCAGTGGATAACTGTTTTTCCAGCCATGTTTGACTGTAGTCTCACCTTCTGGAAATGTACCAAAGTCTGCACACATACAAATATAAGGAAATGGCATTAAGTGCAGAATCCATCTAGTACATGTTTTTCTTGTTATAAATAATCAGCAGTATTTCCAAGCATCTTTTTGTGTTAATCTACATCTGCGCACTTTGGAATGGACAGAGAAATTTTGATCAAATAAGTATCCTTACTTATTAACCATTTTTTAAAATTCTGATTTCTTCATTTTACCGTAACAGTTAAATAAAACTTAATATTGCAGAGTACATTTTTTATGGGAGACTCTGAACTAATCTGCAGAAGTTTTCATGCATCAATGCTTTCCAAGTGTGTAAATTCATTAAAATTTTGTGCAATTCACACACTTGTGAACTCTGGCAACATGTCTGCACCTGTTCTGGGTGCAACATCTGAGCTGACAAAGTAGGTTGTGCAGGACGGTGAATGAAGCTTGGTTCCATCTATTATTGGACATGGTTTTTACTGGGCATTTACTGTGTGCATCATCAATCATCAGGAACATGTACTAGGTGTCTGTGAATGGAATATCACTATGGCTGGTACAGTGTTATGATGGAGTCCAGAACTACTTAAGGACTTGTCTGTCATACTACCATGGATCCAGTAATTGGTAGCAAACTGTCCACTGATTCCAGTGTTGGTTGCTGGAATCTGAGACAGTGTCAGAGTTGGAACTGTTGTCACTGGGAAGCTGAGTGCTTTGACTCACAGTCAAGACTGAGTATACCAGGAAAATAGTCACTGTGCCCAGGCCTAAAAGGGATAGGTGTAATTAGATCCTGTACCAGAACTGAAGTGGATATAATCCAGGGCTGGCTGACTGGCTTGCATCTGGTACCAAAGGATGCTAAAGGTTATCATAGAAAAGAAAACCACAGCCAGTAAAAGGATTAGTTTGTGGTGATGGCATGTCCATGGCTGGTCCAGATGGGTTGCTGATGATACTGATATCCAATAGGTTGTGCTGTGATGAAGTGTTGTTTGCAGCGGTGAGGCATTATCAGGGCTGTAGCTCTGTGAGAAGCCCATAATGGAATGGATTGCCAAATTTTCATATAAATGGACTAACTGTCTGCCTTCAAGGACTCGGCAAGCACAAAAGTGATGATAAAGGTGGTATTGGTGACAACAATGACATCGTTTTCTTTCTTGTCTTAGAACTCTCATTTGCCCATGTCATCCATCTATCTTTGGTCCACTCTGTGCAGACATCATATGTATGGTTCAAACTACACCCCATACATTTTATACAGGTTGAGTGATTATCTTCTTTGAACACCTGCACCACAAGAATTAATCCTGCCTACTGATTGTAATTAAAGAAAGTAAAACCATATCATATGCATGTGATATCAATCAAGTGCATGTCAAACTTACTATAAAGGAAACCATACAAATAAAACAAAATGCAACAGAAATTACAGAAAATGATTTTATTACAAGGAAGTTTACAAGTATCAATGATGTTTTTTATAACTAACAAACAAAGTGGAGCACCGACTTGAATTGTAAGTGTTACAGAACACAGAGCTGGCAAGTTTAAGATGGCACCAATTAGCAAACCACATAAGTGTGTGTTTGTGCAAATGTGATTTGGATTTTTAACATAGCTTTAACAATTTTTCATATCGCTATGATGTCTGTAGAGTGGTAGTTTATAGTGATGTCTGGCACTGGGGCATCATGCTGCAGACATGTAGCATCATGTCCCACCCAGTCACAGGCTGACCATACCTAACACTAACCTCTTAATACTGAGTGCCAAGCAAGGCAGCTGCTAGTACCATTTTTTATAAGTCTTTGGTATGACTCAGCTGGGTTCAAACCTGCTACCTCCTGCATCTGAGGTGGATGCTCTAATTACTTAGGCCACTTGAGCAGTACCATATAATGAAGCTGCACAATAATTAGTTAGAACAAAGACTGAGTGAGATTGAGATAGAAAAATTAAGGCAGTGTACACCCCTGTGGTGCGAAAAATCCATACAATCACACAACTGATGAAATGGCACAAGTAGATTCAAGGCCTCTAGAATGAGCATGCTGTAAGGCACATGCAAAAGTAGAACTGACGATTGATAGGATTGGGCACTATTGCATCTATCATGAGTTCTACCTAGTAGGCATGCAGATGACTTTATACCTCTTTGATTGCTAAAACAAGCCAAAAGGCACAATAAATGTCCTTTCTTTACATGGTAGGGATGGATTTGTGAGACATATATGATGTAATCTTAATGTAGGGTAACATATCTGAGGAAGAAATTTAAAACTTTGATACCCTGGCTGAATACTTTGAGTTCCTGACTGAAATACACCAGAAATACCGCTGAATTTCAGATCTTTTTTGTAATTTCTTAACAAAAAGTCAGGCAAAATTTAAGATTACCATAGTGTCTTCTATACTTACCAATATCAACTTGACAGTCAAATGATTTTCATAGGAGGACTGAAGCCTGTGGTTTTCTGGGAGTAAGAAAAAAGATTCAGTTAAGAATTCATCAATAATGGAAAGAAACCAAAGGAAGGAAGAAGCGAGGTGACTGAATGTTCAGGTTCAGGCCTGAAAAAGCATAAAAATAGCATTAAAAGAATGGTTAATAACCCTTACCAATCACTGCTTTTATAAACCTAAACTTAACATAATTTTGCAAGTTCACATCCAGTGACCATGCCTTTAATGTCTCAATTACAGACTCATGAGGAGCTGCCCTTCCTCATTTTTAGTCCAACAATGAAGTTGAAATAAATTTGGCACAGAAAGCTGTAGGAAAATAAAATTATCATGTGGAATCCCAAATGACAAGTTTAGTTCCTGTGACCTTCACATTTGACTGCTTGACTTGAGATTCAAATGTGAGGTACCTCTGTCCAAGTAAAGACTACCTATAAAACTTGATGAAAACTGGATAAAGGAAAAATTGACTTACTGAGCATTAGCCAACAAAATTACAATGGCAGCTCCAGTGACCTTCACTTTTCACCTTGGCCTCAGAAACAATCAGAAGCTGCTGGTGCACAAGAATAATCAATATCTGAAGTCTGATGAAAAGCTGCCATGAAAATCTGATTTATCATGCTGAATGGAAAATAACATTTTCATATTTAGTAACCCCTACCATGCACCTAGCAACAAAAACAATCAATAGACTTCTACTTCCAGCCAAGGATATGCAACCTACAGGGTACAGTAAATCAAGTTGATATTGTGGAAACCATCTTGTCTACTGGCTAACATTGTTACTACTCTATTCCCCTAGTACTTCAGTCGTGGGATTAAAAGGTCAAAAAAGGTTATAATCTGCATGGTGAACCCACAACTTTAGCTAAAAGGTTAATATTAGAGCTAGTTGTGATGGCTTTATCAGAAAGGGCCTGGCTCTCTACAATTGTCAGGGTCATAAACACAAAAACTTTTGCTGTAAAACCACCATCTGGAGAAGATGGTTATTCAAGGGACATAACTCTTCTAAATGATAACAGATAATGCAGGAATGCTGGTTACTGGGATCTGCTGCAGTGGGAGATTTAATATAAATGGAAAAAGGTCAATAAGTTCATCAAAATGAGACCTGAATAAACAAAAATTGTATAAGTTACATCTACATATGATAGACAATTTGCCAACTAAATCATATCCATTTAGGTGTAAGCACCGTAATGCTGGTTAAAAATAACAAAGCATTCATGATATGAAGTTTAATCATCAAAGGCCATACTCTGTTCAACATGAAGATGATGAGACAAAACCCATAAAAGGCACATGATGATGCAGACACCAAACTGCACTAGAATATGCTGAAAGGTTCCTGACCTGCGCTGGTTACAAGGTTCAGCTGTAAAAATGCTGGAGCTGTAACACAGATGGGATAAGGGCAATAACCCTATCAAAACTGGAACTGAAAAGACAAAACCTTTAAAATGCACATCTACATATAATTGGCAAATCACAAATCACAATTCTCTGTATGAGTTGCAGAGCTATAGTCATGACAAGAATCATCCCATGTTAAGAAACAAAGTTAACTGTCAGGGGTCATAACTCTATCAAAAATTGAGTTGATTAAACAAAATCCAAAACAGTCAGATCTAATTCCATCAGACAATATATACACCAGATTGCATTGTAATATGTTGACTGGTTCCTAAGTTATGCTGGTTGCAAGGATCTGCTTCAGTTGAAACGTAATATTGATGGGAAGGGAGTAATAACTCAAAAACTGCACTTAATAGTATTATTGATGGGAAGGTGATAATAACTGAAGAACTGCAGTTGAAACGTAATATTGATGGGAAGGTGATAATAACTCAAGAACTGCAGTTGATAGTAATATTGATGGGAAGGGAGTAATTTGATGGGAAGGGGGTAATAACTCAAAGGCTGCAGATGGTATATAATACTGATGGGAAGGGAGTAATAACTCAAGAACTGCAGCCAAAATGGCTAAATCTTTAAATGGTGCATTTATATGTAACAGGAAATCATGTACTAAATAACATCCAATTATGTGTAAAGGTTGCAAAGCTGTGTTGGTTACAAGCAATGTGAACAGGCAGAGAGAGACAGGTAAAAAAGGTGATTACTGTAGGGATCCTGCATTTTAACACTGATTTTGTAAAGTGCAGTAAATTGCCTGTGAATGGTTGTTTTGGTAACACTGCTCTCTGTCAAGAATACCTGATATTTTGTAAAATAATGCTTAATGCGCAGCTTGAAATGATACAATAATTACACAATGATGTCATCGATATGACATCACTTGCTACCTATGTGTACTGTAGCATTTATGAACTCTAGATGTTGAACTTGAAATTGCTTCTACAAATTTTTTAAATTGCAACAACAGTTCTGTAAAAGAAATATTAAAGTAAATGAAAAGAATTTGAGATGGAGTCAAGTACTAACAACAATACTTTCAAAATAGCTATAATGACCACCATGTTGGTGGTCTGATCAGCACCATTTTATTTTAGAACAAATCAGATATCATGAGAAGTCTTTCTAATGAAACACCACGTCTATATGACTTTCTGTTAAGCATAGGTGGCTATAACAAGATTCTGAAGATGACAACCATGGAGGCCATACTGTAAATCATTTGGTAAAAACCCCATGTTGCTGTTATTATACATCTTGGATAAGTAGCTCTAACAAAGATTTAAAGATGGCTGCCATGTAGCCACTTCTGAAATCTAATTTTTACCATTGTCATCTAGTACCAATTAGACATCATAATAAATCTTACTGAAAACCCCATATCTATATGACCATTCTGGCAAAGTATTTTAAGATGGTGGCCATGCTGAATATCAGATCAACACCATTTTTATTTAGGATCATCTAGTTACCATAAAACGTCTTAGGGTTAGCAGCAACAAGATTTTCAAGATTGACAACTCTGCAGTCATGTTGGATGTGAAATTAGCACCATTTTCAATTAGGACCAACTTGACTTTGTATAAAGCCTTTTAGTAAGAACCATGCTGATATGACTATCATTTTAGAAGGCATAGCAATAACAACATTTTCTGCATGTCATCTTGGCAACCATATTGGATATCCAAGGGGCACCACTTACATGTAAGGCCCAGTCAACTTTAAAATGAACATATGTGTAAAGTTTATTGGCAATCTTTCCAGTAGTTTCACAGCAGTAACAAAAACTCCTTATGATAAAAGATGGATGTATGGCCAGTATTATTCATGGATACATTTCCTAAGCAGCGACTAACACAGGCAGAAGCCATGGTAGCCCACTGATTAGTGTGGCTGACATGCAATCAAAATGGTTATAGGTTTGAACCCTACCAGTGGATCAATCTGAGTCAGCTCTAGGATAGGCTCTTTATTCCAATTGCCTTGGCACTAAATAACCTATTAGTATTGCTGTGCCATGAAACACCAAACCAAATCAAAGGAAAAAGCATCATATCCATAAGTCTTACCCCAATCATTCAGTTGCTTTGCCACTTTCCTGTAAATAGTATTGACGATTCCTATCACAACTGCGTATATCACTGTCGGCATGAGCAGATTGAAGAAATTTAGCCAGCCTTTCTCTTTAGCATAGCGTTGGTCGGCCCAGTCTTGCAAGATGAAATATCCCAACATTATGTAAAAGCAAACAACCAAGCAGAGTGCAATAACGGGCACCGTTACTCCATAAAATCGAAGCACTCGTTTATATTTTGGGTAAACTGGTTCTGGTTTTCTTGTAACTGGATTTTCCCCAATCACTCCATAAAAGTTTGCCCGTGGTTCTTCCAACTGTGACGAAACATGATCTAATGTTCCCCATCTGTAGGCCAACTCTGAGCAGTATCTCTTCCAGTACTCTAGAAATATTGTGGTCCATACCAGATTGAAAACAGCAAATATAGCTTCCCGATAGACACTCTCCCAAGACGTGATGAAGTAAAGAATACCAATCACAGCAGGTGGAATCAGAGCAACTGTGTAGAATCCCAAGAAAGCAAAATACATGGCTATTTTCTCTCCAAAATAGTCCCGAATCTTATCTGTAAAATAAAATACAATATTTTTTATGATTTACCTGGCAAAACAAAAAGGGGAGGAGGGGGTCATTAGGAACTGAAAATATATGATGACAAATGCAATCAATCAAACTTTAAATAAAATAAGGCATTAGCAATGCAGACATAGCTATGTATGTATGTATATATATATATATATATATATATATATATATATATATATATATATATATATATATATATATATATATATACACACACATATTGTTACGTGTAGGCTTGTACAAATGTAACAGAAGAAAAGAGTGAAGTCAACAAGCTTCGTATATTTTAACAAAATAATTTATTTTCCTAGAAAACAATGTAAAAAATTGGTAAATAGGACTTACGGTTTGTGAATATAATCCAAAATTTAATCCTAAGAATGAAAAACACAAGTCCTATCACTAAATAGTTCTATTAGAATCCAGGTTCGAATCTCGACGACATACAAATATGGAAGGCTATGACGTCAGATGTGGTCCATGTACGAATATCAACAATTCCTCAATTGAGTCACAGTTTTTGTTTCCGAATAATTCCAGAATAAATTTCCATGAATATCTTTCAAAATTTTTTATAAGAAAGCCAACTTGTTGAGTTTCCAGGAGAATAAATTATTAAATCCAAAAAACAGATGAAAAACAAACAATCTGGCAACAAATAAAAAAAACACCTTGTTCCTTCAAGATGTTAAAACGACTCTGCCAGAAGAATATTGAGAATGCATATTTAAACCCCAAAAACATCATTTCAAGTCTCGCGAGATGGGTCATGTGGTCTCTTACTACAAGAGATCTATCACGTATGCCAGTGTAGCCCCACTTAAGAACCAATAATAAAGAAACGTTGTTTACACAGTGATCATGCAATCAAAGTATGGCCCTGATACTGACCAATCATTTTAACTACCTGTTTACGTTCTTGCCAACCCAAGACGAACTAGGTTAACTAAAAATAATTCTCATGTAACACGTTTTACGTCTTAAATAAACAACATTTACTAAAAGAAAATATCGAATTACTGAAAAAGAATTTCAAATCCTTTCAATAATCATTACAATAAAATGTAATGAAACAAAAATAAAATAAAAAGAATTTCAAAACTAACACACAAACAATTTAATTACATATATGTAACAATATATATATATATATATATATATATATATATATATATATATATATATATATATATATATATATATATATATAAACAAACACAACACAGTTCGCCCTTATTATAATATTCTTTATTATAACATGATTCTGGGTATTATGCACTGCTGCTATGAACCCAATTACCAAAATTAAATCACTGCTCTTGAATTGGTGAAGAAATTTATGCCAATAGAGGATGAAAGAAAACAAAATGAAGCTGAATATTAAACCTTTGCATCTGTATTAAAATGATTATTTAACAAAATTAAATTCACAAATAATATAAACAGAACAAAATATATATTAAATGTATGGAAACTAAAATTATGACTATACATTTGATTGGTATTTTGCTTATTCTCCCCTCCCCCACTCCAACACATATACTGGCATTCATTGAATGTCTGATCCATCTCGCTATGCAACAGTTCAGCATATAATACACTTGGCAGTTACAGAAGGTGTGTATGATAAAACACTGTGGACAGTTTTTATGAGAAGGTAGGTATGATCAAACACTGTGGACAGTTTCATGAGAAGGTGGGTATGGGTATGATCAAACACTGTGGACAGTTTCATGAGAAGGTGGGTATGGGTATGATCAAACATTGTGGACAGTTTAATGAGAAGGTGTATATAATCAATGCTGAGGACAGTTTCATGAGAAGGTAGGTATGATCAAATACTAAGAGTGCTGGAAATTACGTAGTACAGCAAAGCAATATTGCCCTGCATTTTTCTGACTGATTTTCCAATTCAACTTTCTGTTTCCACAAAAGCAACAAACCATGTGGGATTCATCAAACTTCTTCTACTATAAATCATATTTGAATGCCACTAATTTTTATCACATGATTACTATTTTATTTATGCTAATATACCCACATCAAAGTTGATACATATGTAACATGTGCAATAACATAGCATGATGTCATAACATGATGCAAAGGAGAGGGCATAAGAACCCAGGCAATGGAATGTATTTTCAAGTCATTCCACTACACTACTCCATGGTTTGGTCAAAATAAATTAGTAATTTCATCATTTCTTGAACAGAATGTAAAATCTTTGCTAATTTCAAAGGAAACTTGCTGAACAATTTCAATCTTTTGCTTACAAAGGCTCACAAAAGAAATTATTCACCAAAATTTCATACATTTCATTTGAACTCTGATCATCCATTTCTCAAATGCAGTAAATCTGGAACATATGCAATATAAACTCTATGTTTTAATTGACACATTTTATTTTAATATGTAACGTACATTATACATGCCTAACTTTCCAAAATAAAATCAAGAGTCATATTATAACTAAAATTTTTAGAAGATAGCCTTTCTGCAAATCAACAAATATCATTGTAATAGACAGTACAAAAAGTTACCAACTTCTTATGGATAGACAGAAGTGAGATAACAGAATCCAGCAATTAATGATTAGGTTTTTTAAAACAAAGCTGAGGCAAAATTATAATTACATTATATTAATCTGGTACCATATTTTCTTAAAACTGTTTAAGGTGAAACAACAGTTCAAAAGCAAAACTTGGACACATTATTTTGAGTACATCTAGATCCATAAAAAGGGCAAACTATGATAATGACTGACTATTGCCCACTCTCAGACTGTGATGCAATTATTATTCGTAGCAAAGGTGCCTCTGTTCCATTTAAATACTGTCTATACTCACTTATAAGTCAAGTCAAATTGCAAACAACAACGATCCTGATCTGCCACAGCATAATATGCTTGCAGATTAGGGTCTCTGTTGTTTGTTCTATTAATTAATCCTAAAAACTGCACAGACCCAGATCTTCCAGCACATTATGCGCCAGCAGATCTGGATCTGTGCAGTTTGCAGTTGGACTCCTTGTATAAGCCAGTATATAAAGTATGCATGTATTATTTGTCTCTGATCACCACTTGTCAAATAACCTTACCTCAAATCATGTTATATCTTTACTCCATCAGCAAAGATATACTGACAAAACTGACTGTTTAAATAAATAACAGTTGAACATTCACTTGCCCATTTAAATTGTATTTATTTGCCATTATCATTACCATCACCATCACCACCCCAACCATAACCATTGTTACTATCAAACCAACCCCCTCTTCCACAACAAAGGATGTAGTCCCATAAAGTAATTTCTATTCAAAGACAAAGCAGAATAAAACAAGAGTGCTGTAAATGGCATGTGACACATCTGCCTTGTGTGTTTCATAGTCCTGTATGAGGGCTCTGTTAGGGCATAGTTTTTATCTGCCTTGTGAGTTTCATATTCTTCTCTGTCGGATCTATTATGGCATAGCTGACACCCGCCTTGTATGTTTCATATTCCTCTTTGCAGGCTCTATTAGGGCATAGTTGAAATATGCCCTGTGTATTTTGTAGTACTCTATGCAGGCTCTATTTGGGTATAATTGACACCTGCCCTGTGTATTTCATAGTCCTCTATGCAGGTTCTATTTGGGCACAGACGACACCTGCCTTGTTTGTTTCATAGTCCTCTATGCAGGCTTTATTAGGGCATAGTTGACACCTGCCTTGTGTGTCTCATAGTCTTCTCTGTGGGCTCTATTATGGCATAGTTGACACCTGCCTTGTTTGTTTCATAGTCCTCTATGCACTCTTTATTAGGGCATAGTTGATACCTGCCTTGTGTGTCTCACAGTCTTCTTTGTGGGCTCTATTAGGGCATAGTTGACACCTGCCTTGTTTGTTTCATAGTCCTCTATGCGGGCTTTATTAGGGCATAGTTGATACCTGCCTTGTGTGTCTCATAGTCTTCTCTGTGGGCTCTTTTAGGGCATAGTTGACACCTGCCCTGTTTGTTTCATAGTCCTCTATACAAGCACTATTAGGGCATAATTGTTTGTTTCATAGTTCTCTATAAGGCTCTATTAGGGCATAGTTGTTTGTTTCATAGTTCTCTATACGGCTCTATTAGGGCATAGTTGACTTTCAAGATTAGTGACCAATGGGTCTTCATCACTCTGACCTAAATATGGTACTAACTAAACTTACTATGCAGTAAGAGTTATTTATTTATCTGATTTACCATGACTTTGACTTCTGAACTTTATGTTTGTATTACCCTAAGTGCAAGACACTTGTCAAGGAACTTGCTTGGGAATAAAAGTTAATCTGCAAAACCAACTTTTCTTTAAGCTATACAAATCTTGACCCCAAAATCAATCTGCCTCTGCCATACCTTAAGTGCAAGCCCTCTGCAAAGTTTGGTCCAAATTAAGTGTTCAAGAACAAAAGTTACTATGTAAAAACCATTTTTCTTCTTTCAGTTAGGTACCCTGACTTTTGGCCACCAAATTAATGTGATTCTTTATTACCAGATATGCAAGTCATTCCAAAAATTTTGTGAAGGAGTTTTTGTGCAGAAACCATTTCAGTCACAGTGACCTTGACATTTTGACCCCCAAATCAACTGACTTCTATCTTACCCCAAATGCAAACCATCCACAAAGTTTGGTCCTTGTCTGGGATATAAATCTAAAATTATTATGTAGAAATTACTTTTCTTCTTTTTAGTCACAAAGACCTTTTCAATCAGAAAACAACTGGCTTCTTCCTTATCCATTGCAAGCAATCTGTAGAGTCTGGTCCAGGATTCTGATGTATAACTATTATTAATGCATAGAAGTCATTTTTCTTCCTTCAGTCACAGTGACCATTTAACATTTTGATTTTAAATCAATAGGCTTTTCTCTATCACAGTGCTAGTAAGCCATCCACAAAGTTTGGAACTGAATATGGTGGAGAACTTAAGTTATTGTTCACAAACTAAATTGGTAACAGATGGACAGACAGATTGACAATATCATGACATGATATGCATTACCTTACAGCAAGCATATAAGAACATGAACACAAAGATGTTCTTAACTCAGCACATATTTATCTTTCATTTACCTCT
This sequence comes from Megalonaias nervosa, assembly GCA_016617855.1. NCBI lineage: Eukaryota > Metazoa > Mollusca > Bivalvia > Unionida > Unionidae > Megalonaias > Megalonaias nervosa. Next base: position 29,533 of record JAECUM010000287.1, on the reverse strand, counting down.
GTTGTATACAGAAATAGATGTAATGTTGAGTACATGTATGAACAGTGAAGTGAATTACTTGCATCAGTTATTTGCAACAAAATACATAAATGAACTGTTACTTTTCTGCTCAATATTTTACATATACTTCAAATTTTAATACCTTAAAGTTTCAGCTTGTGTTCTGTAATGGGATACTTTAAAATATTAAAGCCTCCTTAATTGATTTGGTGATCGTTAACTAGGGAATGACCTCCCACGGTGTTACTGCCCAGTGTGGACGGATAGATGGAACATTAACAGATAGCTGAGCAAGGCTATTGAAAGAAATAAACAACTACGAGCCCCCTTTTCCAATAAATAAAAATAAATTTAATCAATTTGTACATAACCAAAATTTCACCTTTCAGTCCAACAGATTTACTAAAATAAATGTAATCAATTAATACATAACCAAAATTTCACTTTCAATTAATACATAACCAAAATTTCACTTTTCAATCCAACAGATTTACATTGATAGAATTTAGTCGCAGTGTTCCATTTACATCATATTATGAGTGCTGAATTAACGAGTACAATTCCACGCTTGACAGCATCACCTGACGTCTCTCTCCTCTTGTCTTGTTTACACGTCTAATGCATGCGCTTTGGTCCTCATTCTGACCCCTGATTATTCCGACCTCTCTTAAGATGCGGATTTCCCTCTGACTCATCAGGTTTTCCTTTAACTTCTCTTCTCCTTTCTTTTCGAGGGTATAAAGCTGCTTCCTTAAATACGAGAGTATTACGAGAGCTAGTTATGTTTTTACCCACTTCTCTATATATATATAAACTCTCTTTGTTCGTATTCAGATTAGCGATTCACACTGCATAAATTCTGACATAATGTGATCTTAACGAATACTGTCCTTACAGATTTCTGTATTTCGGTAAGATACACCGGTATATTAGTACAAATGACCTTAGCTTGAAGTTCATTGCCCTCGTCGCATAGCAACTGATTAGGAATTACCACGTGTTCTCTACAGACACATGTGGCCGTATATACCAGTATACATTACTACACGTCTTATTTACATTTGACTAGTCAATTCTGTCCAATAAGATAAATGTTCAATTACTTATGGCATAATATTCACTAAATCTAGCTACAATAACCAATAACCCGCAAGACCATTTAAGCATTGCGAAATCATATATAAATATACAATTGTCATTAACTCACGACAACAATATCATCCTACCCAGGAGATCAATTCATATATCATAAGAAAAATATGACACATTGAATATTAGGGTTACATGCAATCCATCAATTCTATCAATGAACTGTAAAATTAAAGAATTAAATTGCATAACACTCTAACATATCAATAGAGTCCTACGAAATAAATACACGATACATGCGTGAATCATAAGCATATCAACACATTTGCAAAGAACCAAACAAATGAAAATAGAATATTATATGGAAATTAAAATTGTGTACCTTAATGCTGTTTCTTTCCACACAAACCGTGCGTCCTAGAACTATAGCCTGTCGTTTTTTCCTTCCAAGACAGCTACCTGACCTTTATTCGTTAACGAGGGAAACACAATTCTATTGTTCTCACGGAGTCGGACCTTTTGTCTTCTCACAAGGCAAGAGTCGAACTGAAGAGTTCTGAGCAAGTTGGTACCCTAAATTCTAGTCTCCCAAAGTGTACGCCTTAATTTTTACTGACCAATCAGAAGTAACTGTTCCTAAAATTCTCCCCAAATAATCACATCTTTCATCAGATTTCACCAGCCTAAAATATGCTGCAATTAGCTTTCCTTTGAAGATCAATTATTTGACATAAAGTCCTCTTCCGACTGATACAGTTGTAACTCTATGTACGCTGTGTCACTATACTGTTACGATGACTCGGTCAATTCTACTGAAGCTTAAACGTAGACCCTTTTATGTTTCAGAGATGAAATAAGAGAAATATCAGTGAACTTTCTCAAGACCTTTCTGGCTTGACTATGCTAACTTCAAAGCACAATTTATTCAACCTTAAGCTTCAATAAGTTTTCAAAATTCACCACATTACATGTTCTATACTCTCTAGTGTGTAGTAATTTATGACACAAATTGTTGGGTATTCATAACACTGTTTACACATCAAGCCAACTGTCATCACTGTAAATGCCACCAATGTCTTGATATAAGATTTATTCAGCTTTCTTAATACCTTATTTGAATATCTGTGTAATAACTTCCAGTGTTTGCTATGACAATACCTTTATCTCCTCCATTCAGTTATCAAAATCTGGGAAGTCAGATTTTTTTTCTTTAACACAGTAGAAAAAGCAGCAAAATTAAATGAAAATTACACTTAATGTATATAAATTTATATTGTCTTTACTCATATTAATTTCTTTTGAGAAATAATCAGATCAAAGGAATCAGTTTACAAGTATACAAGCCATCATAACTGATCTCTACAAGTGATATCAACTCTGCATATTTTCGTCAATTTGTGTTTCATCTGGTTAGGTGCTATTGCAATTATATTCAAACAAATGTATTTTTCATACATCATCTGCATATAATGAAAAAAAATGTTCTTGCATGCACTAATGGTACTTTATCATTGCAAATGAGTAGCATCTTATCTTTTTTTTTTCTTTGCAATAAATTTTTCAAAAAATTATAATGACACTGCAATTCTGAATTCTGCAGGAATTATTTTTGCCTTATAATACCTTACTGTTGAGCTATTTAAGAGAGAGACCAAAACTACATTACATAATTATGTAAGTTATGTAACTTGATTATGCTTAAATAGTCATCTAGTCTGTGTTTTAATTTACAACATACAAGAGGGGTAGAGGGAGATATACATAATATCCTGTGACTCAAACTCGGAGAACCCCTTCTGTGCTCAAAAGTTTCTTTTAACAACATAAAGTCAAGTCTACCATTCAAGCAGACTGGTTCAAAGTAGCATTTCATACCTATTGGCTGAGTGCTCCTGAAACTGTAGTACCATTCCACTCGCAGTCGTTTCAGCTGTTCTTGGTCATGAAGAGGAATGAGATTCTTTATGATCTGTCTGCTTAAGTACTTCTTTACTGCAAAAGTGACATACAGTATGTGTTTCCTTAATGGACTGTAATACAGCATGTATCTTCTTAGTGAAATGTAGTACAGTGTCTATATCCTTAGTGGAATGAAATACAGTATGTATAATCTTCGTGAAATGCAATACAGTATGTTATCATCTTAATGAAATACAGAGCAACATCTCCTCAGTGAAATACAATAGTGTGTTTCTCTTTAGTGAAATACAATACAATATCTCCTAAGTGGAATGCAATAGTGAATCTTCTTAATGGAATGCAATACAGTGTATATCGCTTTCAAGGAATGCACTATAGTGGTTATCTCCTTAGTGGAATGTGATACAGTATGTATCTCCTAGCAGAATGTGATACAGTATCTACTTAGTGGAATGTGATACAGTGTGTATCTTCCTAGTGGAATATGATACAGTACATAGTGGAATGCAATACAGTGTGCATCTACTTAGTACAATGTGATACAGTGTGTATCTTCCTAGTGGAATGTGATATAGTGTACATCTTCCTAGTGGAATGCAATTCATTGTGCATCTACTTAGTGGAATGTGATACTGATATTATCATCTTGGTTGAATGCAAAAACTGCAAGTTACTAATTACCCCTATAAAGGCAATTTATGTGTTTCTTATCATAAGCATTACATTGCAGCTGTTATCTTAATAACAAGGGAATTTAGATGAAAAGTAGCTTAAGTCTCAAACTGCACAGAGATTATCCCACAAGGTAACTTGGGTGAAGAAAAAAATGCCTTTTCAGGTGTAAAGTTTGTTCTAAATTAGCAGAAAAGCAATATTTATGTTGGCCCCTAAGTCTGTCCATTATAATCCAAGTATCAGCATATCAACTTCATCTGAGGAAGCCACAATGTTGTTTTGCAGTTTGTGCCGGTAATGAGAAAATAAAAAAAGAAAATAAAAAGAAACAATTATGATCATTCTCATCATCATTGGTGTCTTACGTTTTATATATGCCAACAATAATAATAATAATAATAACCTAACAGATCACTTTGATATCATGATCAAACTTAAAAAATCTCCCAGATGGTTTCTCACTTCTCCCATTTCTGCCTTGAGAGAGTGACTTTTCCATGACAGTTTAGGATTATCTCTGTTCAACACAAAGTTCTAGCAAGTTAAGTTGTCTCCATAAAAGATACAAGTAATGTCATCAAAACCTAGACTTTTTCCAGGATAAAGCTTGATGGCCTCATATCCAGGGATGTTACCATCCTCTTCTCCTGCTCTCAGAGCCTCCAATTCATGAAGAATGATTTTTTGTTTTTCTGCCACTGTTAGAAAGTTATCCAAGTCCTCTGTTGGGAAAAGAGAGAACCAATCAATTAATTTAATATTTATCAACTGCATCATTTAGTTAAACATTATAACCAATGTAAAGTGCTAACCCTACTGCAAACAGCATAAACCCATAATGCACCAGCATATCATCAAAATCTGCACTAACAATGCTATCTCATACTGTCACTGTGACATACTGTTACTGAATTTAGCACAACGATGATATTCAGCAACAAATATAGTGTAGATCTGACATACCCTTTCCCTCAGCCCACATAAATCCTTTTTCCAATTCACTATAGTGAAATATTACAGAACAAGATGTCTACCCAAATTGGCTATTTCTCAGCAATAGTTTAATTCAACTGATAATGTTTGTCAGATATAAATAGCAACAGTCTACAGGCAATGGTCAGTGGAAAATTATACATAATTATTCTTGAGCTGTAACCTTGGCCTTGACACAAAACTTGACATGTGTCTTCAGTGTACTCTGTTGAGAATGATTTACTGCCTATATATGTATGATGATATTACAGAAATATTGTGACAAGAGTCCCTTGATGAACTAACACTCGACTGACCAAAGAGAATTTCCAGGAATCTGATATATGCCCATTTTTTTCCTTTTTCAATTTTTTGGGGCAGGTATTGAAAATGTATCTGATAAGCCTGAGAAACTGCAACAACATAAATTTGGTAATAAAATTATTTTCTTATGTTCGAATTTACATGTTGACAACATATTTGTCTGGCTAGCACCATTTCATTTAGGACACAGCTGACATTATAATAAGTCATTTACAGACCCAACCACCCCCATCACTATGGCTGTCCATTCAGGAGAATTAGCTACTAAAAATGTTTGAGATGACAACTATGTCTGCCATTATATTGGATCTCAGATTAGCATAATTTTGTCAAATTGGAACCATTTTCACTTAAGCCCAACTAGACATAATAAGTGTTTAAGTGAAAACACCATGTTGATATGACCATCCATTCAGGAGAGGAAGTAATAACAAACTTTTGAAGCTAAATGCCAATGTGGTCACATTGACTGTTTTGAGGGTCACCATTTTAATTAGGACCAACTCAAGATAATAACACATCTTTCAGTAAAAAACTGAATAACAGTGGCTATATTTGATGCCAGGTCAGCATCATTATCAATTAGGACCCACTTAATATCACAGAATGTCTTTTACTGAAACCTCATGTGAATATGACCATAGTAGAGATAAGATTTTCAGGATCATCAATGTGGTAGTCATTCTGGTTGTTAGATTGAAATTTTTTCATTTAGGATGAACTGGAGATAATATTAACAATTTCAGTGAAAACCTCAGGTTGATATGACCATCTGTTTAAGTGACGCAGCAATAACAAGATCTTCAAAACAGCCCCAGTGGCAGCCATATTTGATGTCATATTGGCATCTTTTTCATTTAGAACCAACTAGATATAAAAAATCTTTCAATGAAAACTCTATTTTGTTAGTTGCAATAAGATTTTCATGATAGCAACTGTGGCAGCTGTACTGGATGTCACACTGGCACCACTGTCACAGAATTATGTTTTGACTTGTTGACTGTTCCCTTCATGAACCCCATACAATCATATACAAATAAATCTTTGATAAATTAATCATTTCATGTGGTTTTAACTTGATAATTTGTATTTTTTTATTTTTTATTAATTGATATATGTATAATCCACACAGATATTAGTTGTAGATATTAGTTTTTCATCTTAGAGAATGACTATAAGTATAAAATGTCTTTTCATCCAATGGTTGGTACAAGTCACCCAGTAAACAAGTGTCAAGTCCCTGAACTTTAATTATGTTCACACATGTACATGAAAACTTTTATTTTGTGCATTTGCCATTAAGCCATGTTGTAGCAAATATGTGATCTTTTGCTGTGATGAAAACTACTCTTGTTTTCATGTCTATATTGCCATTATAAAAACTAGTCTTGTTTTCAAACCTATATTGCTGTGATGAAAGCTCATGTTTTCATGCCTATATTGCTGTGATGAAAACAAGTCTAATTGTCATGTCTATATTGCTGTGATGAAAACTAGTCTTGTTTCATGTCTATATTACTGTGAAGAAAACTAGTCCTTATTTCAGGTCTATATTACTGTGATGAAAACTAGTCTTGTTTTCAGGTCTATATTGCTGTAATGAAAACCAGTCTTGTTTTCAGGTCTATATTGCTGTGATGAAAACTAGTCTTGTTTTCATTTCTCTATTGCTGTAATGAAAACAGTCTTGTTTCTGTCTATATTGCTGTGATAAAAACTAGTCCTGTTTACAGGTGTATGATGAAAGCTCATCTTGTTTTCAGGTCTATATTCCAGATACAATGTTATTTTATTTTTCCTGGCTGCAAATAATGTTTAATTCATTACCTTTATTGTAAATTTGATCAAAGAATATGTGGGGTTTTAAATATTTCTTAACATCAAATTCTAATGGTTATCATATGAATAGTGATCACATATTGAACACTTGAACACTTGTCAAAAAGAACATATATGTACTTACAGAACACTGTCTCATCTTGTAATATCATTTCTCATTGAATTTTCTTCTTTAATTATTCACTACACATTTTCTGTTTAAACATATGTACCATGCATCTGCCATTCGGCCATGTTGTTGTGAAGACATGATCTTTTGCACTGATGAAAATAAGTCTTGTTTTCATATCTATACATGCACTGCAGGTCAAGCTGTGCAAAAAAATCATTTGGTTGAAGTCTTGTAACTTTATTTCTAATTTATTTCAAACCCTGTGACAAAAAAGGGCACCCACTAGGGGACTGATATAGGAATGCCACCGGACCTAATCAACAATGCACAGCAGGAGATACATGGAATCTTCAAAAAGACTGGGGACTGATGTTGGACATCGCCAAAAATGCACCGTGAAAGTTGCATGGAATCTTCAAACTGAGACTTGGATCAGATTGTCCAAATGCACGGCACTCTGGTGTTTCCAGATACAGCATGAGGTTGTTGACCTATAGAAATAGTCCAGGACCTGGATGTACATCCCCATATATTATTAACCACACTCTGTTGTTGGAATGTTGTGGTCAAAAACATCTTATAAATGTCCTTACCTATGCATTATGTGTTTATCTAATTCAACAAGGTGTATTGTTTATCTCTAAATTTATCAGATTACTGTTTGACATTGTTTGTTGTCAACATATATCTATGTGGAGAACTTTATTCACTTTAGCTGTGCTGTGAGCATTCCCAGGACTTCAGTACAAACTATATTGGACCTTGTTGCTTATAATTTTTTTTCATTGACTAAGCTATGTCATGATTTCCATATATACTCTTTAAACACTGGTTCATATATTTGTCACCTGTTTTCATAACTCTGGACCAGTTAGGCATCATAGGAAAACTTTCAGTGAAATCCCCATGTTGATGTGACTATCCATTTAGGGCTAGTAGCGATAACAAGATTTTCAAGATGGCTGCTGTGGGAGCCATACTGGATGTTAGAGGGGTACCAGTTTCATATAGGACCTGCTAAATAAATGTGTCATTAAAGTTTCATGGTAATTTTCCTGTTAGTCAAAAAGTCATGATAACAAACTTATGCAAACAGGCATTTATATTTGTAGATGATGGCTTAAAGCCAATCACATAGTTGTTCTGATCAATGACCAGTACAGCTCATAAAGTGCTCATATTGTGATACAACTTTAGGCTCACAACATCATCACAAGTCTGCACATTTCTACTAATTATTTCAATAAAACAGTTCAGCCCAGGTTCTGTGATCACATAATGTATACCCCTGCACACTCAGGGATATAGAATACTGCCTTAGGATGCATCACATTAATGATTTCCATTTAAGACTTTTCAAAAGAATGCAATTTGTATTTATAAAAACCTGACTGCATTTTAAAGACTTTACTCTTATTTGCCTTTATATTTACTTTATATACCTTCCTTGGGATAAATATATAGTCAGAATTGTGCTGATGTGTGATGTATATATATATATATATATATATATATATATATATACATACTCAAACACACAATGTACTGGTAGATCAGGGTTTACATTGACATGTAATACTTTCAATGAAACAGCAGACCCTAATTTAACAACAGTCGAACAGATAGGGGTCTATGCTGTTCACATGTGGGTACACATTATACACAGATAAAACAGTATTGAATGAGCAGTTACTGTAAATCACATTTTTGAGTATCTTTAAATTTTCATGTATCTTCCTATTATTAACACAGCAACCATCTTGCCATTAGCAAAATACTTAACAATATTAATTTTTGAATTTTTCCATCTTGCCATTAGCAACATAGCAACCTTCTTGCCATTAGCAACATACTGTTTAATAATAATTTTTGTGTATCTTTCCATCTTGTCATTAACAACAAACTCTACAATATAAATTTTTGTGAATTGCTGATAGGCAGAAAAAAAATCTTTTGGTCTTACTTTCATATACTGGTAGTTGCTTTTCAAGTTTGCTTACCCAATGATAATCATCACCATATATATATATATATATATATATATATATATATATATATATATATATATATATATATATACTAGTTTTGGCTTTGAGGAGTTGTCAATTTTTAGAGATTCTCTGTTTTCACTACTGAATTAAATGTGATTGGTTATGCCCCTTTACCCCTTGCACTACATTCACTATTAATGCCTACATTAATATCCATGTCATCAAAGAAATTTCCAATCAAATATTGTACACAAGTTTTTAATGCCATCATTGCTGAAATAATGATTTTCTCCATTAAACATCAGTGAATTAAACTTAGGGAACTTGTTTTCATCAGTTTTTGTTGAAACAAATTATCAAAAGATAGGTTATTTTTTAACAATTGACTGTCCATGGTCTGAGAAAGGTTCAGTTATATGAGGTTCACGTACATGTTCACACTTTGGTCCAGTTATTTATTTTAGTTTTCATCATAGAGGGCTTTTGGTTTATTGGGACCAAAAAAAAAATTCTGTTAAGGGGTAGGATGTGGGGCAGTTTTCTGATCATCTCATTGCCTAATTTTAATACTCATAACATTTTAGCAAAAATCAGGTCCCTTGTTAAATTTACTAAAATCTGATGCTAACAAAAATGTTCTCACTTTGCAATATCTTGCTATTACAATTATATGACACAATAATCTGGTTAGTCTGATCTACTTGATTCTCGTCACAAGCCACTGGTGAAAATCTGCTATGCTCTTTTTTCACCTGTTGCTGCCTGTCATAAGATTTAATTATTTCTCAATAAGCATAAATCTGTGAAGGCTGAAACAACACAATGTTACACACTGACTGAATGAACCAATCAGATTTTCTCTAACCCAACACAGCCACAATCAGTCATTAAGAGGTCGCTGCCACTGATGTACAAGAGCTGACTTAATTGGTTTTGTCTATGTATATTCATGAGATATTAGGGAATCTAAGTGCAAGCTGGCAAAGGTTTAAAAAAAAAGCATGAAGTAGACTTTTGGCCATGTTTGCGATGATGATACTTTAACTATATATTTTATAAGTTACTCCATTTGTTTGAAAAGGAACACCCCATCATAATTTTTATTCTGATACACCCAATCTAGCTGAAAGCATCTCACTAAGTTCAAAATAATTTTAAAAGAAATTGTTTACTTATATACATATACATATAAACATCTTATTAACTTAAGTTTTTAAAAATTTTAAAACTATTTAGAGCTGAAAAGGAATAAAGATTTCACTATGTACTGCTTAGTAATATGCCTACTTAGGAGAGGTAATTCCTAGCATTAAAGAGAAGCAATCAACACACTTTAAATTGCAAACAGAACACCTCTAATTTTTGTACCAAAATAGACCTTTGAAATACTTTCAGTGGAGTTATTCAGGACAAAAAGAATGATGGAGAACTCAATTAAATGCTTAAGTATGCAAGCTAAAATACCATAATCTGATAATAATCCCATCCCTGCCTCTCACCACCAATTTATAAATTTTGGAGTAATTATTTTACAAAGGATATTCTTATCTGACATTATGCTCATTGCAATATATTTAAAACATTTATTACTCTGGCCCTCATCTTATTAGTGAAAAAATACTGTACCAGCAAACTCAAAGTGTCATAAGAACCACAGCAAGTCTGCACAAAGTAAATAAAAGAAATGCATCTAAAAAATATGAATTTGAAAAGGGACACTTTTAAATATTTTCAGTCAACAGGAATAATTTGCACCAAACTAGCTTATGTAACCTTAGCAGTGTAAGTCAATTGATGATCTCAACTCAATCCCAAATATTAATTTCAATTCAGTCACATGCCCAACCTTCCAACCCCCTTTTTTCCTTTGTGCTTCCTGTCCTACTGACTTTAATAATTATATAGGTTACACATGTACAATGAAATAGATTCATCTATGTTGTCCTCAATGAACAAATGAACTATACAATGAAGTGTTGTTTAACAAAATTCCTATTCATCTTAATAATTCAAAAGTTTCCTGACAAGTTTAGCAAAACAAGCTGCTGATATATTTTTACCTGAGTTCTTAAAATTGGCAACATCTCGGAGGGTGAACTCCCTGTGGTAGCCATCCTTGTAGACTTTCTTTATTTCCATCATCTCTGTCGCAAGAAGTAAGCGCTCTGTGGTTGCACTGATGAAGAAGATGGTCTCCTGTATACAAAATTAGTGTTATGTATATTTAATTGTTTGTTTGTTAGTTTTAATTTTTTTTATTTCATTACATGTTATTGTAATGTAACAATGTTTACTGGATTTAACCTTGTCCAAAATTGAGTTCAGTTCTGTTTGACCTGATTGACTTTTTTATTTATTTTTTTATTTCATTGATGTAAACAATTAATAATAGCTTCATTATTCTGTATGTGTATAAGCTAATTAACCAAATTATTATTGAGGTAAACATGTTGATTTGGGTCAGGGATTTGGAGATTCCAAATTGAATTTTATAGGCTATTGTGTTGTAAGTAAACAAGGCTGATTAGAAGGTTATTTTCCATTAGGTAATGGTTGCTTTTAGAAAATGCTAATTGTGACCTGAGGTCAAGCAGAAAACTACATTGTCTTGTGACTGTCAGAATTCTACCAGTTGTGCTTTAACATCTGGCACTTTAAGTTGTATTATGTTGTGAACAGTTTGGGTTGAATTTTATTTTCTTCAAATTAATGAATTCAAGTGATTATTTTCTCTGGAAATACAAAAGTGCTCTGACAAAGTTCTTGGATAAAGAAATTCATTGGAATTTATACTGAATTCAAACCTGGAATAATGTATGTGTTTCAACAAGAGACTGATTACACATCAGCACTTTGCTGACTATAACAGATGTCATCGCCTTCAATTTCTGATCTCATCAGGACTTGAACTGAGTTTCATTCAGGACTTTTTAGTACTAGGACTTGTGTTTTTAATTCCTGGATTACAATTTGGATTTAATTCACAATACTTAAGTTCTTTTTTCTCATTTTTCACTTTGCATTCTAGGGCAATAAATTATTTGTTAAATTTTACAAAGCTTGTTGTCTTCACTCTTTTCTGTTCCTTATTTTAAGAGCACAGACTCATAACATTAGCAAAACTGTCAAGCCATTAATCAAGGAATTTTGTTTCTATTTTTTTTTTCTGAAACATCACTGTTTCTAAATCTATCTGGTTTGTACAAGTTTAGCCTACATTCATTTATTCTGCTAAGTAAATATCAATGCTAACTGTGCAGATCAAAATGATGTGATCTTTACATTGTAAAATCTTCAATACAATGTTACTTTTTAACAAATGAACAACAGCACTGTAAGAGATTGGACATAAAATGATGGTTGCAACTTAATTATTGTAATAACAGTAATGAAAGAAAATGATAAAGTCAATGAAAATACATGAAACCTTTTGAAACCTTGTACAATTTACAACCTGCCTTAAACTGGACACACAGGTTTTCTGTTGCAAAATAGCTGATGGGATCTCAACAAGAGTGCCATACAAAATATCCACTCACCAACATTAACTCTTCTTTGAATCTGAAGAGCCTATGACCTTCAACCTGTGCAAATGTTTTGAATTTTATAAAAAAAAATACCCATTTAGTTGTTATTTGCAGTCAATTAGTGAAAAAGTACTTTTTCCGCATACTTTTTATGTAATGATCCTTACTTACGGATAGATATTCAGCTTGGAGTAGAACAAGAAAATGCACATCTGCCTACAAATTTTTTGGATTGCTGTAATCATAAGCTATTTTAAAAAGATTAAATTCTCAAACATTTACCAATTGACTACTCATATTTTCAGACAGGACAGTAACATAAAATGTATAGTGAAACTTCTCTAAACAGATACTAGTGTAATAATGAGATTCCAAACTGTGAACAATATGTAGGGTTCTTGGTTTGGTATTAGACTGGTTCAGCCATAGCTTTCGCATGTAAGATTATTAGAACAAGGATTACTCAAAATCTGGAGAAGTGATTGGACTAGTTCATTTGATGAGATGATACAATACATCACTGTGATGATGAGACATTTGTACATAAACAAGGACAGTTTCACTGGCTAAGACTTGCCTTCCAGGACCCTATGCACTGAAAAATATTATGATGCCCCCACCCTTTCTTACAAAATGTGAAACTAAAAAATGACAATATAAAAGGCTAAAAAGGTTGGAAAATACCAGTGTTGCCATCATTCCAAATCAAAATACTCATACATGCAGATCGAAATGGTCATATATAATTCATTTAATTTTATCCTCATCAATTAATTTAGATTTTTTCTGGTGTCCCTCTTGGGCTGGTGCCGTAAGCATGTGCTTAGTCTGCTTAATGGGTAATCCGGCACTGTACATCAGCATCTGCTGACAAAGCGAAGTTCAATTAATCAATTCCTATTAAACTTGCTATATAATTCTGGCTTGAATGATTGCAGATTTCATATCTAAATAAATTCTAAGATAGGAAGACATATTTCTGTAACAGCAGCACTGCAACCACCCAAACAACTGTCCCAGGAGAAGCGGGGAGAGGACTAAGCTCAGCAGAGGGAATCAAAATTCCTCTCAAGAGGTTTTATAATGGTGTAGGGAGCAGAATTAAGTTGCATGGGGAGGCTGGGGTAGAATTTCTTCCTATGCCACTGCTTTGTAGCGTCGCTTGTACGAAATCTGACCAAAGCACCTTTTGTCGGCAATAGACCAACGAAATATTTTAATAGACCCTAATATGGCACAGACCTCACATAGTCGCACATGAGCGGTTCAATAAGATGAGGTTTGAGGTATAATTTAGCTGAGAAAATCAGCTACCTCTACAGTCTGGACATGTATTTTAAGTCCAAAAGACCATACTAATACTAATTAAAATTTCTTACACTAACCACCTCCATAAAACAGCCAAGATTTGAGAAGTGTCTGGTATAGGGAAGCTATGCAAGCACAGTAACCGCTGTTATTTTATGGCACAATATAAAGTGAATTCCAAATTTCTTGTGGTGTATCAATTTTCCTGAATTCCATAGTTGCTGCCAGGCACAAAATGAAAGACCAAACGATGATTTTGTAGAAAACAGAAGGACCTTTTTTGCAATCCATGAATAAAGTATACATGAAAATATCATTTATTCTATGAAAATTTATATATACCCATGAAAAACAATGCAACAAATTCACAGTACTGTATGTGACTGATTGAAACTGGACATGAAAATTTATTTTTTAATGACAGCTTTGTAGCCAACAGTTGTCTCCATGACTGAATTATTAAAATTAACCATTTATATCAAATAAGGCAATATTTTAATATTCTTTAAATAAAATGTTAGATTGCTGAACATACTTATTTCCAGGATGCTGATATAAAGCCATTTATTCTTCAAGACAAAACAAAAGAAAAAAGAACAAATATGAATTTCTCATACACAGAATTTGGATTATAAATCTGTGACAACTGTATTTGTGGCTAAAAATATGAATAGCTTCAGCTCTAAATGAAAGATAAAATTTAAAATTATTTTACATGCCTGCATAATTTATCTCCTTGAAAAAATTGTTGGCTATCCTATGTGTCAGCGACCTTTAAAATTAATGCATGAAAACTTCATGGATGCATGCCTTCATGTTTTTTTGAATGTAAATACACATAAATGAATGGCCACCTCACAAACGTTTTGTGAGCGAGACTATGAAAGGTGATTTCTGAAATATTAGTGTTGATTTATATACATCCCAAATGATCAAAGTGATATGTTAATGTAATTTTACCACAAACATACACTAAAATTGGTTAGATACTGGATTCTTAAGTGTTCCATTACAATAACACTTTATCATGGAACTTAAGAGATGTGATCAACAGAAGTCAACTTGTATAATGATTACATGATTTTAATGAATACAATGTGACTTCATGGAACACACACTAATCCATCATCTGTCTTACACATTACAAGTGAGACTGCCTTACACTGCAGAACATATTCCCTCCTCACTATCGGGAGCCATACAAGTTTACCAAGTTAAAACTGAGGTTGCCTTACATGGAGATATGGTATACAGTCTCATCACTACAGGTAGCAATACAAGTTTACCAAGTTACAATTGAGGTTGCCTTAAATGGAGGTATGTTGTACAGTACCCTCACTATGGACAGCCATACAAGTTAACCAAATTACAAGTGAGGTTGCCTTCAATATATGTACTTTGTACAGTACCTTCACTACAAAGATGTTCAGGGAAGTTGTACAAATTTACCAAGATCCAGGTGGCCAAGTGGTCTAAAGCGGTAGCCTTTACTGATTACTGCCATCTCACCTCTGTCCACATGGGTTCCAGTTTCAGGCTTGGCCAATGTGGGTATGTGAAAAAATCTGCCAGTAGCATCTCATTGGTTTATGGTTCTTAGTGGGGTTTTCCTGGGTTCTTCTTCCACCAGTTCTACTGACTGTCAGATATAGCCTATTGTGTGCTGAAAAATGGTGTTAAACCAACAGCAACAACAACCCAAGTTACAAGTGAGGTTGCTTTATAATGAGGTATATTATACAGTCTACTCACAATAATTCTGTTCTGTTATATATCAAGTTATAAGTCAGATTGCCTTATACTGAGGTAGGTTCAATATTAAAACTACAATCACAAAATTGTATTGATGACCATACCCATGTGGGACAGTGGTTTACTGAGGTGCTTAACAGTGTGGGACTATGGAGTGGTATACTGAGTTGCTTAACAGTGAGGGATCATGAAGTGATATATTCAGGTGCTTGACAGTGGAAGACCAGTGGGTGGTATACTGATGTGATTAACAGTGAGGGACCATTAAGTGGTATATTGAGGTGCTTAACAGTGTGGGACCATGTAGTGGTATACTTAGGTCCCTAGTGTGGGATCAATGTACCTAAATCTCCATTCCATCTGTACCTGCTTCTTTGTGTCAGACACTGAAAAGGTCTAAAAGTCAAAGACCATATGGGAAAAACCATTTTCGAAAATATGATGAATTGTTTTTAATTTTGCCTGCCACATTGATAGTACATAATCTTTGCACTCAATAAAATTAGGCTTCTGACTGATTATTTCATGTGGGGAAAAAAGATATTTTTTTTTAAGATTTGCCATGGCTCTTTTCCTAACACGGATAGTCTCCCAAAGGAAACGATCCTGTACTGACTGAAAAGAATTTCCTGGAATTAAATACAAGACCAGTTGTTCTTATTAATGGCATGCCAATCCAGTTCATTAGCAGGTCATGCTAGGACTCCCTAACCTCATCAAGATTAAATAGTAAAGTCTGAATTGGGTTTGTGTGTGTAACACCCCAAGGACTGTCACCAGATCAATAATCTGTCACCAGATCAATAATCTGCATATGCTGATAGGGGTCTGATCAAGACTGCTGTTCTCACTCTACGGAAGATGTCATTTGCCAATCTTGGTCACTGGGACACCAATATCAAGAGGGTGCTGCTCCCCCCTCCCCCGTGGTGAGGGACAATCATAACTTACTCTCATGAGTTTTTATTCCCTTTTAAGGGGCCAAAAATCACTCATTCACTGGAACTGATAGCATTATACTGAATGCCTTATACGATCTCTAAACCACAGAGGTCACAAAATGTTTCTGAATAACAGGGGCAGTAGTCTTTACTGAGATTCGAAGATATCCAGACATCTCATGGGAATGGAGATGGTCATCCACTGAAGACAAAGAGGAAGAGAGGCCCTACATTAACCAACAACTTTAACCAAACTGTTGTTCCACCCTGGGACAGAACCCATAAGCAGGAGTGGAAATGAGACAAGGGAAGCATATGATGATGTTGTATTTCAACATTGAAGCAAAGCTGGTTTTGAAGTTAAGGAAATGTAATGGAAAGAAACATTCAACCAAAAATGTACTTCATGAGAATATGTGATATTATATTAAAAATATGAAGTGAATAAGGGAGGGTACATTTGTTCATTCAGACCAAATTCCACCATGAGTTCTCAGATAGAGAATCCACTACTGTCCCTTACATGTGTATTCTGTATCAGTGAAGGCTATACTTAATAGAATCTCGAGGGACTCTACTGAATGTCCAGTTGAGTTATAGTGCTTGGCAAGTTTTTGTATTGCTTCAACTGAAAAGGTTATTCATTCATTTTCTAAAGTAAATAGTTTTGCCAACATATTGGATGAACCGCTCTGATGGCCTAGTGGTTAGAGCGTCCGCCTTGGGTGGAGGAGGTCACAGGTTCGAACCCCGGCTGAGTCATACCAAAGACTTATAAAAATGGTACTAACAGCTGCCTCGCTAGGAGTTCAGCATTAAGAGGTTAGTGTTGAGACTGGTCGGCCTGGTGTCAGGATAATGTGACTGGGTGGACAGCATGCTACATGTCTGCAGCATGATGCCCCAGTGCTAGACATCACTATAAACTGCCACACTACAGACATCATAGCAATATGACCGCAAAATTGTTAAAGCTACATTAAATATCCAAATTACACACACACAACCTCACACACATATTGGATGCAGCAAATTTTGCATGTCAGAAGAGAGACTGCAATTTTGGCTGAACATCCAATCATCTGACAGTAAAGCTAACTGTAGCAAAACTTCAGAGTAACTTGGTCTCAGACATATGAAAGCAGATTAGGCAGCATGTCTTTACAATTCAGTGTGCCTGTATATATGACCTGTCCAAGTTACTTTGGCACATACCATTAGGCAGCA
The DNA here is from genome assembly GCA_016617855.1 of Megalonaias nervosa. Taxonomy (NCBI): domain Eukaryota; kingdom Metazoa; phylum Mollusca; class Bivalvia; order Unionida; family Unionidae; genus Megalonaias; species Megalonaias nervosa. Next base: position 11,856 of record JAECUM010000287.1, on the reverse strand, counting down.
CATCTTTACAATTCTAGTGCCTGCATATGAGACCTGTCCAAATTACTTTTGGCAGATAGCAGGTAGTCCATAAGATAGTTACGTCAACAGTATGCAACAACAGGAACTAATTTCAAATATTCTCTTCATATGTTCAGAAGATTTAATCTGGTGTCGATGCCTCTGGAGGATCTGTTGCTATCAATGTTTCAGAATGATCTATTGCTGTCAGTGTTTCAGAATGATCTATTACTGTCAATGTTTCTGAATGATCTGTTGCTGTCAATGCTTCTGAATGAGCTGTTGCTGTCAATGCTTTTGAATGATCTATTGCTGTCAATGCTTCTGAATGATGTTACTGTCAATGCTTTTGAATGAGCTGTTGCTGTCAATGCTTCTGAATGATCTGTTGCTGTCAATGCTTCTGAATGTGCTGTTGCTGTCAATGCTTCTAAATGATCTGTTGCTTTCAATGCTTCTGAATTAGCTGTTGTTTTCAATGCTTCTGAACGAGCTGTTGTAAGTTGGATTATTTTAAGGGTGATTTTCCATTATGATCTCACTTTTTTAAACCAAATTTGTTGAGTCTGAATCGGTGTTCTCACAATTATGGGATTCTGACATTTTGTGAATAAAAGACAACAAAAATGTGAGGGAAAATATACCAGGAAGTATGCAATAATAATAATAATAATAATAATAATAATATTAATAATAATAATAATAATAATAATAATAATAATAATCATAATATCTTAACTGCTTATTTTTTTAAATGGCAGTCAAACCAATGTCATCATAAATACTGCCAAAATATGAATAACAAAACTGTATTGTATTAATTCCGACAGCATTATTGTGTAGTTTTTCATGTGAAAAAGCAAAGATACAAAAATCTTGGCAAGATCTGCAGGGCATTTTTAAGATTCTGAGAATTTTCTCCATAGTTTTTTCTCTATTGTATTTACTGTAGTCATTACAGTGTTGGGAAAACTTGCATGTTGCAGAAAGTATATATGTACCAACCTAATTTTAATCTGCACAAGAATCCACATCATGCAACTGCACCTTATTGTGTATATTTAACTGCTTCCAGCATAGCATGGATAACAGCAAGGATTTAACACTGCATTCAAAAGTTTGCATGGAACATGATGGTACTCTTGTTAAGGGAGATGAATCTTACTGGCAAATTACACCATATCAATAATGACGATTCCTCAAGGCCTGTCCAATTACTATGTATATTAGTAAGTATTTATATTCTAAAAGCAATATATTTTTTTTAAAAAGGAGTACAACTGCATTTTTACTAAAATAATTAAACATAAACACAAAAAAGATTTTACAAAGAAGCTATTAAAATAGCATTTGTGGGTACCAATACTGGAATCAATATCAGAACACTACATGCATGTTATTAGAAACTACCTGTGTGTAAGTACATTATTCTCTAAGTAAAAATATTTTGTTTTTATTTCACCACACGATGTACACAAACTATTTTTAAAATATATTATGCAATACATCAAAAGTCTATTGTGTCTGGGATTAATTGAATAAAACAATAATTTTCACTCATAAATAAATAAAAATCCATGTATAAAATGAAATAGGTATAACTTTAAAATATTGTGTCAATATTGGACAGGATAAATAAATCAGTACAGTGATGTTAAAAAGCATAAGTGATACAAGTTGTCTAGGTAACAATGTATGAAGCACTCCTACAAACTACTGTGGAATAGAATGACAGGTGGAATAACTTTTTTTTCATATGTTCATGACATGCTTAGTTCAAAATTGTAAATGAAAAAAAATCTTGCAATTTTGTACAATATGCTGTCAGTATTGATATTATGTGATCTCTGATTACTGGCAAACTGAAGAACCCAAAACAAACCTTCAACCTTAGATTGCAGACCACCTATCCTAGCACATGTTGGAACCAGGGATTTAACCTGGGACCAAAGTACAAGTAAGCATATTACTGCTGTTCTAGCCAGGCCACATTGTAATGTCTGTTATATAACTTGTGACTGACATATTTTGCTTTTATCATCCCCATTAAATATCTCAGTTTTCCACACTCCATAGCTTTACTGTTCAAATGTGTAAAATGTTGACAGAAAAATCTCATGTCTGTATTGCCTTTCCAACTTTGCAAGCTATGAATAAGATATAATGAAAAAAGTTTTACATAGTTTTATATCTCCATAGGAAACCAAGATATAGCTTATAGCTCAATTGACAGAGTGTTAGCCTCCTAATACAAGGTTCACAAGTTCAACACCCACACAGGACAGCCTGGGTTGGCTGCCTCAGTGTGTTCATGGGAAAAGTGCTTAGCTTCAATTTCTTTGGCATGATTTAGTCAATACTCTGTTGAAAGTGATGTCAAATACCAACTAAAATCTTCATAATTTACTGATCAAATTGAAATGGCTTGTGTATGCATCCACTATCATTTAAATGTAACCCACCCCACAACATCTCATCCCCACAAAAAAAACTAGTCTACATCTATAATAATACTGATCATAAAAATCAAATCTTAAACACAAAAATCAAAAACCTTAAGAGCATGCAGTCCACCAGAGATTTATTGTGATGTGATATTGTCTACATCTACAAACAAAGCTACAGAACAATGTCCACACAAATTAGCAAATTTATTGTCCTCAAACAGAAACTATATCTCACACAAAATCATTTTTCAGGCCCTTTGGAAAATTAAGATTTTAACATGCATCAATGATTTTTACATAAAAAAACCCACCAAAATATTTGTTTCATGCTCCATCTACCTACCAGACATGCATCAAAATATAATATACAACACTAATTTGCTTCCATAATTGTAAAATTCTTTACTGTACACAATTCACTCATTTGAACACATCAAATGAAATAAAAAAAATACAAGGGTTTATACCTCTCATTTTCAAGACTATTTTACTTTTTCTCAAATATACAGCACTCCCTCACTGTAACATTCATTATAATACATTTCCCATTAAAAGGCTGGAATGGTCATGGATCCCATTAATTAGGTAATACTAAAACTACATGCATAATGAACTTCATTACAATGTGGTCTCACTATAAGGCAAAATATCCAGGGTTTCAAAGGACAGTGTTATAATGAGAGGCACAAGTGTGAGGAAGAAGTGTCTAATCTTTTTGTTCTACTTATGTGTTTAAATGAATGGCATAGAATCAAACCTACATTATGCAATGTCAGATCTAGGTCGATGCCATTTGTCTTTGAATGTGCTTTATACATCAGATGAAAAAAGTCAAGAGCATAAGTTTATTATACACAAGTTTATACAAGTTTAATATAAAACATATATGCACACACAGTAAAACCTATCTTGATAGACCACTGCTATGAAGATAACCTGTCTTGAGAGACCAGGTCCTCACAGCATTAACTGATTAAACAGTATTATGACTTGCAATGAGAGACTACCTGTCTCAATACCATAGTTCTTTGGCAGAAGGGTGGTCTTTCAAGACAGGTTCTACTGAATTAGAAAAAAAGAAATTGAGAACACAATAAGTATGTCCTACTACCAAATATTATGGGTCTAAATTTATTACTACCAAAACAGTTCACCAACAGTCTTAAAATTGCATTCAAGCTTAGCATATCAACAAATTCCATAACTGTTACTAAACAAATCACAAGTGGGTGCATCTATCACAGACTATCATAAAATATTCCAAACTTTCATTTTATTTCATTATCAAACATTTTAATGTTTTCCAATGTCTTTTTTAAAGTGGTCCCTAGCTATAACGCTGCTCACAGGAGCCATAAAAATGTACTTTGATATAGACCATATACTGGGGTAAATTACATGTAACAGTTGGGTTCAACCAATGGAATGGACTCCATGACCCATGTTATATAAGGACCACGTTATATCAATGTGCATTGTAGTGAGGGTCTGCTGTATTATGTACTAAAGTATATATATTTGCTCTCGTTGAGTTCTTTAATTCTTTACTGAAATGTCCTATATTTAAACATTGAGAAATAGAAAACTGGAGTTTTCATCCAGTTTTAGTTGACTTTTAGGGAGTAAAAAAGGCAAAACAACATGTCCTTCATAAGCAGCATAAATTTTGAATCTACAATAAAGTCTGTATATTTGCTCCATCATGCAATTTCCAATCTACTACTAAGTTAGGTACTGCAAGCAGATATGGTACTATCCACTTGTTACATGAATATTATATTGGATCACTGTTAATTCATCAAGCCAAACTCAATAGACTGTATCTGCATGCAGAATTATACTTACCGTCTGTGACTGTGAAAGAAGTAAAAAATTAGTGAACATCTATTCCTTATACTAAGTAAACTTATAAACAAATACTAATTGAGCAAATCGGTATTTAGTTTCTAGTTCACATTTCTGAAAATCCAACAGATAACTATGGTAACTGACATTCTCTGAAAGTGCTATGAAATTTAAACTGGTGGAATGTTACCTACATCATATTTTGACAAAAATTATCCATATGCTTTGATGCAGTTTTTATAAATGACCTTCATTTTATAAATATATATATATATATATATATATATATATATATATATATATATATATATATATATATATATATATATATATATATATATATATATATACATATATATAAAGTTAATTTATAGCAGAATTTCTCATCATCATTTCTAATAATTTCACTAAGTATTTAATACTGCACTGCTAAACTATCAGCCAAATGATGGGTGTCATTGATACAAAATATTTATTTAGAATGTGTGTGGTGCTCGTTTGTGCTTAGTCTACTCCAGTTGTAAAAGTCTGATGTATGCAGTCATAATGACTGCTGCTCCATCTTTCATGATTATCATAAGTCATTCACATTTTTACTGTTGTGGTTGGCCATGTATTGATTTGCTATACAATAAAACAATCTATACATGTACTTTCAAATTTTTTTAGCAATCAAGGTCAGTTCTAGAAGTGAATATATTGTGGAGAAATTCCTACCTCTCCATTTGAATTAACAAGGGTACAGGAGGGATTTAATTAAAAAAATAAAGATACAGGAAATAGGATGTGAAATGTTCATTCATTCTGATATTTTTTAGTACAATTTGGTAGAAATTAGCATGAATCGATCATGCCTCCTAGAATATACCATCAACAATGAACAGAAAGATGCAAACAAATGCTTGGCACAATGTGTGTAACAAATAGAATAACATCTCTTTTATAATAATGATTATGTGGATTAATTCACTTGTGTTAAAGATGAAAAACTCACTTGGACTGTCTACTAAAGGACACACAACCGCAAAATTTATGCTAATTTCTCAAACAGTACACCAAAAATTCAACACAATATGTGAAAATCATGCATATTATTTCAATTGCTACCATTACGTTTTCATTAAATCCCTCCTATATTTAGAAAATTTCTCCTTCTTTTCAAATGGAATGGGAATCTCCCCTTTAACTTTTCAAATATTTAGTTATAGACTTGACCCTGCACTTATATACTGCACTAACTCCAAAAAACAGTGATTTTTAGCACTTGTACCTTATTCTACATAATCAATTTAGAAACATATACGATCTTTTATATCCTGTATATGATCGTATTATGAGGGCCCAGTGGTTAATATGCTGGACTTTTTAGTAAAATGTTGTCAGTACAAATACTACCATCAGCTCATCACAAGTCAGCTACAACAGTGTGTCTTCGGGCAAGACACTTTACTCTAACTGTCTTTGCACTCAATAACCCACCAGTGTTGCTGTGCCAGAAAACACCAAACCATTTTATATCTTCTTTGCAAGCTATGTCCCTTAATAATAATGCTTAAAACTGTGATAATGTGCATGAATTAGTGATTGCAAATGTCTCAGTATTAGATAGGTATGAAATATACCAATTTATCATTTGTCTTCAAGTATTTTGAAGAAAAAGAAGTATTTTTAACACAATTTAAGACTGGCAATGTCAATAATAGTATCGGTCACAAGATTTTAACATACATAAAATTTATGCTCTAAGTGTGAAAACACAGTTTTAGGTTTAGATATACTGTGTAACTTGGCTCAAACTAGGATAAAAATGGATTAAGTGACTTCTCTCTCTAAAAAACAATAGTCCCTCAAAAGGACTGATGTTCTACTGATGAACAGAATTCAAAATAAGACCATATCTTATTTTTACCTGCTGAGTGCTGAAACCATTTCTGATATGTCTGAGCCATAGCAGTAGTTTCTAAGCAGTTTTTGTGGCATCCATATTGGGTGTCAGATCAGCACCATTTACAGAAAGGACCAACTAACCATCATTAGAAGTCTTCTGGTGAAAACACAGTGTGAATATGACCATACATTCAGAAGAAGTAACAATAACTAGATTTCAAGATTTATGATATAGTGACCATATTGGATATCTGATGAGGACCATCTTCATTTAGGATCACTAATCATAAAAATAAGTCTTCTGGTGAAAACTCCATATCAATATGGCCATACATCTTGGAGGAGTTGCAATAACAAGATTTTCAAAATGGATACCATAGTGACCATATCTGATTTCTGACAGAACCATTTCCATTGAGGACCAACTAAATATCATAAGAAGTCATTTGGCAAAAACCCATGTCAATATGGCCATCCAACTACGAAATGTAGCAATAAAAAGACAGAACCATTTCCATTGAGGACCAACTAAATATCATAAGAAGTCATTTGGCAAAAACCCATGTCAATATGACCATCCAACTAGGAGACATAGCAATAAAAAGATTTACAAAATGTCTGTCATGGTGTATTACTGGGGGTCAGATCAGCACCATTTAACTTTAGAACCAACTAGCTATCATAAAAAGTCTTCTGGTGAAACCCAGTGTCGACAGACAGTCTTGTAAATGTATTATTAACAAGAGTTTCAAGATTGCTGCCATGGTCACAGTAATATTCGATGTCAGATCAGCACCATTTTCATTAAAGTCCAATTAGATAACACAAAAAGACTTTTGGCAAAACCCCATAGTGATATAACCATCCATCTAGATGTAGCAATAACAAGATTTTCAAGATGGCTGTTGTGGTGACAATACTGAATCTCAGATCAGTACCACTGTCATTTAGTAAAAACTATACATCATCAGAAGGCTTCCAATGAAAAATCACTGTCAGTAGGACTTTCCATCTTGAATGAGTATTGATGAGATTTTCAAAATAGTCACTGCGGTGGCCATATTGCATATCAGATTGGTACAATTTATATTTATTACCAACTAGACACCATAAGAAGTCTTCTGGTTAAAACTCCAAGATTATATGACTTTCAGTTCAGGATGATTAGCAATGACAATACTTTGTGGTGCCATACTGGATACCCGAGTGGCATGAATTTCATTTGGGACCAATTTGGCAGCATAAGAAGTCTCTTAGTTAAAACCCTATGATGACATGACCATCCATTCAAGATGAGTACCAATAACAAGATTTTCAAGATGGGTACTGCTGCAGCAATAATGGATGTTGGAGCAGCATCATTTTCCTTTAGTACCAACTAGACTGTCGGATGAATATGTGTGTCAAGTTTCTTAGCAATCCTCTATGTAGTTTAGGATGAGTAGTGATAACAAACTTATTTAATGGATGGACGGATGACAGACGACAGGCCATCGTGTAAGTTATACAATCACTGACATGCCCTCTATAATTCAGAAATTAAAATAAAAATCTGGAAAATGCCTATCAGTACTGCAAAAGATGAAAAATGTGTTGATTGCAGAAGCAATCTATCTTGCAAATATTATCCTTGAAAAATAAATTACAAAATGTCTAATCAACGTAGAAATAAACATAGATGATATTACTGTATTTTCTCCAGTTGAAACCAAAATGATTAAACTATTTCATCCCAACATAAAGGATCATTGTTTTATTCCATTTTCCAGGTCCATTTCACTTGAATCTGCCATTATTGTGATACTACACAGTTTGTTCATATGATGTTAAATGACACCTGGCCTAAAGACAAGAAATAACTAAAGCACAATGGTGGATTTTTTGCAAAGGTATAAAGGAATGGATATTTAAATTGTGATATCTCCACAACCTGATATCAGATCTAAATGATACCTTTGTCTATATTGTGACAAGTATTTTTCGTGGCAAACAAATAAAAATTACACTGGAAAATTACTTTAAAAAAGTGACTTCACAGCTAAAATCAATTCTAGTCACATTTTTGGCCACTAGTGAGCCCTTCTTAGTTCATACAGGATAAAGAACTGTATTATAAATAAATGCTTTGGGAAAACTTTAAGTCGCAACTATGATTAATTCACTGTGCAATTAAATATTTAACAATGATGAAAACAAAAAAAATCAAAACCCCAAAAATTTTTTTAAAAAATAAAAAAAAAAAAACAAACATGAAAAACAAACAAACTTTCAGCTGTATCACATCTGTTTCTTACTCTATCATCACCATCATTAACAACACAAAATTTAGAGTTTTGATCAATTGCATAACATGACTGTCATACCTGGTTATGTTGCATAACCACTGGGCGCACCAACAATTCAGCACCATTATTCTTTTGAGAAGCTTGTAACTTTGCCAAGAGCCACTCAATGGCAGGTTGCTGGGCAGTAATATCAAACTCTATCACCACTAGCGGCTTAAAACCATTGCTCTCGCCTTCTCCAAAATTCTTCCTCACTTCCCGCAGCCTGGAAGTCTCCTTCTCTAAATTTTCCATATCTATTGCATGGAACTTTGTAGTAAGCAGCTGTGACGTCAGTATGAATATATCTTGCTATAACTCCTCTATCTGTTAAAATAAAATAAAAACGGTATTTGGGAGTTGACTTTTAGTCTGGCCTCTGTTAAGATTTTGAGAGGGACCACTGCAGGTTGACATCTCGAGTTTGCCTTAGAGAGGCACAAAGGCAAACAAAGATACCAATGCAATTTTGATGGTAACAATGAAAACAATATTGTACACATGGTATGGTGTACATACAATTATGTATCACACACCAATGGTTCCAATTTATATTTCAATATTAAATCTGAAAAGTGATAAAATGATGCCAAGTCTGGGTAAAATTTGGGGTAGCCATTGTGAAATTAATATTACATTATAAAGATTATGCATGTACTCACAGAGTCCTTGCATTTGGATTAATTTGTTGGTTGATTTTTTACAGCTCGTTAGCACATCAAAATCTTATATTAGACAGTATGAATAAAAGTGCCTTGCCCAAGGACATACCGCTGGTCTTGGGCAAGATATCTTGTCTCTGAATAAAATGAGATATAAAGCAAGATGAATGCATCTTTCTACAAAATATTCTCATTTTTAGACACAGTGGTTTCATCCTCAATTCAATCTTGGCTTCTACATGTGAAATCTCTACAGTCAGGGCTGCGGACAGGGTATGACAACTAGGTCAAAATTCCGGAGGCCCAATACAGTCATGAAGTCCACCGCTGTTACAATTTGTAATTCATAGGGGCATACTAGAGAATTTTTCCTGAGGCCCACAAATCCTGTCTGGTGCCCTCTCTAGATTTGTAACAATCATTTGCAGTTTTATCTTATTAATATGTGTGGATGTTGCTCATCATCAAACCCAACTGAGTTGTACCAATTTTTTGCAATATCACCTTATTAATCTGTGGATCTAGCTCATTCATCAAACCCAACTGAGTTGTACCAATCATTTGCAATATCACCTTATTTATATGTGTGGATCTTTCTCAATAACAAACAAAACTGAGATACTGATATTAAAGTTAGTAAGATTGTATATGAAATATGGCCTCCAGAAATCAAAAACTCAGCCAATGTGATATGAAATCACTCATTAATATGCATGGATCATGCTCATTATCAAATTGACACGAAATCTGGTTGATACAAAATCTAATTCCCAAAATTCTGATCAAGACTAATTAATATGCATGGCTACGAATTTTTTTTCCACCACTTACTCTGGTAAGGTCAGCAAAAGTATAAAATGATGAAATTGGTGGATTTTCCATGTAAAAGCCTCGGAGTTGCTTGGTAAACAGAATGTAATAAAAGTTTCACATCTCTGTCTCAAATGACATTATAGTGACAGTGCAGAAATGAGGACAAAATTTTCATCCATGATCTTGACCTTGAAGATAGGACCACCAATTTAGTATACAACATACCTTTTAATGATGATATACAAGTATATCACATACCATCCCATTATCTATAACAGCTCTGACATTTAAGTTTCAGACTGGAATGAAAGTGTAAGGGAAGACTACAAATATTAGGCCTTGACATTGACTCTGAAGAGCATGTTTCCAATTTGGGAAGGCAACATACTTTCTAATGAAGATATATGCATACCAAACTCCAACCCTTAATCTCAAGCACCTCCAGTGAAATGGAAAATGTGAAGGAAAACATCAAAGATATACAACTGTGACTTTCATCCAAAAAACAGGATCCTAAATATACACAATAAACTTTTGAATGATAATGCATAAATGTACCAGGTCCCTTGATTTTAAACAGTTCTAAAGTTAAAAAGTGGAATGTAAAATGCGAGGGAAAACCTAATATACTGACCCAACTGACTGCAATGTACCTTCTAATGATGATGAATGAATATTGCAAGTTTCATATCTTGCACTAAAATGGCTACACAGTTAATGAGCAGAAAGGAAAGCATGAGAAGGGAGAAAATTTAAAATATTGTGCCACTGACCATGACCTTGAACATTAGGACTCCAATTTGATTTCTCACACCATCATATAATGACATATAAATATACCAAGTTTAATCCCTTAATCCATGATGATTTTGAATGTTATGATATGAAAATATACTGAGCTGTGCACCTGATCTTAAAGACATGACCCTGATGAGGTAGGCAACACACCATCTACTGATAATGACAGCATAAGAGCATACATGTCTAAGCCCCTAATTTTTCAAAGAGCTTCAATTATATTGGAAATGAAAGTGTCAAAGATCTCATTCAATATAAAACTCTTCTGAAATCTGGATGATACAAGAGCAAGAGTTGCAACAAGCCTGTGTTGATGGATGGGGAATGGTGTACACATTGTAAAATGCATGCATGGCCTAACAGCCAGTGTAGTAAAACCATTAAAAAGTTACTTGGTCCATAACATTTTATTAATGACCTGTCAAATTTTATATTTTAATCTTCTTAAGTTTGCATTGCTTTATACTGCATGTTATGAAAACAATGAATGGAAAACAAAATTGGGTATGAAACAGAGAAGACCATGGGACATCATAATGCCCAAGTGACCTTCGGATATACAATGATTCTGTGTCAAATAATCTGGTGTCCAGACCCCAAGGAATCTGGGCTAATATATACTGAAGCTAAGTATCCCTGTAGGCAAATATAATATACTATATTATAACATAAATTCTAACACGATTAGGCTGGTTCAGGCTGTTCTGATGGTGTATGTTTTTGTGACTACAGCTGTCTCATATGCAAGAATTACATGTGCTGCAATAGTTTTTTGTGTCAGCTGTCTCATATGCAAGAATTACATGTGCTGCAATAGTTTTTTTGTGTCAGCTGTCTCATTTGCAAGAATTACATGTGCTGCAATAGTTTTTTTGTGTCAGCTGTCTCATATGCAAGAATTACATGTGCTGCAATAGTTTTTTTGTGTCAGCTGTCTCATATGCAAGAATTACATGTGCTGCAATAGTTTTTTTGTGTCAGCTGTCTCATATGCAAGAATTACATGTGCTGCAATAGTTTTTTTGTGTCAGCTGTCTCATATGCAAGAATTACATGTGCTGCAATAGTTTTTTTGTGTCA
>JAECUM010000286.1:0-125130 GCA_016617855.1 Megalonaias nervosa | reverse complement strand
CCAACATCTAATGTTCTGGGGGCAGGGGCCTGACATATCTTTTTTCTAAATTTCCATCTGTCAACAGCAGCAAATGTATCTTGCTCTGATTTAAAGCAAGATAACACATTATATCCATTATAATATTTGAAGAAAAAAAAATATTATCTTGTTATAAAAGAAAATAAGACATCTCCACTCAAAAAAACTGCAGCCATTCCCCAATTAAATAGTCAATACCTTATAGTAGATGAATTGGCTATGTTAATATTAACTGTTGCAGAAGTTGTAATCTAATACCATAAGTAAAGAGTGATGATTAAATTTACATTATATCTGACACCCTGTGAAAGACATCATGCTGACATTAAAGAGCTTGTTGATAAAAACACAAAGTGTTGATACTGAAGCCTACAATTCACTAGCTACACTACTGATAAAATAGGCAGGGAAATTTTGAGTGGAATGCCAACACATGGGAAAGATATTTGTCTGGGAGGGCCAGTAAATATAAAACACACTCAACAAAACCAGAAAGAATTTAGCTGAATTGTGAAATTAAATAAAATTCAAACAGAAAACAACAGCTCTCCTAAAACTCTTAGCATGGTTCTCAATCTTACAAAGGAATACGTGTACTTAACATGTGCTAGTAAATACCTAAAAAAAATGACATTTTTTCCCATCCGAAATTTTTCCGAAGTTGGATTTCGTCTAAATATCTTATAAAACATCCCATCTGGCCACAACATGGGAATTTCTGCACATTCCATATAGACAGAAACAATCAAAGTATCAGTACAGTGATAAAATACTGTGGTATATACCAAAGAAAAAAAAAAGTAACATGGTAAACCATTATAATGTGCAACTTCAGTCACTCCCATTGCGATCATACTGATCACCACTACCACATGTGCTAGATCAAACCACCACATCATCACCACTAACACTATTGCTATGAACAAACCACCACCATCTTCATCAACAGCAAAAATATCATTTTCATCACAATCAATATTCCATGCTCAGAGAATATATATATATATATATATATATATATATATATATATATATATATACATACATACATATATATATATATATACACACACACACACACACACACACACACTGATATTGTTATGTATATGTAATTTAATTATTTGTTTATTAGTTTAATTTTTTTTTATTTCATTACATGTTATTGTAATGATAACTTTGTCTACTGGATTTGATATTTTTTTTTTTTAAATTCAGTTCAGTTCTGTTTGACCTGATAAATAACCAGTAGTTGAAACATGTATCTAGTTTCTGACCTTGATTCAGAAATCAGATGGAGTTCTAGTAAACAACTTTTTAAAAAAAAATTTAAATTCATTCTAAGAGTGAGATTCATTCAGTGGAATCAAGGCCATACCTAGAGTACACGATAATTAGCATGTAAAAAAAGTATTCTACCTTGTTCTAGGTGACCACATGACCCTCACATGGGAATCTGTTTTGCATCTTAACTTACTGTATAACCATTTTTTTAAAAAAGAACTAGCCAATTGGGCTTTAAATCTTCGACACTTAAAGATGTCTTGATGTGACCAGTTTGAGTTGAATTTTTATTTTATGGAATTATTGATTCTTTCCCTGGAAAATAATAGTGCTGATACAGAAATTCTTGGACAAGGAAATTTATCGAAATTTATTCAGAAATTCTAAACTGGAATATTATTTTCTGTGATTCAACAAGGAACTGTTGACACGGCAACACTTTGAAGGTCACGACATACGTCATCGCCCTCTATTTTGATTTCATTGGGACTTGAACACAGATTCATTTAGGACTTTTCATTGATAGGACTTCTAATTTTTAATTCTTGGATTAATTTTAGATTTGGTTCAAAAACTGTAAGTCCTTTTTCTCATTTTTACCTTGTTTTTCTAGGGAAATAAATTATTTGTTAAATTTTACAAAGCTTGTTGTCTTCACTCTTTTCTTGTTACCTTTTGTATGAGCCTAGACACGTAACAATATATATATATATATATATACACGCACATATATACATATGTGTATATAATAATAATAATAATAATAATAATAATAATAATAATAATAATTATTATTATTATTTATTTATAGAGGGTGACTCATTAGTCAAGGACTATTCTACCTTGAAGCCCTCATATACTGTCAGAGCTAAAAATAATCAACCACTTTTCAATACTTCTTTCAAGGACCAAACTGGACGGGTTTTTTTTAATGCAACCACTGATACAATGAACAATTTGTGAACAAATCTGCACCAATCTTCAGACATCATATCATGATAAATGCATCCCCCCCCCCCAATTGTTCAAATGAAAGAAAGTGCATAAGCCTAATAAAGATTTGCAAATAATGCACAGGAATATATCTACCAATTTCCTTTGTCCCTCTCAATTTGCCTTTAGTATATCTATGCTGGCAGGTGAACATAGAAGTGATGGTTAGTTGGTTTTTAATGCCAGTTTCAACACATTTTTGGCCATATCATGCCATATGGGAATAAAGTGCCTTTCCCAAGGAAAATCAGAGGCAGAGAATGTGGCCTGGCCTGGGAGGGTATTGAACCAGTGACCCTATTTTGATTCTATTTTAACAGAGCTACTGTTGGACCCTTCCATGAAAGATGAGCAGTAGCAGAAAAAATATGCCCCTGCATTAAAAATACTATGGGATGCCCTTGACTTTCTGCTGACACTGTCTTTAGTCATGTTTATAAATGTTACAAATCGATCATCCTTGCTGATAGATCCATATATCAATCATATTTGTTTACATGTTTCATACACTGATTCTTGTTTGAGTACTTGCTGAAGTTACATGTTCTGATTAGTTCGATTTAGGAATGATATAATATTCTTATATCTGTTGTTGAACTCGGCATATCATTGTTAAACACACTGATGGACTTAATGCACATAAGCATGGTGTCAGATTAATTCATTGTTTAATTATATTATAAATAAACATCTCATTCATGAAATTATGTTCAGTGTCTTTGCTAGATCAAATCCAACCAGGCTTTATCTTGTTACATGTGGACTTTGTTCTCTGAGAAATAAAATATAACTGGCAAAAATTTCAGCATTTTTGTTCATGTGAATGTAAATGTCAAAAAAGGACTAATCACTGTGAGACAAGTCCTAGTATTCATTCATTAACCAGACATGCTTTTTTTCCACCACTGCTCATATAGTAAAAACATTCTATAGACCTAATGGCTGGCGAGGGAGATGATTTGACTGGTGCGGAACAAAATGTCTAGGCCCCTGTGTGTTTGGCCTCAGCCCTGGGTGGGGGATGAGGCCTAATCCCAATTAACATCTACTAGGAGATTTGGGAAGGCATAAAAAAATGCACTTGACCTCATCTGAAAAAGCTCTCATTTTCAAAACAAAACTTACTGTTAACAAACAAATACACCATGAATGAAGCAAATATAGAAAAAGAAGATAATTTTCCACCGTAAGTTTTATCAGCTTGAGGTTTTCTTCCAAACAAACACAAACCTCTGAATTTTTTTGAGCATGGTTTACCATGGACAATCGTTCACCCATTTTAGACATCAACTAACATGACCTGCAAGTTTGACCCTTATTTAGAATATTTTATACCAACATACCAACTCTGGGAAAGGATTATACCATAAAAATTGTATTTTGTAAACAAAGGTTAAATATGCAGATCACTGTTGTTGACCTGTATCTATGGATATTAGATACTGTTCAGCAGATCTTCACCAAACCAAAAACAAACTCTGCACTTACCTTACAGCTGCTATCATTGTAACAGTACCATTTTCCATTGGGATTTTTAGCATAAGCCACATAATGACCCCCTCCTAGAATCCCCGTATGACACTGAAAGTACAAGAAAATGTTTGGCAAAACTGACTTTCTGTAATGACTCTGAAGCCTCACACTGTCCATAACTGTAATGAGAACTGTTCACTGGGAGATTTCCAAATAGCATTTTGTAACATTAAGTTTGGCCCAAGAGATTGCTGATCTGGTTCAAGTATGATGGAATACTTTACTAACTGTGGTCATGAATACAATTACATTAGATCCCTTATTGATCCTAGCATGATTTCATTTGAATATAGTTTTATTATGGTAGCCATTTCATTTTTATTGTTATTCTCATTCTGACAGTCAATCAAGCAACAAGAAAATGTCATGCCACTGACAAATGTCTAAAGACTTAAATCAATGCATTTCTGTTACCTGAGTTGGACTCTACCTTGCCAGTGGGATAGTACAGTACAATGACTGAGTCAAAAACACTGCCTATTGGACTTACAACTTAAGAAAATCAATGAGAGCTAGAGTTCAAAATGAAATCAACTTTTGTGTTCATTTTTATTACAATCAACTTTACCACACTGATCTCATGGTCTGATCTTTCATATGAATCTGTATCAGAAATTAGCCCACTTGTGAAGAAAGTATGCATGAATTACACACAGCAGAGACCAAATTGGATATTTCGTTCATACCATGTCTGTACAATGTAAGTGTGATAGGCAATAATTTTATAAATAAAATGTATACATAAGTATGTTTTGTTGTTGTTTCTATGGCCATTTTTATAAAACCTGATGGGGAATTCCCTTATACCCTTCTAATTATAATTATTTAATTATAATTATACTTACTGCACTGTTTACTAACCAGTGACACAACCTATGACCTGGACAGCCAGTAATTGTTCAATCTCCCAGAATAAACAATGAAATCTCATTAGTTAATGTAACAGACTGTTTTGTAGGAAATTAATTATTCCTAGGACAGTTTTTAGAGGACAATATTAACTCTGCCATTCCATTTTAAGAACCCTGTTTAAATGTTTTGGAACTGCCTTTGGAGCCAATTCAGGTATGTGTATTTATGCTGCATTCATTTGAGTTGTTTCATTTAATGTCAAAAATTAATATTTTAAAGATTTTTTTCTTGTTCTAAAATTTGACAGTTTTTGTAGAAAACTTCCAAATTACAGTTTAATCACCAAGAGTTATTAGTCACACGACTTGTATTTTAAATCTTGTTGGATTTTACTTTCATAGGAATAGTTGGTTACCAGTTAAAATGGACCATAGATGTTCTAATTTAATTAGCAATGTTATCCTGCAAGATTATCATTTCAACCTGAATAAAGTAAACTAATCATGTCTCAGATAACATATAAAGTATATGAGTGTAAGTAGATGTGATATTTTATATATAAAGTATATATGTATAAGCTGATGTGATATTTTACATACTTAATTTGATATACTTTGTATTACAGGTCATAATCATCAACAGCTGTAACATCCGACATCATTGTGTCAGTCTGCCCCAATTCCACAAATCGTGTAAGGCCATTCTTTCATTGACTTACATTATAAATGTTTGATATAGCTTGTTGGTTACACTCTGTCATGGCAACAAATCTGTAATGTATTTCAGGGTAAAAACAAAATATAATTCCATGACTTCCCAATCCCCTTTGGGGCTGATTAATAAGATGGAAAATAAAGAGATGAAGCAAACCCACTGCATTTGTGGTCATTTAAACCTAAATGTATACATATGTATGGCAATATATATCTAATTTTCCAGTGAACTAGGCTTTACCATACCATCATACCATGCCAGTACAATGTATGGCCAGAAACATACTCCTAATTTTCAAGTGAACTAGGCACTTCTATACCATATGAATACTATGCATTCATGGCAATATATACCCAATTTTCAAGTGAACTAGATGCTTCTATACCATGTGAGAATTATGCATTCATGGCAATATATACCCAATGTTCAAGTGAACTAGGCACTTCTATACCATGTGAGTACTATGCATTCATGGCAATATATACCCAATGTTCAAGTGAACTAAGCGCATCTATACCATGTGAGTACTATGCATTCATGGCAATATCTATACCCAATTTTCAAGTGCCACGACCTCCTGCATCTGAGGCAGATGCACTAACCACTTAGGCCACTGGAATGGCAATATATACCTAATTTTTAAGTGAACAAGGCTCTAACATACCATATCAGTACAATGCATTCATGTCTATATATATTTCAACTTTCAACTGAACAAAACCATAACTTACCATGCCAGTACAACATATGCATGCCAAATCAATGTATGTATGGCAATATATGTAATTTTCAAGTGAACTAGGCCCTACCATACCATACCAAAGCAAAGTACACATGGCAGTATATTATATACCTAATATTCAAGTGAACTAGGCCCTACCATACCATACCAAAGCAAAGTACACATGGCACTATATACCTAATATTCAAGTGAACTAGGCCTTACCATACCATACCAAAGCGAAGTACACATGGCAGTATATACCTAATATTCAAGTGAACTAGGCCCTACCATACCATACCAAAGCAAAGTACACATGGCAGTATATACCTAATATTCAACTGAACTAAGCCCTACCATACCATACCAAAGCAAAGTACACATGATAGTATATACCTAATATTCAAGTGAACTAGGTCTGAACAACCAGGTCAATGTGGTTGATCTATACCTGGAGTAAGAAATGTACTTACAGACATTGCATATAAGTTATATTTGTAATTGGTGTTGCATTCATTGGAATTCTCAGCAGATGAATGTACACAACATTCTGTGTGCTCTAATTTGGAATTTCTTTTTGAATTTTGATCAGAGTCCTCTTTCCTTCTTGTGGGTGAGACGCATTCTGCAACAAGACAAAAATTAACCATTTGACACTCACACTGAAGAGTACAGCAGTAACTTGTACATACACTGCAATGGTCCCATACCTATAATGCTGCTCAATAAACTAAACACATTATAATTGTCCCATACCTATAATGCTGTTCAATAAAATTGTACACACATTAAACTGTCCCATACCTATAATGCTGTTCAATAAAATTGTACACACATTAAATTGTCCCATACCTATAATGCTGCTCAATAAACTGTACACACATTAAACTGTCCCATACCTATAATGCTGTTCAATAAACTGTACAAACATTAAATTGTCCCATACCTATAATGCTGTTCAATACACTGTACACACATTAAATTGTCCCATACCTACAATGCTGTTCAACCAACAGTACGCACATTACAATTATCCCATACCTATAATGCTGTTCAATGAACTGTAAATGGTCCCATACCTATAATGCTGTTCAATAAACTGTACACACATTATAACTGTCCCATACTATAATGCTGTTCAATAAACTGTACACACATTATAACTGTCCCATACCTATAGTGCTGTTCAATAAACTGTACACACACTATAACTGTCCCATACCTATAATGCTGTTCAGTGGAGCAATAAGTATGTATCATCTTACAAGTTAGACCATCTTTTGCTGAGAAAACTATGTAATAATGGGCAGGTTTTATGCAAAAACACATTACGATCATAAGGTACATTTTAAATGAATCACATAATGACTGGTTATGAGTTAGGAACTAAACTACAATAAATTATGCAGCAGCTACAGCTGAAACATAAAGACACCCAGTCTAATGGTATCCATGAGAATAACCACATTATGTTCGGATCTATCTTGCGCTGAGATGATTTATAGTAAGGAACCAATGTAACTGTGTCCACTGATAAACTCAATATCAAAAGTATCAAAACTAAAGTTCAAAACTGAAGGTTCTGGCTATATGCTAATCAATTATGGATTATGGTCAATTACAAAATAGAAATTAAATACACATAACAATAGTAACTGATGACTGTACCTGCTTCCTCTTTGTTATCACAATGATCAGCAGTGAAATCTCCATTCATATTCGGCACTTTTGGACATTCGCCATGATTGAAACTGTCTGTGGATATGGGAATGGAATCAGATTTGCATAAAGACAAGGACATACTATGGTTCACATTTTTCTTGACAAGATAGCAGGATGGATCAAAGTGCTCAACTGGGAACTTGACAATTTTATGTGATTTGACCCATCGTCCGTTTACAAACTGGAATCTCTTCAAGTTAATTATCTGGAATCAAGAATAGGAAAATTGAATGAAATGGGTACGAATTCTGAGAAGTTTTATCAACATAAATACTTGACATGCCTATTCTAACAATGTATAGTTTGGTTCGTATAATCAACTTACTGGTAAGCTTTTTTATTCATTTCCATGAGTATAAATAGAAATGACTTGGAAATAGTATGTTTTATGGAAATTTTTGAAAAACTTACATTGTAACAACTTCCTGAAATGTTTGGGCTGATGAAGATAAATATAGTGATAAATGAATAATTTCAGTTGCATATTAATTTTATTAAAATCTGGGTAAGAATGAATAACAGGTGTCTGTATATTGGAATGTAGAAAAATCCTCAAGAGGGAAATGAACTGTTCAATCATTATACATCAGTATAAAAATAACTTGAAGATTCAAGTCTGAGATCATTTCAGTACAAACTAATACACAGGATTCTTGCAGTAAACTATTTCTCAGAACCCCCCAAAACCTGCAACATTAAATAAAAGTAGATGTTGGTTATGTAAAGATTTGAGTGAAATACTGAATCATCTCTTTTCGACTGTAGTACATAAAGGTTGTTCTGGAATAATTTAATATTTATATATGAATAAAGTTTAAGGGTATACCAGCACAATACTGTCTATATACAGACTCCTAAAAAAAGCCAAAGACCTTAAATAAATGGATTAGAGACGACAATATTTTTATTCCCAATTTTCGCTTCAAAGAGTTATGGTAGACCTGCCTATAGCTGATAATGTGATCAGTCTTATATTATTGATAGCTGAAATATATACATGTAACAATGCATCATGAAAGAAAACTTCCATTTTACTTTTCCTTAAAAAGTAAATTCTCAAAAAATTACAAGATTTGTGAGAAATTACCCGGCCCCCAAAACATTACTCAAGGTTTTGAAACTGTATGGCATGCTTATAAATTTACAACAGAATAATTAGATTGGCATCAATATATGTGATGTATTGATATATTCATTGCCCACTGAACTTAGACACAAAGACATAGTGATCTCATTCAAGAGCGCTCTTAAAACTCACCTATTTCGACTGCAAGAACAGGCTTAAAGACCTAATAATGTATCCTTACCTTAAATATTTTCAATATGTTTTTCTGTTTTCTAATTTCATGGTGTTTGTTTTTTGTAATGATATCATTATATATGTTTGTCTAATGTTGTAAAGTGCTTAGAGCTTCTAAAGATTAGGCACTATACAAAGTCCTCTTTATTATTATTATTATTATTATTATTATTATTATACTAAGTTATTTTTACTTATGAATTATGCACACAGTAGTCCCCAGCCTGAAAGCACCCCACCCCCCTCAACCAGTGGCCACCCACTTTATAAGGACAGAATCCCCTGGCACTGACAAGTTTATGTTCAAGAGCACCCCTCAAGGATGGCCACCCCTTTAATGCACCCAGCATATTAGTGCAAAACCTGTCAAATTTACTGCTTGCAAGTGGCCACATAATTGTTATTAACAGATAGAATTTTAACTTGTATTTGCTGATTTCTAAACTCAACATATTGACATTTGTTCCAACATGCTGATAAAGTAACTTTAATCTATACAGTGAGGTAGTTGTTATTGTTGTTGTTGTTGTTGTAGGGTTTAATGCCATTTTTCAGCACAAGATAGCCTATACATGGCGACCAGTATAAATGGTGGCGGAAGAACCCGGTAAAGAACTACCAACCCACAAGAAGCTACTGGCAAGCTTTCTCACATACCCACACTGGCCAAACCTGAAACTCAAACTCACACAGACAGAGGTGAGATGCAAGTGATCCACAATGGTGAGCACTTTAGACCACTTGGGGCCCCTTCAAAGAGGTAAGTAATCTGATTATCCTTACTACTGTGTGTTCCTTTGATGTCAGGTTTTGTCACCTTGATAATTACTATTATTACCACTGATAACTATCAAGATGACAAAAGCTGACCACAGAGAAATACATTATTATTCAGCTAAAGTCAGCATGACATCTGGTCACCATCAAGTAAAATGGTATGTTAGCCTTTGTGGCTTCTCTCTTATTGATTATGAAATGTACTTAAAAGGGTACCAGACTAAAAACAAAAAGCTGATCAAGTGACAACTACAAACTGCCAATGAAGGAAGAAGTTGTTGCAAAGAGTGCAAAATGTTCTTATTCTCAGTTTAGAATAAAAAACAAAAGCAATTCTACTAAATGAAACGATAGAGTCCTTAGGACACTACTGAGAAATTTATGTCAAAGAGATTCAAATAAATATCATCATTCAAATGCAGTGAGTGGGAATACAGAATGAATGCTCTGACAATTACAGAGTTGTACCCTGATTTTACTGATGAGGAGGTTATGCACAATGATTAATCATTGTTCATAAATATTTTAAATAGCACTGATATAAGTTTTATTGCATTAAGTCCATAACTTGATAATATTCCTGTGGTTTTAAAATGAAAAGATTATAAATATTTAAAAATTAGTTATGCCTTCATACTTTATATGTAGTATTTACTCAGATCTGTGTGATCACCCACTAGAAAGACCACCTCTCTTATAAGGCCACTTTCCTGCCGCAGAAGGGATGACCCTTATAAGAGGGGGACCTCTGTATAGATTGTTACTTCTCTCTTAATTAAAGCACAATTTTCGCACTTTTTTAATAAAAGTTTAATAATAGACTGGAGAGAGAGAGAGTGAGAAATATGGAGATCACAAACTAGTTATATTGTAATTGAGTGTTTGAGCAGGTGAGCACTTACAAGAACTGGAGGTAGCCTCCATATATCTAGCTTCTTGTATGCTAAACAGTGTTTCTTGCACTTTGAGCAGAAGTAAAGTTCATCTTCCCCAAGCTCCTCTTCTTTGGTGAATGCCTGTAGACAAGTGTCAAGGTCTATTGGTTCTGTCTGCTTCCTAACACTTTCCGCAACACTCTTGTGTTCTTCGTAAAACTAAATAGAAATGAAAATGTGGCAGAATCCATAAATGTAAAAAAAGAAGTGAGTGAAATTTTGTATTGAAACTTTGCAGCTACAGTAAAACCTGTCTTGGGCAACCTCTGCCACAAGCAATCACCTGTCATTTACGACCATAACTGTAATGCATAAATCGATTTTATTATATAAATGCATCCATGAGTGACCACCAACTGAACATGACCAGCAACCATAATATCTTGGCAAAATATGCATTTCAACACTACTATGAATGACCGCATCGCAAAAACAGATAGATGCCACTGGCCTTAATTTAATCTTATGACCACTTAGACTGTTCTACATAAAAAAAGACTGGCTATAAATTTCTGAAATTTTAGAGGCCATGCATGTAGTGTCAAGGATTGTAGATTGCAAACTAGGCCACAGTACACACAGATTGTTCCAGCACTATGAACGAATATTGCAAGAACAGAGACAAATACCACTGACCTTTATTAAATCCATTCTAACCATGACCACTCAAAAAGTAAAGACTGTTCTGATAAAAAACACAAAAAAAAAGGAAAAAAGAAAAGAAAAAGGAGTCTGGCTATTGTTTTGTAAATTTGGCAGGCCAAGCAATAAGTTTCATTTGTTACAGCTGTAAACTAGGCTAAAATTCAGGTCACTAGCTGCTATTGTATGCCAAAGGTTAGGTAGTGGTCATGTACTCATTTGTCTTTGGAGTTAATCCATATTGCTTTGGGAGTGAATGAGATCTTTGCCTATTAAACCAGCAAGTGACAATCATTTCCCGGATTTGATGATATTGTTAAAGGGTTGTGTTGTTAGTTGTTTTTTTTTATTCAGTTTCTGGATGACATAATTGTGTCTTTTTATTTAATTCATTACTACATATACAAAGTAAATATTCAATATTTTACCCAAAGCCTGATCAAATCTGTCATTAGAGTTATTATTGCAAATAAGCACTGATAACGTTAACACCTTAATGGCAGAACCTCAGACTAAAATGAGACAAATTTTAACAATGGAGAAAAGAATTAATATAACTGAAAGAAGTGAAAAAGAAGAAACCACTTGCAAAATAGCAGTTTAAATCTTGGTAAATCAATTCAGGGTGCTATAAAGGACAAGAAGTAAATTAGAAACGATTTCATATGCTAATACATGTACAAGTGATATTCAAATATAATGTGATTCATGTTTAATAATAGATTTACATCTTTATTGCATTATAAATTTGTTTTAGACAAATGCATGCAATTTTTAACAAGAACTATAAGATGTAATATATGTACAGTAAAATGTGGGTATTTTTCCTTCTTAAATAGTGTGGAAACTCGACCTTGGAAATTGGTCTTTTTGAGCATACCTGTTACGAGATACCACTTGTCTTGAGAGATGAATTTTTGTTGGCAGAAGGGGCAGTCTCTCAAGACAGGTTTTACTGTACTACAAAAAATGTAAACTCTTGGTTATGTTTGCTAACTTGAATCAAGGTAGAGGAGTTATTAGATCTGGGTATTCTGAGATGATCCTTTACTGGACTGAGGTGAAACTCCTTCATGTACAACAGTCATAAAATGTAGGTTCTAAACATGTTTTGTATCTACTCATTTACAAATCATGTCCAACTGCAAGCAACACAGATGCTTTATGCATTGGCCGATCAGGGTTTATGTTGCTTGTTCTACTGATTAGTCCTAACAAACTGCATAGACTTAGATCTACTGGCATAATATATGCAACAGCATATCTGGGTCTATGCAGGTAGTATATACAGTAGATCTTATATAATGTTCTTATTTTAACTGATACATATCCTTGCTTCCAAATTTAAATTACAAATTTTGATAGTAAAATAATAATCTTCATTTAGCCAAAAAGTGACGTGACAACAAGAGGCCCTAGTGGATCTGATATTGCTCACCTGTTTACATAAAATGCCAAATAAAACTCTCCTGTCATTGGTAAGATATACGGCTGTCTCAACATTATAAACAGGTATTTCCCAAAGCTAATGTAGTCATGTTGCACTGACCTAGCATTAAGTTAATGGAGAAAACAACTAAGGAAATCCTGACTGAGTATGATAAATTACTAGCCCTATATTTAATATTACTAATCAAATTAAACTGGCATGCAGAATGGACTTACCCTCTCATTTGTGGTTTGGTATCGCAAATGGAGAGCAGTGGGTTCCCAGTCTATGGCTATGAAGGAACTGTCGAACCCAAACAAATCTGAGTTACAGTCTATTTTACAGCCTCGACAAAACCTAAAATAAATATAAAACAACCTGAAAACAAACTATATTTAAAATATCTGCTTTTTTAAAATAACACATATACTCTGGGGTTTTCTGCTTTCTGTAATTCTTTTTTTGATAATGTGAAATACTCTGCATTCATGTATAGTAAATATTTAAAGAATAAAATGAAATGAAAATTATTCTATATTTAAATCTGAGAGATGTAAAATGCAATACATTTGAGAGATGTAATACAAAATCTCTTACCTGAACCATGGACAACGTGCACAAGTAAAGCCATCCTTCTGAACTGTTTTTAATGTAAATGGATACTCATAACCAAGGCTGTCATCACTGAAAATGACAAACTATTTGTATTAGTTCATTAGTCCTATCACATATTCACAGTATAGACAGAAAATTCAAGTGCAAATTGTTGCCATTAATGCTTGCTAAATCATGGGTCAAATTTTGAAGAAATGTTTTGAAAAAAGTGGGTACAAATTTTGTACCAGTATCTGTATGCACGTACATTTGCATGTACAAATATACATCCCTCATAATCCTTGCAGATACAATATTTTTACTGTCAGGTGACTTTCCTATGGGTTGTACATTTGCTGTATGGTTTTCAAATTTATGTGCAATCCTAGGGGCCACCTAGGGACCAGGTCAGGGTTAAAGGTCAAGAACATACTAAAAACTCATTCTTCTCTGTTCGAATCATACCTATTTTTAAACAATTTCAGTACAGTTCTTACACTACTCAAACTACATAATAAATTCTATGCATTTTCATATACGGGCCCCAGTGGCTCCCAGGTGGCAGAAGCTACAGGACGTCAAAGGGGTGAAAAAAAATTAACATCAACATAATACGTCATCATACTATATCAAAGGTCTTTGGGAGTACTTTTGCACAGAATGGCCTTTAGTCCTCTCACCAACCCCAAGAGCCTATGGTAGGGGTCAAAAGGTAAAAACAATAGAATGTCATCCAAACCTGTTATTGTGTGTGAAACATTTTCCAGTTTTGTAAACAAACAAACTTATCCTTTAGTGTTTATTGTACAGTTTTTAAATTCTTTAAATTATTTCCGTATTAGATACAAATCAGCAGTACATTCTTCAAATTTCAGTGCAAACTCATCCCTTCCCACATCTGTTTTGAAGCCTTCAGGCTAAGTTATGAGGATTTACTCTATTCATTAAGCCTTTTGGTAGATAAATCATATCATATATACTTAGGCCAAAGACGGGGCATGGGATAGGAAGTCAAAGGTCTAAACAAAAATAGCAGGACATAAAGAAACCATGTCATCATGACTGTAAATTATGGAATAAATTTTAATCTTTGATGTCTTATAAAAGGTGAAAGGTAGGATATGAGGTAGACATAAGGAATACTTGATTATACTATAATGAGATCTAGAGTCTTAAAAGTGATCTAATTTTAACCTAATTTAACTTTGTAAATGGACCCATAACATGATGGCACATCATGCATAAAGGATTTGTAGTTCTGGCCCCTGAGCAAGTGTAATTTCATTGGGGTAGTGAGGAGATTGTTGGTGGTGGACGAAATTTGCAGATGTCGGAATTTGCAATGGCATGCCACTGAACCTGTATAGTTTAAATTGTCTTCAATCTGAAAAAAAAAAAAAACATCAGTTCCAAAAGGAGATTTTCAGATGATGTGCCATCAATTTTCCTCAAGTAAACTTCTTCTCAACTGGTGGGCAGCCACAACTGTTCTGAGAGAAAGGAAAGTGGCACTCCAATGAAATACTGGAGTGAACCAGATGCTCTAATGACCAAAAAGAATTTCTAGGACTCGGATATTTTTCAGCAATTACATGAATTTCAAACTAGCCATTATGTCATCCAAATTTGCTCAGTACCATTTTCATATATAACCAACTAGACATCACCTGAAATCTTTTGGTGAATATGACCATCCATTCACGAGAAGTGATAAGATTTTCAAGATGCCCACCACAGTTGCCATACTTGATTTCAGATCAGCATCATTTCATTTAGACCAAACCAGATATACTAAAAAAGTCTTCTGGTGAAATCCCCATATGACTTTCTATTTAGGAGGAGTTGCAATACGATTTTCAAGATGGCTGTAGTGGTGTCCATACTGGATTTCAGATCAGCACCATTTTCATTTAAGATCAATTGGACACAGTAAGAAATCTTCTGGTGAAAACAACATGCTGATATACTTTTCATTTAGGAGGCATAGTAATAACAAGATTTTCAAGATGGATATCATGGCAGCCATACTGGCTGTCTGACTTCATAATAAGCCTTCTGGTGAAAATGTCATATCAGTATCATCATCCACTCAGGTAGGGTAGCAATACAAAAATTTCAAGATAGCTGCTGTGATGGCCATATCTGAAGTCCAAAGCAGAATCAGTTTACTTTGGAACAACCAGAAGTCTTCTGGTGAAAACACCATGCCAATAAGACTTTCCACTCAAGGGGAGTTAGTGAAAATAACATATTTTAAGATGGTTGCCATGTCAGCTGTTACATGTAGGCTCGTACAAATGTAACAGAAGAAAAGAGTGAAGTCAAAAAGCTTTGTATATTTTAACAAAATAATTTATTTCCCTAGAAAACAATGTAAAAATTGGTAAATAGGACTTACAGTTTGTGAATATAATCCAAAAATTGATCCTAAGAATGAAAACACAAGTCCCATCACTAAATAGTTCTCTTAGAATCCAGGTTCGAATCTCAACAACATACAAATATGGAAGGCGATGATGTCAGATGTGGTCCATGTATGAATATCAACAATTCCTCAACTGAATCACAGGTTTTTGTTTCCGAATAATTCCAGAATAAATTTCCATGAATATCTTTCAGAACTTTTTATAAGAAAGTCAATTTGTTGATTTTCCAGGAGAATAAATTATTAAATCGAAAAATCAGATGAAAAACAAACAATCTGGCAACAAATAAAAATAACACCTTGTTCCTTCAAGATGTTAAACGACTCTGCCAGAAGAATATCAAGAATGCGTATTTAAACCCCAAAAAACATCATTTCAAGTCTCGCGAGATGGGTCATGTGGTCTCTTACTACAAGAGATCTATCACGTACGCCAGTGTAGCCCCACTTAAGAACCAATAATAAATAAACGTTGTTTACACATAGTGATCACGCAAAGTATGGCCCTGATACTGACCAATCATTTTAACTGCCTGTTTACAACTTCCCAACCTAAGACGAACTAGGTTAACTAAAAATAATTCTCATGTAACACGTTTTATGTCTTAGATAAACAACATTTAGTAAAAGAAAATATCAAATTACTGAAAAAGAATTTCAAATCCGATGAAAATATTCATTACAATAAAATGTAATGAAAAAAAAAATAAAATAAAAGGACTTTTCAAAACTAACACACAAGCAATTAAATTACATATGCGTAACACAGCCTATTCAGAAAGTCAAACTGGCACAATTTTCATTTAGGATCAAGCAGACATTATAAGAAGTCTTTAAGAAAAACCCATTGCTGATATGACCATCCATTCAGGAGGTGTAGTGGTAACAAGAATTTCAAGATGGCCACTACTGTGGGCATAATGGATGCCTGTGCAGCGCTATTTTCATTTTGGACCATCTTGACCTTGGGATGAATTTTAATGTACAAGTAGTTTAGGAAGAATAATCATAACATATTTGTGCCAATGGATGGATGGATGACAGACATCAGACAATGGACAACAAATGATGGATGGCAGACAAAAAATCTCATAAGCTTCTCTGGTGTATGACCAGAAGAGCTAACAATACATTCCATCTGATCTTAACCAAGGAGCTGTAACCCCAAATCTGTCACTTAATATTAAGTGTCCTGATTCTCTGACTGCACATTAAGTTTAGCTAAACAAATATTCATAACTGTCACTAGATATGACCTCTGAATCCCTTCCAGGCACCTCAGAGCAGAATGGACATTATTATTTAAACCTTCAAAACTGACTTTTGACTTTGAGCTTGAAGAGTCCCCCTCTACCAACCCCACGTTGTCACATACCTTTCTAGCTATGATGTAAATGTATATCAAATTACTTTTTCTTTTGATCTCAAACAGTTTTATAGATATAAAGCTGAAGGTAAAGTGTGATGGATAACTTTAAATACTGCATACTGACCACAAAGATGACCCATTAATATGGCACATAACACACCTGCTAATGATGATGTACAAGTATAACACATTTCAACCCCATATCTCAAATTGCTACAAAGTTACAGAGAATAAAGGCAATCATGATGGAAAACTTAAATACTGAACCATAAATTTGTCATTAAAGATAATGCACCACATGTGGTATGCACCACATCTGCTAATGACGATGTATACCAAGTTGCATCCTTTAATTTCAAATTGTTCAAAAGTTATTTTCTTGCTTTTGTTGGTTTTAACGGTACTTTCAATACACTGTCAGCTATATTATGCCAAGCAAATGAGAGCTATGTGCTGTTCCAAAGACACAAAGATGGCATGGGGTGGTATCAAAATGATGACCCCCAGGTTGTGACTCCAGAGCTCTACCAACTGAGTTACCATTCCTCCTGTTTCTAAAGTTAAAGGGTGCAAAGAAAAGAGTGATGGAAAATGAAAAATACTGAGCCACAACCGTGACTTTGAAGACAGAACCTAAAGTGTGGTATACCATAGTTCATCCCTTACTGTCAAAAGGCTAAAAAGTTATAGTGTGGAAAAGAAAGCTTTCAATAATTCAATAAGACCATTTTCTTTCTTTCAGAGTCAGTGATCTTGCTTTTTAATAAGGTTCCTTCTTACTACAAGCCATTCACAAAGTTCAAAACTGTAGAAAGTGGACAACTAAAGTTACTGTGCCATGTCTGAGTTGGTAACAGCTCAAAGGACCAACAGAAGGATGCACTGACATCTTATGGCAGTCATATAAGTGACCATGATCTGAAAGCAAAAACTCAACCTAGAATGTACAAATAATGTATATGTATGTACAAAGTTAGCCTCCATAACTCTCTCCCTTTGAGGTAGCTGCTATGAAAGAAATCCAAAGAGTGGCAATGAATGTGTGTGTGTGTGTGTGTGTGTGTCTGTGTGTCTGTGTGCATGCATGCACATCTATCTATGCAGTTCTCAATGCTGACTTCTACACTGAAAAGCATCCTAGTTAAATGCTGGATCAACATAAATCCTTCTATTCATATAGTATCAAATGAAAGCAAAAGCAAGACAAAGAGATGAGAGTTGATGAAGTGGGCAATAAATAAGTACACACAGCATACCAGTCTAGAGCATGATTGGCCTTGGCTTCTGAGGGAGGCAGAGGGCTGACGAGGCGGGCCACCTGACACCAGATAAACTGATACAGTTCCTGATTGGTAGTATTCTCATCACAAGGCAGTATGATTGGTGTGCCAAACAGACCGGGCCGTGTCTTTTGTGATGAAAGGAAGTATAAATCCATCAATGTCTGGAATAAATACCATTGAGACCAAGTCAGTTGACAGAACAAAGAAATAATTGTACTATTGTACAGGAGCGAAAAGCTGAGAATCTTTAGTAGGAGATATTTTATACAAAATATCAACAAAATTATTCATTAATTATAATCATGTCACAAAATGATTCACACCCAATAATGGAAACAGAACAAAAATAATAAGATGGGTAGGTATGACGGTTTGTCTGGCAAGCTTTAGCGATAGTTGAGTCCTCTTGGCGTAACAATATTAAGTACTATGTATTTGGGTCATTTAAAAATTATTCTTAAAAGGAAAATAAAAAAACGTATTTTCTTCTTGATGTCAGCAAGATGAAACTTAAGTAAACATATTAAGAATGTAAAACAGCAGCTGCAATTATGAGAATACAATTCATACAGTGATAGTAAATTGTTGTCTTTTTATCTTGCAAACTCTGTGCATGATAATGGGTACACTCAAGGAATGAAGACAAATGAGGTGAAGAAAAAAGGTCCATCTTAACTCTACCTTATGAAAGAGATTCATTTATACACTCAATTAATGTACCATTAACTAAAGAAGCTAATCCCACATCCATAGTGTAGTCTTTGAAAGTTCAAGACCTTATGAATGTATCAAAGTTACAAATTTAATTACATCTTTCTCAGAATTGTTGTTTATGCACAAACCAACTATTTTATTCCAAATATTTGAAGTTTTAATTTGCAAGTGAAACACAATTTTCAATACAGGTATATCAGACAAATATACTGACACAAAAAGAAAACATGTAAATTTACCATTTGGGAGAAATAGAATTAATAAGATTATGGTGGCCATATTGGATGTCACCATTTCATTTAGGACCAACTAGACACAATAAAAAGTATTTTAGTGAAATCTAAATGCTGATATGACCAACCATTCACCTGGAAGTGTGATAAAAAAATTTCAAGATGGCCACTGTGGTGGATATACAAAATGTCCAGACAGCACTATTTTCATTTAGGAACACCACCACCAGCATTCTGGTGAAAAACCCATGCAGATGACATTCTGATCAGAAGGTGTAGCTATAACAAGATTTTCAAGATGGCTGCCATGGCCGCCATACTGAATGTCAGATTTGCATCATTTTCATTTAGAACAAAGAGGACACCATTGGCAGTCTTTTAGTGAAAACTCCATGTTGATATGACCATGGAATAGTAACAATAACAAGGGGGCTTCAGGTGGTCAAGTGGTCTAAAATGCTTGCCTTTACTGATCACTGCCATCTCACCTCTTTATGTGTGGGTTCAAGTCTCAGGCTCGGCCATTGTGGGTATCTGAGAAAGCTTGCCAGTAGCTTCCCATGGGTCAATGGTTCTTACCAGGGTTTCTTTGCTTCTTCCTCTACCAGTTATACTGACTGCCATGTATAGATCATCTTGCACTAAGAAATGGCATTAAAATCAAACCAACAACATACAATTTTCAAGATGGCTCCTGTGGCAGCCATATTAGTCTTCAGATGTGCACCATTTTCATTTATAATGAACTAGACATCGTACATCTTGAAGTGAAAATCTCATGTTTATACGACCATCCATTCAGATTTTCAAGATGACCACTGTGGCTGTCATACTGGATGTCCAAACGGAACCATTTTCATTTAGGACCAACTAGGCATCACAAGATTTGAGTTTTCTGGTGAAAACTTCATGTTCATGTTAAGTTCTGTTCAGGATTAGTAGCAATCGCAAGATCTCAAGATGGCTGCTGTGGCAGCTGTACTGGATGTCAGATTGATACCATTTTCATCTAGGACCAACAATACACAAAAAGCCTATCAGTGAAAAAGTCGCATTGATATATAACTATCCATTCAAAGAAGAAGCGAGAACCTTTGATGAATGCGTGTGTAATACTCCATGGAAATCTTCCAAGCAGTTTAGAAGTAGCAATAAAAAACTTGTGCAAATGGACAGAAGGCTGTCAGACTATGCATGAGATGTGGTAACAGGCTGAGACATGGGCAAATCAACAGACTGACAAGACAGATGATGGACTGATGAGGACTAGCACATGTATGGGTACAAAAATTTAATGTTGACACCTATAGTACAGCAACAACTGAGTCAACCCTGTCAGGAAAGTGACACCAATGTCTTGACTTTGCTTTACAGATAATGTTGACACCTACTGTACACCAACAACTGAGACAACCCTGTCTGAAAAGTGACACAAATGTCTTGACTTTGCTTCACAGGCAATGCCAACATCTATAGTACACCTACAGCTAAGACAACCCTGTCTGAAAAGTGACACAAATGTCCCCACTCCGCTTTTTGGGAACAGAATATTGATGAACATCAGGTGATTGCAATGGGAAAATTTACCATTTTCCTATGAACTCCAATGATGAAACCATTGAACAAATCTATGGATTTCTGCGAGGAAGTTGAAGAACCATTCATTTCTGGGCTGCCAATTCCATTTACACCAACAATACTGGGCTGTCTGGAATGTGTGGGCGTGGATGCATTGGAACTGCAGTTGGCATCATTACCATCAGAAGACAGAAGTTGTGGGGGACCACCATTTGCCTGCATGCTATTATTGCTAGGACTGGATGTTGTGGACTTTTCTGTAATGAATAAACATTGTTTGTTTTAACTTGGAAAGGTGGGTACATTGACAGGTAGGTAGGCTTGCAGGTAGATTGCTGGATGAAAACTCGACAAAAAACAATCTACCAACCATAACGTTACATGGCATTAGGACTAAGGTTGGATGTTTAATGTGGACTTTTCTTTAACAATTAGACCATATGAATTTATAACTGTTACTGTCAAGGTATGTAAGTAAACTCCAGTGCTCAAAGAAAAATATTTTTAGAGGCAGTCCACAGGCTGGTGACTTAAATAAACTCACAAGCCCTGACTGAAATTCCACAAGCCCAAACTCCAATTTCCACATGCCCGAAATTTCCCCATTTTCACTACTGTCACACAAAGTTGCAATAGCTACAATTCAAATATAAATTCAATAGTGTTCAAAGTGGTTTGAAGGTAATGCAAGTGTCATTAGTGTTCATCACTACACTCACTAGGGGCTGGATGATCCTGGCGTTCAAACTTCTGGATTCTCAAAGTGAATCCTGTCAGAACTATGATGACATATGTCGATGTGTTATTTGCAGCTTGTGCAAAGAATTAATAGCCCACACCAACCATTTTATCTTTTTTTTCTTCTTTTTTTGCTGGAGTGCTTCAAACAGTAAAACTCTATCAACCAAGAGAATGACCATGCTTTGCATTCTATATATGCAGTAAAATTTGACTTCAAAGAAACATCGTCACTGTTCACAAACTTGTTAAAAATATAACACATATGGCTTAAACATTCTCGTTCAAGGCAATGATATGTAATCACTTTTGTATTTGTATGCACATCTAGCATCTCTTTGATTTACCTATAATGGGTTGTTCCACTTCCTGATCCTACCTATGCAAATTAGCACAATGGGCTCACCCACTGCAGCCTTCAAACATATCTCACTAGTTATTGCCAGCCAATTAAGTAATATGTGAAATGGTGATTTATACATGACCTCTTTGCCTTTAATTACTGCTATTTAAGCTGCCCAAGGGATAGTTTTACTTCAGCTCCAATCATGACAGTTTACCATTTATACATGCTACATGTAATGGGCATATACTGAAAGCTGTGTTGTGTTTTTTGCTTTCTTTTTAGATTACTGAAAACTGTGTTTTCTCAAAACATGACCGAGTCAGGAGTTATGGGAGTATAAAATCAAAATTTCAGCATGACATGCCATGCTTCAATTTGATTAAAATCAGATCTCAATTTCATGTAGTCACAGTGGTATATGATTTAGAACACAGGGGCTCATATCACTGCTTACAATTTAACTGTCAGTCATACATATAGTATAAAATAATACACTATATATATGACTGACAGTTAAATTGTAAGCAATGATATGAGCCCCTGTGACTTAGGTATGTCAACATCATGAAAACACATTTACACATTTCATCAGTGTGATCCAAGTTTCCTCTGGCAAATTTTTTTTTTTTTGACAAGCCCGACGAGCACCTCAATTGGAACACAGGACGAGCCCGATTTAAAATTAGAGGGGCAACAGGATGTCAGGCTATTGGATTTTTTGAACACTGTAAACTGAGAGGTAGGTTGCTTGAAACCAACCAACCTACCTACTGTAATGTTACATGTCATAAATAAATGACAATGTTATGATGCCTCATGCTACTATTAATTCTTTACCTTCTGCTGATGCATATTTGCGACCCTAAAAATAGCCTTGTAACCCCAGTGACGACATTGACATTGATTTTAATCAGATTCAAGATGAAGGATCGGACATTAGTATGTTTCAACACCTGACATTTCAGATTTATCTGAATCTGAGGATGAAACATGCGACAATCAAATCTGGTTGGAACACATGAGGCCAGTAGACATGGACGACTTTACAGCAGTTTCAGGGCCAACATTTTTTTTTTTTAAGAAGAAAATGCAAGGGAGATAGATTTCTTTCTACATTTTTTTCCTGAAGAAATGTTCCAGTCACTGGTAGATGAAACAAACAGTTACGCTGGAAAACAAATTGGCGAGAAGTCTGATCCCATGTGGTCACCTACTTCGGTTGCAGAAATGAAGGCATTTCTTGGAATACATGTTGTTTTTAGTGTAATGCAAAATCCAGAATACAAGATCGCTTGGAACATGGGTAACTTTTATGGAGTACAGGGTATTCCAGATGTAATGACAAGAGAATGATTCGAGAAGCTGTCGAAATATTTTCATGCTAACGACGTGACTAACAATCTTCCACAGAGACAACCTGGGCATGACAAGTTGTGTCATATTAGACCAGTTCTGAACACTGTTCTTGCAAGGTGTCTTGAAAATTATAATCCACCCAAGGATCAAGCTGTTAGATAGTACTTGCCAGCAAAGCCTACCAAATTTGGTATAAAAGTATGGGAGAGGGCCAATCCTGCGAATGGCTATGTTCATGAGTTTCAGATATAATGTGGACGTGAAGAAGGTTGAGGTACTGAACATGGCCTAGGATACTGACTTGTGACAAACCTGACAAGAAGACCTGTTGGCAAGAACCATCATGTTTACATGGATAATTATTTTTCATGTCCAGCCTTATTTGAATCTTTGAAAACCAACAAAATATACTGCTGTGTAACTGTATGTGCAAACAGAAGAGTTATTCCTGAAGCCATAAAAAATTGCAGAAACCTTTCCAGAGACCAGTTCAGAATCATGCAGAAGGGAACACTGACAATAACTGCATGGAAAGATAGAAAGTTTGTCCATTTTCTTTATAACAACATCACCTCTGGAGAAGAAACTGTAGTTAAGCGACGACAGAGGCATGGTGTTTGCCAGCAGATAACTGCACCTGGTGTGGCCACATTGTACTCCAAAAAGAAAATGGGTGTTGACTTGGCTGACCAGATCAGAATGCAATATGGTACATGTAGAAAAGCAAAGAAATGGTGAAAGTATCTGTTCTGGTTTTTATTTGATATAGCCCTTTGTAATGCCTTCCTGACCATGAAAGAATCCCCAAACCATCTGATTATCACTCGGACAGGAAGAACCAAAAAGTAGCGTCAGCTTGACTTTAGAATAAATCTTGGGCAGCAGCTTATTGCAGACTACAGGGGAACAAGAAAGCGGCCAGCAGTATCAGCTACAGATAGTGAAAGTAACTGCCACTGGCCAGTCAAATTTGACAAGCGGGGTAAATGCAAACTTTGTTTGCAGAATGGCAGCAGACATGAAGTCTTTATTTGATGTGAAATATGCAAAGTTAAATTATGTGTAGACAGACACTGCTTCACGCAGTATCATAGAAAATTACCAAATCTGCCGTAAAATAGTGGACACGTTGTGCAAAATAGTGGTGAGAAAAGTAGTCTAATATACATTATAAACACAAACAAATATCTTGAGGTATATTTTTTTTATTATATGTGAATATAAACATTGATTCCTGTGGATTATATGTACTTGCTGGTGGAAATGAGTGGCACAAAACTTTGTCAAGTCTTTAAAATATTAGTTTTCATTAAATTACATAGTTTGCATGGGATAAGATTGATACAGAGAATGTTGACAGCATGTGCACTAACTCAAGAAGCTCTCACTCAGGCAGCCATTATGATGCTCTGGGGTTCAGCCTACAAACAGCAGCTAGAAGGCAGGCTGCTTATCAGGCTTAGTAGGCAGGGCAGCAAGTACTTGCAGAAGGTAAAGAGTTAATTAAGTACACTATTTACAGACATCATTCCACTTGAGATGGAGAGGACAGACTGGCTTAACATAGTTTCTTTGAGAGCTTAATCCTAATAGGCATTCAACACTATAACTCTTAACCTTATCAGAAGTATAAATATATTTTTTTCCAATATCAACTCTAGTTATGTAATATGTTGTAGGCTAATTAGTAGAACTCTAATACTACACCTACCAACCTACCTATAACCATCCAAGAAACAAAAGAAACTAGATTTGTGTTTGTAAAACATATAAACTCCTAATGCAGACACCCCTCCATTACACACACACACACACACACACACACACACACATGCATGCACATACAAATGTTGAACAAAATTGTGAAAATTGATACAATGGAATGAAACTATATGCATACAAACATGCATGCCCAATTACTTTGTGTATGTCAGGTGAGTTTAGCTTGGTTTTTGCAGACATGGATCTTGCCCCCAAAAATGTCCAAAAGGTTCCAATATGTCAAAAATAATGGTCAAAATTTGCTAAAATGACCAGAAATATAACCCGATAATCTACATATTACAAAATAAGGCAACAATAATTTTATTTTCTACCTTGTGTGATTTTTTCTGAACAATGCTTTAAAGATTTTTCCTAAGAAAATAAAAGTCCAAAAAGTTAAGAAATCATAATACAAAAATTGCTTTTACAGCCTGTAAATAAACTCAGATAATTTACTTACTATTACAAATACAACTATCAAATTTCATTCGTCTACCTCAAATGAATTTGGCTTTGCGAAAGCAAGGTTTTTGTCAAAGAAGTCAAATTAGTATAAGTTCACAAATGTGTAAGTATGTTTTAAAAACTTTTGGTCATCTACATTACAAATAATCCTACCAAATGACATTTGCCTACATTAGGCAAATGTCATTTGTACGCACTGAGTGACCACTACCCAGTCTGTATAACTAGATATGTTCCGAAATCATCTAAAAATGGTCAACACATTGAAATACAATACAGGGACTTTAAACAGTTTGATGAGAAAATGTTCTTAAATGATTTAGTTTGCAAACCCTTCCAATCAGTCTGCAATATAGCTGATGTCAATACTGCCTTAGAAAAATGGTATCGGATGTTTAATGTAGCCTTAGACAAGCATGCCTCAGTAAAAACAAAAAGAGTTAAACAGCAAATTACACCCAAGTGGATTACCCCTGAGATCAATGAGGCTAGGCACTGAAGAGATAATTTCCACAAGAAAAAAGACATGAAAAGCTATAGAAAGTGAAGGAATAAAACTAAGCACCTGATAGATAAGGCAAAAGAGAACTACTATAAACAGGCTATTGAAGAAAGTAAGAGTACCAAGACATTGTGGAAGCATCTAAAAGAGCTGAACCCACCCAAGAACAGTTGTTTTCCCCCTAGACTTAAGCAAAATGAGGATATAGCAACATCTGTACAAGACATTGTGAAAATGTTCAACAATTTCTTTATAAGCATCTCCAGTAACAGTATTCAGAACCAAACTAGCATCCAACTGAACTTGATGCTCTTCTATCATTTATAAGAGCTAAAATTCCTGATAATTATTTTTCAATAGCTAATGTTAGTGAAACTGATGTTTTTGATATGCTAATTAAGATGAATATTAATAAATCCTCTGGATTGGACGGTATTGGTCCACGAATTCTTAAAATTGCTGCACCAGTAATAACAAAGTCATTAACGCATATCATAAACTTAAGTATAATGAGTGGTAATTTTCCAGAAACTCTGAAATGTGCAAAGGTTACACCTATCTTTAAGAAAGGAGAAAAGGAGGATCCAGAGAATTACAGACCAATATCAATTCTACCTGTATTGTCAAAATTATTTGAAAAGCATGTAGCCATTTAGGTCTATAAATATTTTGAAACATACTCTCTATTTCATAAAGCGCAATCAGGATTTAGAAAGTACCACTCGTGCCAAACAGACTTACCAAATTAACTGATCTTTGGCTGAAAGAAATGGATAATGGACATATGACTGGGATTGTTTTCCTTGACTTCAAGAAACCCTTTGATCTTGATGATCATGAAATTCTGCTGCAAAAGTTGAAATGTTATGGGTTCGACAATCCTTCCTTGAACTGGTTTAGATCATATCTAAACCAAAGGTCTCAATGAGTAAGCATTGGCAATATTAGCTCTCAAACTCGCACTATTCATTCAGGGGTCCCTCAAGGCTCAGTTTTAGGCCCTCTCCTCTTCCTTATCTATATCCATGATCTGCCATTAAATAATGAATCCACAAATACAGATTTGTTTGCAGACGATGCAACCTTGTATACATCTAGTTCTGATACTGAAGTCATCCAAATGAGATTAAACTCAGACCTTATTAGAGTCCAAAACTGGGCACGACAAAATAGGATGGTAATTAATGAAGGTAAAACAAAATGTATGATTTTGGGGACAACACAAAAGCTACACAAGTCAGGGAACCCCGAACTATCTCTTACAATAAACAATCATCTGTTAGAAATTGTCAAACATGAAACGCTTGTAGGTGTGTCCGTAGATAATAATTTATTATGGAATGACCATATTGATAAGCTTTGTAAAACACTGTCATCCAAAATTGCCCTACTCAGCAGAATCTAGAAATATTTACCTACGGAAATGCACAATCTATACTACAAGCATTATATTCTTCCAACAATGGATTATTGTTCAAATGTATGGGGAAAATGTGCTAAATCTGCGCTTGACAGGATTTACAAACTTCAGAAACGAGCAGCACGTGTAATTTTAGATGCATTTATTGATCATCCCTCAAAAGCATTGTTTACTGAACTCAAATGGTTCACAATATATGACAGGATAGATTTTCACAAGGCAGTTCTTTTATATAAATGTCTACATGGAACTGCACCAGAGTATCTTCAGGACTTATTCAGGCCTTTTTCAACACAATACCAGTTGAGATCAATATTACATGGAAACCTTCTAGCACCAAAACCAAGAACAGAGCAATTTAAAAAGAGTTTCCAATACTCTGGTACAGTTCTGTGGAACAAGCTTCCACTACATGTAAAATCTACTCAAAATATTAGAGTGTTTAAGAAGAGATATCATGAGCATGTGTGTGTTTCTAATAGATAATGGAATTTAGTATTTTACCGTATTTTATGTATTTTTTCGTACCCTTTAATTTTTCGTACACAATCCAGTTATCAAAATAATAATTATTTAAATGTATCATAATTTTTCGTACATATCACTTTGTATTATTTGAAAAATTCATTAAATTATCGGACATAAAATTTCCACTAAGAAGATTTACGTTTGCAAAAAAGATCGAAAATACTGTATTCCCATTTTGTTTTTACAAAAATTAATGATTAATTGTTTTGGTGAGAAAATATAATGATTGATTCATAAGCATGGGCGCCCGCAGCATAGGTCAAGGGGGGTCACGTGACCCCCCTGGAAATCGTAACTGCAATATATATTCTGACAAGTTTAATCAAGCAAATGAAGCTGAAAATATCACATGATTCTGTTCAAAACGCTTAGTAAATATTAGCTTTAGTTTCAGACTGCTTACTATACTAACTCTCCTGGCCGTGACTGACTGACCCCCCTCCCACTTTTGCAAAAGATCCTGCGGGCGCCCATGTGCATAAACTCTTATTGTCATTACAGTATCTACTGGTGTTTATTAACAAATGAACAAAGGACTTTACAGATCATACCTTTAAATATTATCATTAATTAGTTCTCCTTATTAAGTCCGTCACCGTAACAAAACATGTGCATTTTAAAATGAGTTCGGAAGCCCTTTGATGTTGTCTTATCCAACAAAAATTACATCTCAGTACATGCTAAAGTGAAGACCACAGACCATTGGTCAACTACTCTTATTGTTTCATTAGTCATACAAACATAAAATATAAAAACCTTGTCATTTTCCATCGTAAATTTGAAAGTCACGGACTCCATTAAATCGATTCGTATATATACATATACTATCTTTTAAGTGCTTGTTCTGTTTTGACTTGGATATAATTAACATTTTATTGCAAATCTATTCTATGATATCCCCCACTATTATCTTTATTGGCGAGTTCGAATAACAAGTAATGCATATGATCGCTTGTCCTTATAACATCTGCTATATGGACAACAGCTTCAATAGCACATTGACAGACTTTCATTTCCCTAAAGCGAGCCTCATTTCCCTACTGGCAGCCTCGCTGATTTGACCTCTTCAGTCGATTCTTGCCCTCAATCTGCTTTCAACTGGAATAACCATAGCGCTAAGAATGTTTAATTACCGTGTAAATAACATTGCACAGCCATGTGGTTGTTGTGACAATGTACATCGTAATTAAAACAAGAATGAACTGTTGATTATAGTGGTGTTTATTCCTAATGGAATATAGTAGGGTCGTAATACATGAGGATTATCCCACTTGTCAGGTAACTGAAAATAGTCTTTTATTCTCTTTGCAAAAGCTACAAATAAAAACTACACTGAATAAATATGGTCTTGTACACTGAAAAAATTTTGTTTGATTGATCTCTGGCGCGCATGCACACACACACACACGCGCGCCCTCAAGCGCATTAACTTAAGCGTTGATTTCAAGTTCTTTATTTTTTTATTGCAATTTGACGAGATTATTGTTGCGGTAAAAATACAACTTGCACTTAATTTCTTGACGATGTGGGGTCGTATCGTTGCGTACAATTTACCAATAAATAATACCCGTAACTTATACATGTTCAAACCATCTTGATCATTTTGCCAATATTACACAACATAACAGCTACATATGTTCTAAATGCAGACAAGCTTGCAGACTGAGACATAATTCTCTCTCTCTCTCTCTCTCTCTCTCTCTCTCATTCACTAATAACAACAGTACTTTTGATTTATGAGACAGAAAATATACGTTTACTTTGTACGTTTGTACCATTAGGTTTTTGAGTAGCGTGTTTACTGTATAACTTGTTTTGGTATGATCCTTTATTTTTTGTACACGGTCAGCACCACCAAATGATAATTATTTATTTTACATATAATTTTTTGTACACTGAAATGAATAATTATTTTTTGTGTACGAAAAATTACATAAAATATGGTAATACTAAATATGTTAAAATGAACAGTAATTATTGCTATCTTCATATAATGTGCATTGTTATACTCTCCTTAAGAGGGTCTCAAGGGAGAATAGTCCTTGACTAATGAGTCACCCTCTATAAATAAAGCATTATTATTATTATTATTATTATTATTATTATTATTATTATTATTATTATCATTATTATTATTATTATTAGGTGACTTTTGCTTAATTTGTACCTGCAATGTTTTTGTTAAACTAGAAACATGTCCAAAGGACACAAGATCCTGCCCACTCCTTTGCTTGAAACAGTGGTGCAAGTAGAAAAGAACAATAATGTAAATGACGACTTATTTTAAAATGGATAAAAAAGGAAACAGACAACTTCAAACAATCATCTACGCATGACAACACAATATATTCTCATCATGTCAATAATGTCTGCTAAGTTTTAGCTCAATTCATCAAAAAATCTGGGAACAGTTGAACCACAGGAAAGGTGTATAACTTTGGACCAAGAGGCCCAAACGGGCCTCAGATTACTCATCTACCTGACATCTGCCAAGTAACAAAATGTAAGAGCAATTGGTCAAGAAATCTAGGTCAAAAGGATGCACTGTTGAAACTTTTTTCAATGCTAATGACTTTCTCCATTGTTGTTTGTTTCTTCATCCATATTTGATGGTACATCAGCATAATTTTTTCAGATACTGAAAGGCTTTCATGCCAAGATGCTTTATGACAAAATTGGTAAAATTCTATTTATAGTTTGTTTTTGGGTTTTTTTGTTGTTGTTTTTTTTTAAATAAAAATAAAGTAGTTTAAATGTTTTCTATTTTTAGAAATGGCAGCTATATTTGATGGTGGAACATTTGTATGAACTGACTTGAAAACTAGAAAGTCCAATTTGGTCAAATTCTGTTGAGTGGTTTTTAGTTATTAAAGATTTTTCTCGATGGAGCAACAGCATTCATACCTGATATTGGACTGGCAACATTTGTAGATGCTTTCTGTCAATTTTGGCACCATTCAGTTCATTAGCTTTTCGAAGAGATCATTTGTTTTCTCTTTATTTAGTAAAGGTGGCCATATCTGATG
This sequence comes from Megalonaias nervosa, assembly GCA_016617855.1. Lineage (NCBI taxonomy): Eukaryota > Metazoa > Mollusca > Bivalvia > Unionida > Unionidae > Megalonaias > Megalonaias nervosa. The sequence continues at coordinate 93,866 of JAECUM010000286.1, read as the reverse complement.
GCCAATTGGCATCAATTACATAAATCTGAATACCCCTCATGCCAGGATACTTTCTGTCAAATCTTGTCAAATTATTTTCAGTGGTTTTTGAGAACTAATTTAAATGTTTTTTAATTTTAGTAACAGCAGCAATATCTGATGGCAGATCAGCACATTTTGTACAAATTTGAAAGCCCTTCAAGCCATGATGCTTTCTGTCAAATTTGATCAGATTCAACTAAGACTCATTAAGAAGTCATTACAGCTTTGTTACTGTTTCTGAACTGTAGCTGGGGCCCCGAGTGGCCGAGTGGTCTAAAGCGCTCTCCGTTACGGATCACTGCCATTTCACCTCTGTCTGCGTGTGTTCGAGTCTAGGATCTGATGAATGTGGATATGTAAGAAAGCTTGCCAGTAGCTTCTCGTGGGTCGGTGGTTCTTTCCGGGGATTTCCCCGTTTCTTCCTCCACCATTAATACTGGACGCCATGTATAGCCTATCGTGTGCTGAAAAATGGCATTAAGCCCCACAACAACAACAACAACAACAACAACTGAACTGTAGCCATATCCGACAACAAATCAACATCATATCAACTTAGAAGCCCTTCATGCCAAGACACTTTCTGTAAAATTTTGTCAAATTCTGCTGTTTTGCCAGTTTTGAGACAATTTTATTTAAAGATTTCTATTTTTATTAGTGGTGACTATATATGATAACAGACTGACATTATCTGTTTAAGTTCTAAAACCCTTTCTACCAGTATGCTTTTGTCAAATTCTCTAATATTCTACTGAGAACATTTTTAGTTGTCTAAATGTTTCTCTAGTTTTAATAATGTGGATCATGTTTAATGGGAGCATCAGCATCAGGACAATTAACTTCAGAAGAGTTTATGCCTGGATGATCCCTGCTAAATTTTGATCAAATTAGTTTTCTGACTTTTTAAATGTATTTGAAAACAGCAACTGCTGAAGGATGACACTTAACAGACAACAGAGGAGAATGGATGCTACACCATAAGCCCATTTGGCGCTGCAGTCAGGCAAGCCAAAAACTATGTAACTAGTTGTACACACAACAGAATTATCATACACAGTACTGTAAAATTTGTTACTAAGCGCATATATGAAAATAAGAAAATAAAGAAAAACAAGCACACATGGGCCTCCCAGTATTTCTTAAAGAGTCTCTTGAAGGGACTGATGCTTTACTGTTCAAAAGAATTTGCAAAATTAAAGATAAGACCATTTCTTCGTTTTAACTACCAAGTAATAAAACCCTCTACGAAATTCTTGTATTCTTCAAACAAAAATTAGAACATATATGTGTGTAAGAGAAAACATGATTGAAGAAAGTCAAACATGAGTGAAGAAAGTCAAAAATATGAACTGTACTTCAAAGACCACACTGATTATAACCATGTGAGTGTATGACTATTGGTGTATTTACCTTGCTATGATTCCGATTTTTTCTTCTTGCAATCTTTCCAATCCTTAATCAAGTATCTTTAGTTAATATTTTACTATTTTTTTTACTGATAAGCATATAAATTGATTCTTTTAAAGTAATGGTAGTAAGGTACAATTTACAATCAATAAGAGTGTATCACTGTAACAAAATAAAAGGATCATGACTCTGGAAATAATGCAATAATGTGCAATGACAGAAAGATATGCACATAAAAGGCTCATGACTGGAAAAAATGCATCAATGTGCAATGACAGAAAGATATGCACATAAAAGGATCATGACTCGGGGAAAAAATGTATTAATGTTGTTGTTGTTGTTGTTGTTGTTGTTGTTGTTGTAGGGTTTAATGCCATTTTTCAGCACACAATAGGCTACACATGGCGGCCAGTATTAATGGTGGAGGAAGAACCCGGGAAAACCCTGGAAAGAACCACTGACCCACAAGAAGCTACTGGCAAGCTTTCTCACATACCCACAATGGCTGAATCCGAGACTCAAACTCAGACAGAGGTGAGATGGCAGTGATCTGTAACGGAGAGTGCTTTAGACCACTCAGCCATTCAGGACCATATGTATAAATGTGCAATGACAGAAAGATATGCACATAAAAGGATCACGACTGGAAATAATGCATCAATGTGCAATAACAGAAAGATATGCACATGTCGACCTCATTTCCATTATGTCTGCAAAAGTTTCAGGAGAATTCATGAAAAGCTTTTAAACTAGTTGCACAGACAAGAATAATCATAGCACAGTGCCTGAAACTAACCTAAATGAAAAATTTAACTTAGATGTGATGGACAGATGGATGGGGCATAAATATGCATCAGAACACGATAATAGAATAGTGTGCAAATGTTGACTTCATCTTCATGAGGTCTATCAAGTTTCAGGGCAATTCATTTAAACACACAACAGTTAACATATATGGTACATATACATTTCACACAAAAAGGAAGCACAACTCTGGAAGTAGAATTTTAGGAGTAAAATATGTATCTTTGATAATACACACCCAGTTATGAGTACACTCACTAACTCACAAATCCACCCCTCTAAAACTTGTATTAGCAACAAGAGGGCTTTAAGTTATCTACTTACCGGGGTGACAGTCCAACAAGAGTGGTCTCCCCTTTGATAGAGGGATTGGTACGGTGTGACATCAAAAAAATATATTATTATATAAGAAACATATTTCACTATAAAAATTGGTTTCTTCATAAAAAAATATTAGCAGATCATTAGAGGAGGGGGTTACATCCCCTTGCCCCAGAGTTGACCAATTCTCTGGTCCCCTTATGTGCGTAAAGCAGGTTCTAGTATTGTATGAGATATGGTCTAGATTCAGCACACGGTTATGTATGGACATAGCTTAAAGAAAAATTTCTTTCCAGAAAATAAAATAGAAGTAGATTAAATGGATCATTGTGAAGCTGATGACTGACCTTGGAAGGTTGCCTGTTGCTGCTGATATATGTCCTGCTGTTGAAGGCCACAAGGTCTCCGAGGCAGAAGACAATGTTGTCTGTGACCTTCATCCCATGACTTGGATGTCAGATAGGAAACAGTTAGACTCATATGAAAACTAGTGGTGTCTACCTAAACTTTGTGTGCCAATATGCAACAGAAATGCATTTGACTTTAGTCTGATCCTTATAAAGTGTGTAGATGACACATCATGTCCAGCATGACAAAGCCTGAGCAGAAATATCCTTTTCTTTGAATGGTAAGAACAAACAAGATCTCGATCTCTCTCTCTTCTGCTGTCAGAGTGGTGAGCCTTTGCATAAGCAATTCTGTCCACCATCTATTCAGAGAATTGTTTACTTCTGAGGGTTTCCTTGATATGAGACAGGAATGTAGGATCAAGACCTCAGAGTACTGATGGTAAACCTGCATTCACTATTGTTGAGCAGGTGGGGAGAATAAAGGATTTTCCAAGGAAATATCTGCTGTTAAGATCAGTAGATCATTGATCCATGATTTTTCCCAGTAGTGGAGAGCAATCAGAATTATGATGCCACTCTGGTTCAATCACCTTTTACAAGACTTTGGGAATCAGAATAATTATGGGAAAAAGCATATGCTCCAAGACTGTTCCACTTTTGGGAATGAGTGTTAACTGCCCTGGCTCTTAGATCTGGGATTAAGGAAAAGAAGGTTGGAAACTTGTGTTCCACTATGTTGCAAAAGGTCTATGAATTCCAACCCAATGGGCACAGTTCAAATGAAAGCTGAAGGGAGAAATGACCATGTGGTATAAATCATCTGCATCCAATGGGACATTTAGCCCACTTGGGCATGCAGCCCGCCTATGATAAGGTGAACTTGAATGTGTTTATTTCACTGAAGACACCACCTGAGAACATTTGAAACCAGAAGTCTCAGGTCTGGGGACTTGTTCCCCCATGCCTTCTGATGTAAATGAACATAGCTGATTGTACTGACATAATCTTGTGATTACTGAAAGGCATGCACCATGACCTTTATATCCAGGAGATTACTGTTTAATGAGCATTTCTGATTAGGCCAGACACCACTAATTTCTATGAAGGAGGGCCCTCCAGTCTTTCATGCTTGTGTCTGAGCAGATGATGATTTATGGCAGTTGCTCCTACAGTAGGACAACTACCATAAGCCAAGCAAGGTCCTCCCAAATGCTGAGATGAGACCACATACAACCTGCAACTTAATCATTTGTCCTATAATGCAGAGACTGGATGCCACTGGGATAGAATGATCTCATGAACAAGAGTCACCAAGCTGTGGGGATCTGTTGTCACAATGAAGAGACTTGAGGGGTGAAGAAATTCTTGAACTGAAATTCCAAAGTATTACTCTGAGCAAATGACAGACACCATGAGGTAATTTCAAGACATGTTCCTGACAGATGCAAATTTAGCTCAAAGAGGGTTTTGAACTCTATGTCCAAATGAAAGAAATGCTGGGATGAGATGATGTCAGATTTGTCCATGATGACAAGGAATCCAGGGCAAAGCAGTGAAACAAGATTTGGTGCAAAAATTATTCACCTGGTGCTTTTATAAAATATTAACCAGGTAGTTTAATGTATGACATAGCTCCGTCCACAATTCAAATGAAACCCCTGGGATTGATATTCAGGCTAAAAGGGAGTGCCTTGAACTGGTTGACTCTCAGGCTTGAACAATGTGGCTATGTAAGAAAACTGCCAGTAGCTTCCTATGGGTCAGTGGTTCTTCCCTGGGTTTATCCTCCACTAAATATAATGACTGCCATGTACAGCCTATCATGTGCTAAAAAAAAAGCATTAAATGCATAGCAGCAGCAACAAGTGGATGGTATTTGGCATCAAGCCTCTATCACACATGGACAAACTCTATCACAGATATATAGGAATGTGAGAAAATCAAGCAAAACACCGCTCAAATAGCACAACTGAATTCATGTAGCAGCATAATGATTTGCTGAATGCCAGAAATGATGTGATTATAAAATATAGACTTATCACGGAAACATTCTTCTACAAGATGGTCTCCTCTTTTTATACAGGCTTACTTATGGACAATCCTCTCTGTATTTCACTGAGGCCTATTGTCTTCTGTATGAGTTTCTCTTCCTCCACAGTGATGGGCTCAATCTCTGAAGGAGGGGGTATCTCATATGCATACAGGACCCCTCCCATGAGTGTCCTGATCTTCTGGTTGTCCTGGGGCAAAGTCTGAAACAAGATGTAGTCACTGTAATTCATGGCATTTAAATGTCTCTAAATGTTTCAAGTTCAGAGAAATAACAATATTTGTGAAATTAAATTTTTCTGATTAGCTCTTGGTAATGCACACATTCACTGCAACTTATAATGTTGTTATTCAAGGACATGAATAGAATTTGAATGATTTCTGCTGTCTTACAAAGTATCATATATGCCTGCTAATAAGGTCAGGTTAAACTGCAAACAAAATGGACCCTGATCTGCCATCACATAATACACCAGTAGATCGTGGTCTATATTGTTTCTTCTACTGATTGCTCAACACAAATTGCAAAGACATATAGAATCTATGTTGGGGTTTGGACCGAGACAAGGAAATCCCAGTCACAGGGTTACATTATTTGTCTCCCCACGAGGCTAGCCAAATAATGTAACCCCGTGACTGGGATTTCCTTGTCTCGGTCCAAACCCCAAAGTAGATAATTTTTCTCACCCAATATTACCCTTTAAAGTAAGAAATAACTCCTCACTTGTGCAATATAGTTCACGCACCAATGTTTACATGCGGTGCATTAATACAAACAAGTTAATGAGGACTGTGGCGTGATGTGTCATCCGAAGTACACAGTTTTTATGCGTGAGCCAAAAACAAAATAACACCATTAAATGTTGCGTAGTTCTTAGGTATTATCACATTTAATATATAGATGTTATATGAAATTAACAATAAATAGTTAATATTTATTACAAGAAAATGTTTCATTTTCATTAGATCCAATTTAGAAAATTATATTGTACATAATGAAACTACACACGGCCCACAGCTCTGTTGTAGTGTATATACAGGTAGCATGAGTGTCTGTGCTTGGGTTATTCATGGGTAATTAGAGATCCGTGTCACTATCATATATAGCTCTCCTTTGCTTTAGAGGAGGTGAAACTGTTTGTGACATACTTGTGTTGTAATTAATATTGATTGTAAAAGTACGCCCGTGTATAAAAGACCCTTAAAATACGGACCCCAGCGGATAACTATGTGCTAAACTTTCAAGTTCACGGATTCTTTGAAAATTTATTTTTCTGTCTTGGAAATATCACAAGTATTACAATGAAATTTGCTTATGGATTAATGTGTTGACGGATAAATGATTCCTTCTGGCTGGTAAGTGCATTATTTGTCATTAAATATTGTAGGTATATTTTTGATTCAACTTGGGCACAATGGAGATGCTTAACAAAAATAAAATAAAGCATGTTTGACATAACACATTTCTGGCTGTTACTAAGTTTTCTGTAGTTAAGAGCGTTGGAAGACTATGAAGTGTATAGGTCTATAGGCTATGTGTTTTCTATCATAGTTCATTTCACACAGCATTGAGAATTTGACCCTATTTTTTAGCACAGTAAATTTTCAGGTCAGCGTCATTAAATGTAGCTAACAGTATATAATTTGTTTCACACAAAGTATTTAAAACAAGCAAAGTAGCTTTAGCTATATATAATGACGCTGACCTGAAAATGTACTGAGTTTGGCCTGCAGATAGGATAAAACTGACCATGCTGTGTGCAATGAACTAGCATAATACCAAAAAGCTCGACACTGTGTGCGTGTGTGTCTGTCTCTCTCAAAATGTTTTTTATGGTGTGTTCTCAAAAATGGAGAGACCTTAAGTTACTATGTTGTTTTGTTATATATTTGTTGTTGTTGTTGTTGCTGTTTGATTTTCGAACAATTACGTCAGGCATTGCAGAAGACAAAGGTTTCTTTTTTTTTGAAAGTAGTTCCAAGTGCGTGGTCACCTTGACTGATATGACCGGTCTGAGACAACCAGACTGAGATAAGAAAAGTAAGGGTAGCAAAACAGCTAGATTCCTCTGTCGCATGGGTGAGAAACAGACTGTCAAGGCATTATGTGATTGCAGATCTGGATCAATGCAGTTTACAGATGAATCAGACTTATAAGCAAGTATATATGGCATTCAAAAATATATATGCTTCTCATAATTCGTGATTTACATTACTGTCTCATACACTGCTGGCTCAATGTAAGAAAATAATTAAAGACTGTTAGAAATGTCATATTTATGCACATTTCAATACGCACAATAAATAAATTGTTTCATCACTACATGTCCATCACTAGTATCATTAGTTTAATATTTCATCTTATCAACTGACTGCATGTACTAAAAAAGGAGCAACACACAATTCATTTTAATTTGGCACTAAATAAAAATCTGCCACTTTCAGACCTCCATAAGTCTACATTTTAAGTTGGCAGTTTAAAGAAAAACTGATCCTCTTCAACAATACTACTGCCTAAAACTGAGAAAAGTACAATTTCTAAGTCTACCTAAACATGAACACAATAAAACTTGACTCACTTTGACTATTGGTCCCAAGACTTCCACAAGCAGAATCTGATTGGTTGGAATGTTTGTGAGTTCACCGAGTTCCTTTTTCAAGGCTTTGTATTTTGCATCCATGTTCAGCCGCAACCCATATTTCACTGGGACTGAGCCATTAAGTTTTATCACTGTTAAGATACAAACAAAATCCATTGTGAAAATTGCCTGAAACCTCCATCTATATAAGTGACAATTAATTATATAGGACACTTTCAAGAATCCATAAAAATAATTACTACATAAATGTACTTTAAATAATGAACATTTGTTGAACAGATCAGCAGATACATACTGTGTCCAAAATGTCCATTCACAGCACATATTATAGCCACTGTACCTTGTTAAAAAATAGCCATGAACCATTCCAATGAATATCTTTATCTTGCACCAGTTTATATATTTGCTTTTACTTACTGATAAACTCTTATTGATTGGTTTCATTTAAGAGTTCTTAAAACCATCAAATCAAAAATCCACTAGGTACGACTGAAGAAAATACAATAAATATGTAAAACTTTGGCGACATTTATGCAAAATGGACCAGCTAATTCTCAAAACTGAATCCCATAAAAAAAAAATCCTTCATCTCCCTCAACAATTAATGTACGAGGTCAATAACAGTGTGAATGGCACATTATATGCCCACCCCATGTTCAATAGTCCTTTGTGTATGCACTAATAGGTATGCTTGAATTGGAAAATTATTGACCAATTGGTCACACTGACCAGGACATTTGGTCAAGGTATGTGGTCTTGAACTAAGCTTACTGTGTAGAAACCATTATTTTCTTACTGGATTTGCCATAATCATGACTGCTGACCATTTGACCCCAGAATCTATCATTTTTTATTACATTAAGTGCTAGCCATACACAACATTTGGTCAAGGAATTTATTCAAGAATAAAAGTCATTCTGTAGAAATATTTATCACTGAACCTCAAAGACCCTGACCTTTGACCTTTTCATCCAAAAATAAATAGCTGTCTTCTGCACCACAGCTGCTGGCTGTCCACATATTTTGGTCAATGTACATGGTCTGGAACTTAAGTTATTAATCAGAAAGGATTTCAGTCACAGTGACCTTTAGTTTTGACCTCCAAATCAATACACTTCTTTCTTACCCAATGTCATTATCAAACTTCAGTCAAAGTACATGGTTGAGAACTGAAATTTTTGTGCAGAAACTATATTCTTCTTTCAATCATTACCTTGACCGTTGACCATTTTTGTCCCAAATTCAACAAGCTTGTTCCTTTCCTCATGTGCAAGCCAACCTACAAAGTTCTGTTCAGGCTGTAATGAACAATGTTAAGGTGTAGAAACCTTTCTGTCACAGTGACGCTGACTTCTGACCTTTGACCCCAAAATGGCAAGGTTTCTTTATTAATCTAAGTGTAAGCAAACCTGCCAACCTCCATACTGTGGTAGGGGAACATTTAAACTCAAAAAGTGTGGTCACAAAGCGAGTCAGTGCATGCGCCTAAAGAAATATCGCACAATTGAGAGAAAATTATCGAGTCATACAATTCTGTACAAAATAACAGGAAATTTCATTTGAATAAAAGAAAATCATATAATATACTTCCAAACTAGTTGACAAACTCAGCATTTTCCATAAATCACCACACACACACACACACACACACACACACACACACACACACACACACACACTGTTGCTGATCTTTAATTAGCCGATAATCTTTAACAAAGATGGCTTCAAATGTCTCATGCAACAAAACTAAGTGTAATAGCTATTGCTTTTCAACAATAAATCCCTGATTCACCCAACTTCCAATGAAATGGACTGTTCCATACTGTGTACTATATCTATGCAAATTAGCCTTTTTTAACATGACCGTACATGTGTGTTGGGAATAAAAAAATTGTTTTTATGTGACACACCATGATATGGCAGGTGTGTGCAAACCATCCACAAAGTTTTGTAACTGTAGATAATGGACAACTCAAGTTATTGAGGGGATATAATATTGGTAACAGACAGACAGACATGGAAAAGATTTGCTGTGAAAATTATATATTGCTTTTGTTTTGTTATGTATCAGCACAATTACTGTTTCATGGTGCTGGAGTTCTATCCATTAGCAATGGTTTGCTGATTGCAGCTTCATGTTTTTTCCATACATTACATATTAACTGTTATAAAGACCCTAAGATGTATTTGAATTTGTATTTATATATCCCAAATATGTATTTGAAATGCATTTTTTTTAGACCTTATGTTTCAGTTAAAATCATTATTTACCATCTCAGCCTTTACTAATTCATCCATTTCTTTAACATCTGCATTTAAGTTTGAATCTAAGTTGTTTTATCACAACACTATTTACTATTTATGCATTTCTTTAAGTTAGAATCACATCATCTATTATCTCATCATTTACCATTCATCAATTTCTTTAGTGTTTGTGTTTTAAATACAATCTCATTACATATTGTTATCATCTAGTCATTGAAGCAAAAATGTGATACCAAACTCTCATCATGCTAATGCAGGTGAAACAAAAACAACCACCCAACACATCAATCAAGGCGCTATAAGTAACACAGAATAAGTGTATGAAAGAGAGAAATATACTTGTTAGTTTAGAGTCACTTACAACTACAATGAATATCCCACATTCCCTACTACAATGAATATCCCACATTTCCTACTACAGTGAATGTTCCACATTTCCTACTGCCATGAATATCCTGCATTTCCTACTATAATGTATATCCCACATTTCCTACTACAATGAATATCCCACATTCCCTACTACAATGAATATCCCACATTTCCTACTACAGTGAATGTTTCACATTTCCTACTGCCATGAATATCCTGCATTTCCTACTATAATGAATATTCCACATTTCCTACTATATTGAATATCCCACATTTCCTACTACAATGAATATCCACATTTCCTACTATAATGAATATCCCCATTTCCTACTACAATGAATATCCCCCATTTCCTACTACAATGAATATCCCTCATTTCCTACTATAATGAATATCTCTCATTTCCTACTATAATGAATATCCCGCATTCTCTACTGTGATCTGGGAACTCAAAACTGTGAATACGTGCTTTTCTCATAATCACTATGAAGCAAACATGTTGTTTCAAAAAAGTACAAACAGTGCTTATTTTTCTCTTCATCTGGAGTAATCACTTTCAGTAACAAAATGAATTAAGTGTTCAATGTTACAAGCAAAGAGAGAACACTAGTTGAAAAGTCAGAAAGATTGTATGAATTATAATGCACACTCACTTTATTATTTTGAGAGCTATACATAGTATAAACAGGGTGGGCATGAACACAAGCTAGCAAAATAAATTAACAAATACAGAACTATATGAATAAAAAGTTTAAAAAGTTGCTCATATCATTTTGATTCTAACAGATTTGTACACTATTAACAAAATATTCACAAAACAAGTTAAAGTAAATTTGTTTCTTATTTGTTTGTGTGTGTGTGTGTGATTTGGATATTTAACACAGCTTTAACAATTTTTCAGTCATATTGCTAAGATCTCTGCAGTGTGGCAGTTGTTAGCGATGTCTAACACGGAGCATCATGCCACAGCCATGTAGCATGATGTCCCACCCAGTCACATTATCCTGACACCAGGCCGACCAGTCCTAACAATAACCTCTTAATACTGTGCATCTAGCAAGGCAGCTGTTAGTACCATTTTTTATGTGTCTTTGGTATGACTTGGTCAGGTTCAAAACCTGCTACATCCCGCATCCAAGGCAGATGTTGTAACCACTAGGCCACCGGAGCGGTTTGTATGTAAGACTGGATGGATGGATGGATGTTATATATGCATGTCTAAGAGAGTGAAAGAGAAAGAGTTCTTTCGACTGGAGTTAGATAGCAAGTCCCATAAACTCTTGTGCCCAATGTCATTTATTTCATATTCAAAACAATGAATACATATTTATGAAATTCACTGTACATCTTGTTTCAAGAATGCACAAATCACATTATATTTTCATTTTTTGTCCAATAGTTACACAGACATCTGACAATTCAGAGAAAGAGGAAACAGACACTACCTGGAAGAACTTAACATGTGTTATTTTGTTTCTTTCTTTGTTTGAAATCATTAAAGTATAATCAGTCCTAGATTGATAAATAATGAAGGTAGACCAATCTTATGAACTGCTTTGAATCTATTTCCAGCATTAAAAGTTAAATTCTATATAAAGCACTGTATAAAGTATGATTTACAAGCAATCTGTCATCATCACAAAAAGCACATAGTAGTTATACACAAGTATATGCAAACGGATTGTATGATTTATTCATTTAACGTTTTGCTCTGCTGCATTTTACACATAGTGCTTATTTTTGGTTCTGCATTGTTCTATGTTGTTCATCATGTATTTAGCATTATTTACCATTTTGTTTTCAGTTCATTTTCCAGTCATTCCTTATTCTGTTGGTATTTCAAATCAGTAACAAATATTTCAGGGTCTGTAAATTGGTCTGATCCCATGATAAAAATATATTCAATTTTATAAATTTTGTATTATCATAAAATGATATTGTTTCAATTCCTGTTCAGAATATTATATCTGCATTTTCACATGAAAAATTTTCTTGTAAGTATGATAGATCTGAACAGCTAAAACATTCCAACAATGCAAAGTCACTTTACCGATTATTTCCAGATGAATACAGCTATCCATTGGCAGAGGTAATGACAAGTAATTGAATGGGTCAAACCGGACACTGACATGACCACACTCTTTACAGCGGACCTGAGATTTCAGCTGACCATGGAAAAGATCAACAACGATAGACTTGTTCCGAAGGAGATGATTCTCCCAGGCCTGGCAAAAAGAAAAAAGCTTTTGCAACAAAAGCAAGAACTGAGCAGACAAGTGGCCTGTTGCTGTCAGTCAACTTTTAACCCAAAATATCACTACGTAAGGAAAGAAGATTGACTGCTATGCTTGCCTTTCAAGGGAGTAGATATAAATATACAGAATTCAAATTAATACTCTTAAATATTTGGGTGTATGTACATTCAAAAGTGTCAATCTAGAAATATAACTTAGTTAATAAATAAGTCACTGTGACCTACTTTTGTTAATGGTAAGTAGTACATGTCTTGTTAAATGTAACCCTCAAGTTTCATGAATATACATGTAACAGTTTCTGAGCAACAGCTAAACGCAAGCAAAATTAACTTCATGCTGATCCCTGTTGCCATAACAACTGCAAGAACAAGATTGTCTAACAAGTGGTACTTATGTCTGACTAGCACTGTAGTTTAAAAAAAAGTCTGACAGAAAAAGCATTTGCCAAAATAATTAGAAAAACATTCCTGATTGCCAAGTCAGCATTTCAAGAGTTCTGTAACAATAATGAACATGTTACGATAAATCAAACAAGAAATGTGGTTATCAAAAGACAGTAAGCTTGTCTGTTTACTAATACTTAAAAATATCCTTGAACAACTGAGACCCAATCATACAATGCACTTGCAGTTCTGGATCTATGGCAGAATTTCTTGTACAACAAACACCCAATTATATAATGCACTGACAGATCTAGATCACTGTCAGATCATGGTCTGTGACAAAACTCTCTTGTACAACTAATACTCAAATGTACAATGTACCAACAGATGTAAGTATATGGCAAATAATGATTTAAGACAAGGTTCCCTTGTACAACACCGAGCTGCATAATGTACCTGCATATCAGGATCTATGGCAGATTTTCCTTGTACAAGAAAGACCCAACTGCATAATGTACCAGCTGGACTGGGTCTATGGCAGATCAGGATCACTGGTGAATCTCCACACTTGAAATTATAACATATAGCACATCCTGATCTGCCATCCCATGATGCAACAGCATATCTGGGTCTATGCTGTTTGCAGCTGGGTGTGTCTTTAGACATCAGTGATGGTAAGCATTGTCTCTACAAACTGAATAGGGAACGTGCAAAGCAATTACTTTGACCTTGTATTCCTCCACATATATCGAGTTTCAGAACAGTACAGCTAGGAGGTGGCACTAAAGCATGCCAAGAGTTAACATTAACATAGTTTTACTACAATAGTCCAGTATATTGCAGAATGTACACAAATACTAAGTTTATGGCAAGCAGGTGAGAGATTCAGACCTAAACACAGGAACTATAATGTAATCAATAAATTACAGATTAAGACCATGACTACTGTTCTTCAGGTTTGGAATATGTGTTGCAAGCACCTGTCAAACTTGAGTAGTTATAAGGCAACCAGCCTGAAAATTTTAGTGGCTATTTAAAATTTGGGTCGCCAATGCCTAATAGTTTCATTGCCTTAAAACTGGGAACAAAAATCAAGTGAGTTGGGAAATAATGGTACAAGTTCCCTAAAACTAAAGTTTTAGTTAAGGTAAATTTAAAGTAATTATCAAAAAAGCATAAGGTTAGTTTTAAGATCGTCTCGATAACAAATAATCTTTCTATCTTTTTTGCATCTTTCTGGTCCATCCTTGGTGGATGGACTAGTGTAGGCTGACTGCATAGGTTATGTTATTTCTTAAAATGTGTGCATGACACATTGACTCTCCGCTGGCAAAATGTCAAAGACAAGGTGTGCCTATTCAAAGAATATATGTTAGGTACTTACTAAATTAGCTGCCAAACAGTGAAATAATTCTTAAAATGCTTTCAGATGTGTCAGAGACTGATTTTGTGCAATACACAAAAAACAACCAAATGGACCCTACCTCCTGAGCAACAATTTCATCTGGTCTTCCATCACTGTCCTTCAACTCTATATAAGGCTTGTCATGAACTCTGAAGAAAACGACAACAGTTAAATGCCATATATACTCACTTGTAAGACAAATCCAAATGCAAACTGAATAGACTTACATCTGCCATTGCATAATGTGTCAGCAGATCTGGGTCTATGAAGCATGTTAGGAGTAATCAGTTGAACGAACAGTATTGACCTTCTCCTAGTTCCTTATGCAACTGCAATGTGAGTCTATGTTGTTTGCAGTTTAACTTTACTTATAAGCTAGTCAGTATAGATTGTAGCTATCTTTGTGATACATGGATATCATGAATTATGATCAAGTGAACACAGAAAATGAGCTATGAAGATGCATTCAATTACAACAATGAATTAAGTACATTAAAAAAACATAATAACTATCTGTACGATATCAAAGTCATGCTGATTACTAAGATTAAGACTAAAAAATTTTATACACAGCACTGCTTCAATGTCTGATTGTAAGCTGATATATGTCTTACTTTCTTGACAAAAGGACTTTTTAATATTCAAGTCAGAAGCAACTTAAAAAATTCTACTTAGTTAATTTTGAAATTTTAAGTAGGGTTCAAAGTCTTTCAGAAACATTTAAAAATCAACAAAGCAATAAGGTGTTCCACAACAATCAGAAAATCTCTCTTTCTGCCAGCTTTAAGCAATATATATATATATAGAGCATGGTAACCATATTACCATATACCTTCTGCCTGCCTTATCATTTCTGAAAGATACCCAAGTATCTCATGACTCTAAAACTTACCTGTTGAGGTCTTCATGAAGGCCATCCAGAAGGAAGCTTAAAAGTTCCTGAGAGTCATGCTGCTGGAAACCATTAAACCTAGGGGCATACTTCCCTATTGTCCACTGAAATAGACCAAGCTTGAAAATAAAACATTTTATACTGTAGCAGTCTAACAATCTTAAACTTGGGATCTGACGAAGTCTGAGATTAGAGTAATGATATGCCACCACAGCTGCAACATTAATAATAATTATGAGGACTCTGTATAGCATTTAATCTTTACGAGGTTTAAGTGCTTTACAATTTTATTTATGACAAGACTACAAAAACAAACACTGTGAAATTACAAACAAAAGAATGCTTAAATAATTAGGGTAAGGAAACACTGTCAAGTCTTAAGTCTGTTCTTGCAGTTGAAATAAGTCAGATTTTAAAGCACCCTTGAATGAGATCAGAGAGTCACTGTATCTAAGTTCAAGAGGCAATTCGTTCTAGGTACCTGCATCCTGACACACAAAACACTGTCCATAGGACCTGGTTTTGATAGTTGGAATAATGAAAATACTAGTGTCAGATGAGGAGCTTAAGCATCTAGTACCTCACATGGGTGAAATCAGATAGGTACACCACTCCCTCGATAATTCGTGCCCTGATAACTCGTGAACCAGCTTCTAATGCGGTGTCAGTCATGGATCCCTTTCTTTTTAATACTATAAAGTATCCAACCCATATTTGTTGAAAATGAAGAAAATCGCAATAAAAATTGGTAAATGAATCCTTGATATATTGCTTGTTCTATCATAAAAAACGGCTGATATGACCTTGAAATATGAGTCAATGTTATTATCAACATTTAATAAGAAGTCTTGTATTTTGTTAAAATTTCTTTCCAAACAACATTCTTGGTACACCGTAAATAACAGTATGCAACAAAATTTAGATCAATGAAAATATCACTAACACCTATTTGAGGCAGAAACTTTATAAATAAATGCCAAATAAATAAGTTGTGTTTTTTATCAAGTGATATTTGAGTATCAGTTCTATTTTTTAGTTCAGTTCAAGTGTAGTGATTGTAAATACAATGTGCCCAGTTGTATTCAAATGTGAAATATATTAATCTACCGTAATAGCTATGTCCGCTAGTGTTTCTGTGAGAACCTAATTAAGTGCCAACCTTTAATTATTTGTTGCATTATTACAATGATTTAAAAGCTGACCTTTTTGTATTAGCACATTATTTACATCTTTGTATCAAATAAAGGGGATGGAATAAATGAAAAATTAAAGTTCATGCAAATCCAAACTGCATAAGAGGTAGCAGCCCCAGTAGTGTCAGGTCAACTCATTTCAAGTCATCAATCAAACACTTATAATTCTTTTGTGAATGTAATATAATTAAACTACCTTAAATTAGCATACTCATTAACAAATGTGATCAAAGATAGAAAGACAACCAAGCAAAATGAAAAATTCTGTTATCACAAATACATTTTATTAATGAAAAGCCAGTTTCAGAGTTTGTAGTTAACTTGTAAATTCCTGAATTGGCACTTGGAGATTACTTCATGGTTCAGAAGTTTCACTATTAATTGTAATGAAATCATGGCATCAATAATGTACTAACAGAACAATAAAAAGAGTTTCAATGTTGAAAGCTGTTTCACGAACTAAATGTTCCATATTTTTTTTTTAATAAAAGGAATCTTGTTTGAATTTGAATCAGTAAATAGTCTGGTTCCCTGATTGTTATGATCCTTGTGTTGCATTCCATAGCAGTAGAGAGCAAAGCAAGGAACAGATGAATCAGGGAACCAGATTACTCAGCAACAACAACATAGAACAGTGATGTAATACACAATGTTTTTGTGAACACACGATGGATTGCTGAAACAATCTTACAGCAGTTGGGCATCTTGAAAATAAATGTAATTGTTTTTACATAAAAAACGAATAACTTTGATGGATAAGGTGCTTTATTGACAATTATTCGCAATGCGATTTTAAAAGGAATATTCAGTCATTAAACAGACCATTTTGCCCTGCCCCCCTCGGCAGTTTTCTCAATGTCCTGCGAGGATGGCATCATTTCATGTTGTTACAGAGGTCCCTTGATAATTCACACCCTCTCATACAGTGCAGTCTGTGTTTCTGGACCCCAATGTGCTCGAGTTATCGAGGGAGAGACATATTTTGGATTGGGCACAATGAAATGTAGCACTGAGAACAGATTTTGTGTTTGATTCTGGAGCATGGAGGGTACATAGCATGGACAAGGAATTCAGTTCTTGATACTCTAACAATGATCTAAGCAGTTGTTTTGAAATTTTTAAACTAAATAAACTAGATAGAAGAGAATTACAATAGTCAAGTCAAGAAAGTACTAAGGAACAAACAAGTTTTTCAGTGGCATCAACAGAAAGAAAACTGTGAATGAAGCTGATGTCTCAGCTGGTGTAACGAGGTAGTACTGACACCTAGGCTTTGTACAGATTGTGTGAATTTCATGTTGGTGTTGCTGATACTGATTGATTAAATATACATGGTACCCAGGGAAGGCACTTTTAAAAAAAGATACACTAAGGTACTCTGATTACTCAAGGAGTTCACATGAAAACAATACAGAATTTTAATTTGCATCTATGGGTGACTACTCCACATTATATTTGCCTTCCCTGGGTCCCACATATATTTTACTGGAACAGCTCTGAGGTACAGGAAAAGAATGAAAAAGTCTTTCAGCGGTGATCAGAATGGTTTCTATCATCACACATCAACAGCCTGTTGCAGGTCATCCATGACTTCATGTTAGAAACACATTTCCTTGTGTCTTGGATGGTAGGATCTACTTCAGCTGGGTGACTCGATTTGTATATTTGGGTGTCATCAGTATACAATTGGTGTGACACCAGATGATGATTGATTACACTTGAGTGTGTCTGAATGCAGAGAATGAAGAGAATGGGTCCCAGAATACAACCCTGTGGAACACCAAAACATGAATGAACTGGGCTGGAATGTTTTTCATTTAGGCTCATGATTTGTATTCTTTTGACAAAGTATTACTGGAACCAAAGTAAGGCTGTATCTCAAACACCAAAGACATGTTGGAGATAATGAAGTAATATATCCTGGTCTCTTCTGTCAAATGCTACAGTAAGTTGAGGAGGGTGAATTTTGGTACTGTGGTGAGGCTAAAAAGACTTTTTAAAATTCAAATGAGATACAAGTTGGGTCAGAACAACATTTTCTAAGATTTTTTTTGCATGAATTGGAGGTTAGAAACAGGGTGGTAGTTTCTTAAATCATTAGGGTCAACAGCAGTATTACGATGGCAGTTTTTGAAAAATTATGTAAAAATTCCCCTGATGATAGAGAAGTTTTAATAATATCTGTTAGTGAAGGCAATATCTGAATTTAAGCCCTCAAGCAGCAGTGGTGAGGGAATAAGATCAAGTTCACATGACTATTGGGCTCTCTTTATCAGGTATGAATGTAAGAAAACAATCTCATGCAACATAATTTATCTAATGAGCTTTTGTTATTTTATACCTATTTGGTAGTTGTGTACAAACTTATTAAAATGCTGAAAAAGAAACCTAAAGTATGCATGCAACAGTTATCTAGACATTGCAATGCTTCATTTGTATTAGAAGCCTGTCTTCCCTATTTTCTAAGATATACCATTCCATTATAAGTAAACACAGATATCAACACTGTCTAAAATGCAACAAGAGATATGGATTAATAACTGTCAATCATAATACTGGAGCATAATGATTAGTTAATTTTTGTTTTCAGTAAACTCACCACCTTCATGCCTTTCTTGTTCTCAGTACACATACTGCACAGCAATTTTGAACTAAATTTGGCAAAATCATATGCTCATAGCATTAGAATCTTAATTCTGCATCAATCTGTCTTTTCATCTCAGCAATGCTTCATGTAAAACTACCTTTCATCCTCTACATTAGGTCACTATTAATTTACCAGAGTATCCTAGGATGCTGACACAAAAAGTGCCAACGACACAGGTAAAAACTGTAACCCACTGATTCTAGCAAGGCAAGTTATTGATTTTGGGACACTTAGAAAATTGTAAGAAAAACCTATCTCAAAATATCTGAAAAATATTTCATTATGACATAAATAAACTAAACTGTGAAATGAATGGACGAGTGGAAAAAAATAAGACCAAAATCGATGAAAAAGGCAACTACATTTCTTTGTGAGATAGGTAAAAACAGAAACAAAAAGGTTCTTGCATGAAATGAGAAAGATCAAATGGTAAAAAAAATTTAAAAGTATATGTGATTAACAAGGAAAATTTTAAATCAGTTTCATATTAGGGGAAAAAAAAGGACTGGATAAATGAAGCTGCTACAAAGGCCTAATTGTAGAAGATTCGATTTCTAAAAATTACACCTTGGGTAAAACATTTATTTGACACTGAATAGAAACAGAAGTATCCATTATCATATAATTGATATGGGAAATACTAAAATGTTGCTTTCACAAAGGAAATTGGTGAATACAAAGAATGTCTGGATAATAATAATGAAGAAACAGGTCAGATAATATTGTAATGTAGGATCAGAGATCAAATTGCCGTAGATAGAGCATACTGTCTATACACAGCTAAGTCAGATTCATCTGCAAACTGCATAGCCCCAGATCTGCTGTCATATAATATCCACTGCTGTGTAATGCACCAGCAGATCTTCTTCATCTTTGTAGTTCGAAAGGTGTAACTAGCAGAACAAATAACACAGATCCTGGTCTGGCAGTGCATTATGTGACGGCAGACCACAGTCTATGCTGTTGGCAGCTGGACCCAACTTAAAAGCAAGTCTGTATGGTAATATTGTGTCCCTCTCAAAGAATGTAGCGATGGATAGATAAATGGACAAAAATATATAGGGGGAGACAACCCACCTAAAGCTAAATCATGTAGATAAAGGTCCTTATGCCTGCCTTCAGCCTGCTGAAGTTTGAGAAAAATTAGTTATACTCTTTTTTAAACATATATTTTTTGTTCTGATGCAAACTGTTCTTGTTGTTGTTGTTATAGGGTTTAATGCCATTTTTCAGCACAAGATAGGCTATACATGGCGGCCAGTATTAATGGTGGAGGAAGAACCCGGGAGAACCCGGAAAGAACCACCGACCCACGAGAAGCTACCGGCTAGCTTTCTCACATAACCACATTGGCTAAGCCCAAGACTTGAACCCACGCAGACAGAGGTGAGATGGCAGTGATCCGTAACGGTGAGCGCTTTAGACCACTCGGCCACTCGGGGCCCCCCGCAAACTGTACTAATTCAAAAACAT
The DNA here is from genome assembly GCA_016617855.1 of Megalonaias nervosa. Taxonomy (NCBI): domain Eukaryota; kingdom Metazoa; phylum Mollusca; class Bivalvia; order Unionida; family Unionidae; genus Megalonaias; species Megalonaias nervosa. The sequence continues at coordinate 73,432 of JAECUM010000286.1, read as the reverse complement.
TTTGTATTACATGTAACATCACTGATTTTGTTGTTCTTGATCTAAAACAAAACAAGATTCCTTTTTTCAAAATATATTGGGACACTTATTTCATGAAACATCTATCAATGTTGAAACTCAATTTTCATTGTTCAAGTTGTAAAATACTGATGACATGATTTCACTGCATGTAACAGTGAAACTTCTAGTCCTTGAGAAAATCTCTGAGTGCCAATTCAGGAATTTTAAGTTCAATGCAAACTTTGGAACTTGCTTATCCATAATAAACTAATCTGTGAAAGAAAGCTTTATCTTCACAAATTATTCATTTCACTTGGTTGCCTTGCTATCTTTGATTACATCTATGAAAGAGTATGCATAGTTTAATTTTTTCTGTGTTCTTTATTTTGGGTACTGGTAGAGATTTAACCATGAATTAAATACCTAATAATATGCAAACTTTGACAGGTAAAATGATAAATATAGTACCCATGAATAAGAAATTTAAAAAAAAACCCATGAAATTTAAGCACATGAAAATAAATAATGCATCATTAGTCAAACTTATGTCCGACTACCTACTAGATAGTATATATTTTTCACAATATATAATGTAAACAGTGAATGCAGTTTTCACAATGGACTAAGTATACAGTGATTTCATTTGGCTCAATAGAAAACACAGAAATCCTGGTCTTGATTATTACAAACCATTTTAAAATGTAAATAACTCATTTTACAGCAAGTAAATTGTAGATCTGCAAAATACCAAAATCATAACAGCATATGATAGCTTTTTCACTACAGCATTATCTTACACCCATCATGCAAGAATAATGGTTCAATGCAACATGATATCTCATGATATCTAAGAGCTTTACACCAAAACGTAAGTTCTTCAAGTTTCAAAAATAATCTGACACAAAGTATTCACATAAACTCTTCATAATGTTGAATATATCACCTTAGAAAAAGCAGTGATTCGCTTTATACATATTTGTGCATAAGATATGCATGTGTGGAAAGTCTGATGCACACTTTTTGTTGCTGTGTAATTTTTAAAATTTAATTTTGACCCCCAGTTCAGGCATTGAGGATTTTTCTATTTCTCTCAATTTTACACCCCTTGGAAAACAGTGAAAAGTGATATTCTTTTCTTGGTATAATCAAAGTGATCAAATTGAAAACTTGAGGTACATCTATCCACATCACTTACCCGTAACTTGAGTGGCGCTATGGTTTTTGATGAACCACTCCACATGTCTTTGACAAGTTCACCATACCTCTGAGCTATATGTCCTTTCATCCCTAGAGGATTCACCCTGGAAGAAAATTTTTTAAAAATACTTACCAAATTATAATACATACATAATCTTTTCACTACATTGCAAATCCAGTCCTCCAAGGAGAAACAACAGCATAATCAAGGATTACACAGCTTACCTCTAGTTTTACTTGTCTCCATGAACCATTGCAAAATGTATCCAGCTAAACTTAAAATTGGAGCAAAGTAATCTTTATCCCTTTTCTAAGTAAAATTTTGTTTCCGTATTTTATATTTACATTTTACTTTTTAAAATATGAACTTTAAAATTGCACTATATAGCCAATATTGTGCTGACATGCTGCAAAATCACCTACTTACCAACCCAACCACTCACTCATGCACCAACCTATCTGTCTACCTACAGCTCTAATAAAGACATAAAGACATTAAATAATCATAAAAATATTTTCCTATATCAAAGTTGGGGTACAATAAAGTCAAAGATTAATAATGTTGGCTTTGAGATATTTAAGAAAGAAAAAAAAACATTGTTCTTAAAATCTACTTGACAAACTATTATCATTGTCCACACCTAGAAGCCATACTGTACTGGAAAAAATCACAGGCTATGAGTAACCTTGGAGTGACATGCACTAGTAAAAACATAGTTTATGCATTAATAATTACCCTGCTTAATCACTACAAGCAAAGTTTCACATGACAAGCATAAAACATGCAGTCCATTCACACAGTTCATTCTAGACTGTGCATTTGTGCCTATGACCCTAATTGTTCATCTCCTGTGCAATTTCCCTCCATGGTGTCCATAAAGAACATTAAAAAGACCCAAGAAATAAAAGATCAAAGATCATTACAGTTGAGTTTAGACCAAAATGAATGCATCACAAGCTAAATGAATATTTTGTGCTCACTGACAAAAAGGAAGCATAAGGTAATCATTTTCACTGACTGACAGAAATGTCTTAATGACTCTGATCAGCATGGTCACCAGCTGAAAGAAAATGATCAATGATTATTGATGAAATCTTCACTGAAAACACTGCTGCCATTTTTTACCCAAAGCAATGAATAGGGAAAAAAAATAAAGCTGCAAAAGTTCAAAATTCTTTATTGAAATGAAATGGTTACTCAAGCATAATGAATTAAAATCCCATAACAGGAGGCTCGTGACAGGAGAGGCTGATAATTATCACAGTTGCTCCTGTCATGGATTTATTAATTTCTGCAGCAAATATTCATTTTTCCAGCATTATATACTCTGAATATCTACAATTTCCTTAACTAAATTAACCATGACCTGTACAGTGACATGGCTAATATAACAGGAAATTTTTTTTTATAAGTGTCATGCTGTACTCATAACTCTACAACTACTGATTCAAAGCATGCTGACATAAGGATAACTATTTATTCCAGAAATTAATCAATCTGCGATGCAAGTGCCTATCATGATAGTGATTTATGTTTCAAATGTTGGAATATACAAGAAACAGGAAAGGTATTTGCAACACCCATTTTTTCTAAATGATACCACTTTTTAACCTAGTAAGGGTCATTGGCCCCATATTTTCTTTTTCTAGAATAAATACTGCACTCCTAGACTCGTACTAATTCACATGTATACAATATACAATGTACTGTCATTAATACTGAATGTTTACCACTGAGCAAACATATTTAATTCTACTTCCAACTGCACTGGCCAAAAGGGCTTATCTATGGCTTGGATCCATTGAGGTCTAGCATCGATATATCAATGTGATCATGAACACAAATATTTATCCCATGTTAGTAAAGCAAATACTGTTAAGTCACAGTGACCTCCTTTGATTTTAAGAATGTAGCAACAGAGATACATCCAAGGATTAAGTTTCATGACCGAAACATAAACAACATACAAGAAATTAACTTTGAACAAAATTTATAAAAATTCACTGAAGCATGAACTATAGGTCTCAGACGCCTCATTTTGCAAAAGGGTTGCATTACCTATCATGTTGCATCAGCTCACACAATTTTATGAGTCTAGATAACAGTAAGCATATAACATGCCAAAAACTCACATGGTATTGAGCTAAGGGCACAAATGTAACCAAAACCAGTAACAGATTCAATATAGGTCACTATTAACTTCTTTTGTGAAAAGGGTGGTAGTAACAGAGATGAATGATCAGGTAATGTACTTGAGGAAGAAAAAGATTTTGTAAGAGAAGTTGTACTTAAACTGATAAAGCCAACAGCTCATAGAGATAAAGAAAGTCTTCAGATTTTAAGGTTATGGATATCAAACATTATTAAACTAACTGACAAATCACTAATGCCAAAATAATGACAATACTCATAAGAACAGTTTTTCTGTCCAAGTTTTTCCTTTGAAAATCTCACAACTTAAGTAGAGTAACTGTCAGTGATAGTTGAAATTTCCCAATAATCTGATGAGAAATAGTGAAGTTATAATAATTTAAATTTTGTACATGCAATATTTGTGAAGTTATAACAATTTAAATTTTGTACATGCAATATTAGTGAAGTTATAACAATTTAAATTTTGTACATGCAATATTAGTGAAGTTATAACAACTTAAATTTTGTACATGCAAGATTAGCAAAGTTATAATTTAAATTTTGTAAATGCAATATTTAGTGAATTTATAACAATTTAAATTTTGTACATGCAATATTAGTGAAGCTATCTAGATGACTATAGGTGAACCACACTGCCTCAGAGTTAGACATGGTGAACATCTCAGGTGTGATCTCAAAATGATTTACACATATCCTAGCTTGAGAGTGATCAGTGGTTTACTGGAATTCTTGACAAAGTAGTGATTGTCTAAGAGTTAATATTATATGACTCTTTGCAATTTCTAAATTAATTCTAAAACAGCGGAAACTCTCTCTTGCTATCAATAATGACCAATGAAAGTCAGAACGTTTGTATCATATAACAATGTTAATCCTGTATAATCTATCTATAAAAGACTTATCCAATCATTTAATCAATTAATAAAAACATTACAAATGAGAGGAGAATGTTGAATTGTCAAAATCTATTGAGTTAACTTAAAGTAATCAAGCCAATTAAAGCTGGATCACCTAGTAATGACATATTTTAGGAACTCTGATTCTTACATAAATTTCATACATGAAGCAGTAAATGAAAATGGCAACTTAGTCAATATATGCACAGCAACCAGAAATTAAATTATAATAACTATTTAACATTACCAATTTCATTCATACTGATAAAGCCCACCTGTAAAATACCGTAACTTTACCTGTTTAATTCATACAGATGAAGTCCCCCTGTAAAATACTGAGTTAAAGGCCAGGTGTTTGATACACACTGTAAAGCAGCATTCATAAAGCAGGTGTTCCCCAGGTTATTCAGACCAGTTGCCCCAGGATTGGTTGGCCCTGTAACATCAAATAAATTATAAACTGAATCAACATATTCAAAATAAGTAATTCAATAACAAATACTAAGTTATCTACTCATTCTCCCATCACACACAATGACTCGTTAATTAAAAGCTTGCCTGTGCAGTATAAATAGGTTCATTTAACAATTGGTCACTCAACAGTGATTTCCTTGGTCCAGTACTGGATATTGTGGATAGGTCAATTGCCATACCCATCATTCAGCCAAATATTAGGAAGATGCAGAATCATTGCATAATAGCCATCATCAAATGTACTTACCATATATAATCGGTTTCAAGTTGAGACCAAATGCAAATAACATAGACTCAGATGTGCAGTCACCTAATGCCCCAGATCATAGTCTATGTTGTTTGTTCTACTGATTACACCTAACAAACTGTAAAGACCCAGATCAGCTGGAATATGATGCAACAGCAGATCTGGGTTTGTGTAGCTTGTATTTGGACTCCACTTATAAGCAAGTATATACTTTAAGACACTTTACTGTTAAATAGTGATGATTTTCTGCAACTATAACAGCAAAGTGTTTTAACAGAATACTTCCTCAATCATCATGAAAGATTTTGCAAACTGACAAGCCAAAACTACATACCAACGCTGTTGTATCAATTGTTGTTAATTAGAAAATTGCAATACCTCTAACCAGTCAATCAACTGCTGTTTATTAGAAAATTACAATGTACCACTAACCAGTAAAAATTAAAGCTATGTGTAAATCATAACAGATCACCCTGAGTTCTCATCTAATTCTGAGGTTGTGTGGCTAAATGAGGGTCTGACACTAAGATGTTTTCACTACATAACACATACTAATTCAAATTGTTATACCTTCATTACCTAACATACAATTTTATGAAAAGTTTCAGTATCATCTAAATATCCTCTCCAATAAGCTTGTGAAATTTTTAAAACAACCAGTAATATTACAGGAAATGATATGTTAATACACAGGAATCATTATTCCACTTATTATAGTTTATTAACTAACAATTAACTTAGACACCTGAAATGCCAATCAGAACTTTCGCACAAATAATAGGTTATACACAATTAATAATGAGGAAAATTAAACTACATATAAAAAAATTACCTTGATCCTTTTTATTATTTAATGTCTTATTCTTTGCTAATTGTGACATTTCCTCTGGCCATGTAAGATCTTTGTTACGCACTGAAATAAATAAAGAGAATGTATGCCACTACATCTGATACAACAATCATTTTTTCATGCTGTTATCCAAATGTTCAGTGATGCAGTAGTTTTCATTTTCGATTCAATAATAAATGTTAACTGCGTGTCTGCTACAAGTTCTTACTTTAGAAATTTATTAGGGAAACATGTTTATGTAATATCAAGAGACTATACCTGATGGAGCAATTGCATGAAAGAAGGATGGGGCATTTGCATGGATGAAGTATGGGGCATTTGCATGGAAGGAGGACTGGGCATTTACAGGAAAGAAGGATGGGGTAATGGCATGGAAGAAGGATGGGGCAATGGCATGGAAGAAGGATGGGGCATTGACATGGAAGAGGAATGGAGCAATGGCATGAAAGAAGGATGGGGTATTGGCATCGAAGAAGGATGGGACAATAGCATGGAAGAAGGGTAGAACACTGGCATGGAAGAAGGGTGGGGCTATGGCATGGAAGAAGGATGGGGCATTAGAATGAAAGAAGAATACTATTTGTAAACATAAAACAAGGGATAAACTATGCCCTAAAACGTTCATGCACTTCTTTATGGAAGTTTTTGTTTTTCTACAGAGTACAACATTCCATGGCAGCTGATTAATTTTCTTCTGACATTGTTTATAGCAATTTATTTTCCAATTAAATAAGTCCCACATTATAACATACAATTTCTGGTCATTGTGAATCATATTGAGAGCAAGGGAAGTAATCTGTCCATGAAATTGGGATCTAAAATGAGTCACTAATTAAACTAAAACTTGTCACAATAAGGTTTGGATAAGCACTAATTGTAATCTATTCTGAAAACAAACATCACCCACTTTGGACATTTAGCATGCAAAACTAAATGACTCTGAACTGCAAAATGAAGAATTTCCTGAATCTGCAGACATGCCACATGCCACACTATTTTTCCAAGCATACCATGTCAGACAGACAACTACAAATCGCCGTGTTTAAACTCAGGGTTGCACTGCACACTTTTCACAAAATTTTAAATTCTCTCATGTGTGTCATCTACATGAGCATCAAATTTTCCAGTCAAAACTGTGTAATACTGGAACCTATTTCATCTCATATCATCCAAATAAAGTTCTCTATCTGTCTAGCTTATGTGTTTATAGAATTTTAAGTCAGAATTTCTCTATACCTATTTAAATACAACTAAAGAACAGACATAAATGCTGCAAAAATAGATTAAATCTGGTATTTTTCCTCTGTTCCTGTTCAGACAAACTTATCAACAGCGACACTAGCACAAAGATTAAAGCATCTGAATTTTCCTTTCCCTATACCAAATTGGCTGAAAATTTGACCAGTTACACTTTTTAAAATTTCATCTCAAACATGATACAGTTTTGCTTTTTAAAAACAGGCATTCACTCTGAGTGCAGAGTTTCAAATTAGAATCCTGTGACAAATCATACTGAGCTAGATACCCAATGCATCTGGGACATACTCAACCCTGTGACAAATCATACTGAGCTAGATACCCAATGCACCTGGGACATACTCAACCCTGTGACAAATCATACTGAGCTAGATACCCAATGCATCTGGGACGTACTCAACCCTGTGACAAATCTTACACAGCTAGATATCCAATGCATCTGGGACATACTCAGCCCTGTGACAAATCATACTGAGCTAGATACCCACTGCATCTGGGACATACTCAACCCTGTGACAAATCATACTGAGCTAGATACCCAATGCATCTGGGACATACTCAACCCTGTGACAAATCATACTGAGCAAGATACCCAATGCATCTGGGACATACTCAACCCTGTGACAAATCATACTGAGCTAGATACCCAATGCATCTGGGACATACTCAACCTTGTGACAAATCATACACAGCTAGATATCCAATGCATCTGGGACATACTGAACAGTATGACAATCATAATGAGCTTGATACCCAATGCATCTAGTACACACTGAACCCTGTAACACTCATACTGAGAGCTGTTCCATTAAAACATACATGGAACCCAGGGAAGGCACTTTTAAAGTGGGGTATTCACTCTTAGATGCAATTTAGAATTTTCTTATCACTTTAATATGAACTCTGTGAAACCAAAGTACCCTGTCATATATTTTTCCAAGACTGCTTTCCCTGGGTACCATGTATGTTTAAATGGAATGGCCCTGTGCTAGATACCCTCAGCATTTGGCACATACTGAACCCTGTGACTATCATACTGAGCCTGACACCCACAGCATCTAGCACTCAGTGAACCCTGTGACAACCATATTGAACCTGATACCCACAGCATCTAGCACACAATGAACCCTGTGATAATCATTTTGAGCTAGATACCTACAGCATCTGGGACATACTGAACCCTGTAACAATTCATATTGAGATTCATACCCACATCATCTAGCACACAAAGAACAAAGTGTCAATCATATTGAGGTAGATACCCACAACATTTGGCACATACTGAACCCTGTTACAATCATACTGAGCTAGATACCCACAGTATTTGGCACATACTGAACCCTGTGACAATTATATTGATATAGATACCCAGCGCATTTGGCACATACTGAACCCTGTTACAATCGTATACTAGATACCAACAGCATTTGGTACATACCGAACCCTGTGATAATCATACTGAGCTAGATACCCACAGCATCTGGCACATACTGAACCCTGTGACAATCATTTGGAGCTAGATACCTACAGCATCTGGCACATACCAAACCCTGTGACAGTCATTTGGAGCTAGATACCTACTGCATCTGGTACATACCGAACCCTGTGACAATCATTTGCAGCTAGATACCTACAGTGTCTGGCACATACTGAACACTGTGACAATCATTTGGAGCTAGATACCTACAGCATCTGGCACATACTGAACACTGTGACAATCATTTGGAGCTAGATACCTAAAGCGTCTGGCACATACTGAACCTGTTACAATCAGACTGAGGTAGATACCCATAGCATCTAGTACATACTGAATGATTGAACAAAAACTGATCTTTATCAACATAAGCATTCTTGAATTTTACTTTAAATTACTTCATAGTAATAATGCCTCCTCATTACATCATCAGTATGAACTTTATGACTATAATGGACTCCCAGTCTGGAGCCCTAACCTACACATAACATTAAAATACTTCATAGTAATAACTGTGCTTCATGATATCAAATTAACAGTATGAACCTTACATCATTTGTTTTAGTATGGAACAACTTTATTTGTTCACTATGGGCATCTAATATTTAAACCAAATGACTATGATTCCTTTCCCTCTAACCCCATAATAAAGACCCTTACATTTGCAATGAAGTTAACATTCTTTCAAGATATACAGACCTTCTATTAACATCTGTTGGTTGTCTTCAATCCCACTTTGCTCCACTGTAAAACTTTCATCATCCAACAGTGTTGTATTTTGCTGAAGTAAAGGAAAAAGTATTCTTGTTTTGTATAATTATATTAATTCACTAGAATGTGAACACGCACATTTCTAAACTCTATAAACAAATTCCATATACAGTTACACCTGATAATTCCAACAATAAATTCCTGAATTTAGGTTAAGTATAAGAACATTCTTTCCAAACCACATCTAAAATAAGATTATTTCTTTACATTAAGTACATCTGGTCATTTCCATTCATTTTGAAGAAAAAAAAAATTTATCATATAAAAATAAGACCACATCCTAATTATGATCGTAGTTTACAATGATCACTAGTGAAATGTTAGAGCACTGAACTTTTGAAAAACGTTTTTGTTTTTATTTAGTTTGCTTAAATAAAATCCATTAAAATCCACAATACTTGACATTTAAAATCAATTTATATGGTAATTCAGTTATAGGTCATGAAACAGATACACAGTGCATGCCATTTACACATTTCTGAACAGAAATAATGGCATGAAAATGTAAATATATTTGAATTGACATTATTTCTGTGTACTGCAAACATCGCAAATTTACCAACATTACCCCTAGATTTCTAAAACTTTTTGAATGTCATATTTATAAAAGGACCCTGATTCTGCATGAATCAAATTTTCAGCTAAAAAAAGGTCAACTTATAAGCAATTATATATGGTAGATAAAATGTGATGGTGTATCAATGACATCATAACATACTGATCACATCATATCAAGCTCCACAGTTAGTGTTAATCTTACAAGAGCAGATTTCCTCAAATTCAATCAGTAGTTTTAATTGAAAAACTTCTTGTTTGTGTATTTGATCAAAGTTTAGGCACTTATAGTTGTTTTAAAACTATTCTTCTACTCTAGATTTTCCAAACAGTTTCAGATGAAAGCCAAATAAATAATAACTAGAAATTATCTCCACATAATTTGCTGACAAGTACACTAATAAATACCTTTATCTTCACTTAAACTCGTTATTTTATAGCACATAAAACATTTATTTCAACCAAAATTGCTCAGAATGCTATGCCATGCCTTCTCCAATAAACTGCATGATCTAAAAGTCTAAAATAGACATTTAAGCCATAAAGATGCTCACTGTGACCTACATTTCTCAACACTGTGCACATTAGTCCTGAAATGGATGCACATACGCAGTCTAATGACTGTGAATGTGACAGTTTCTGGAAAATAAAGTCATCTGCAAAAACTTCATGTGAAAAATAGGTCAATGTCAGCTACTTTTGCTAGCAATCAGGAGTACAGTACTCACTGAGATAGATCCACCCATAAAGTTTCAACACAATAAATACAGTACTCACTGTGATGGATCCACCCATAAAGTTTCAATACAATAAAAACAGTACTCACTGAGATGGATCCACCCATAAAGTTTCAATACAATAAATACAGTTTGAAATGAAACCAAGTATAAAAATAAAATAATAACTATAAAATTAAGTAAACAAGAATAATAATAACAAATTCAGAAAAGTGATACCAATGCATTGTCTATATATATATATATATATATATATATATATATATATATATATACACACACACACACATATGCAAGCAAGACAATAAATTTCATAAAAATAGAAAAGTACTGAAATGTTCTGCATGCAAGTCCATTCAGAGTTACCTCGTCTTTGCTGCTGATCTTCCAAAGCCTAATGTCTTCACGTGAAAATCTCAGTTTGGTACAAAGGAAATCATAAACCTGCTGTAGCGTGTGACACCTGCTGAAGGAAGCAACATACGCCAGGTAGCGTCGTGGCTGTGAGTTATTGGAAAAGCTTGTTACTGTACCTGTAACAAAAATCAAGTGAACCACTGAGACATTATCCACAAAAAATAATACTGCCTAATCATGTTCATCCGACACAAAAAAACAGCATAAACATCAAATAAACCCAACAGCTGTATAAAATTTCTTTCATCCTTACTTACACTATTCGAAACCATGTGCCCAAGTAGTCTTACTTGCACTGAAATGGAGAAACTTTTACCAATTTCAAGAAAAATAATATCTGATGCTATCTGTTTATGAAAAGAACAACAAAAAGATGCACAAGATTAACAGGAGTAATGTGAATGGCACATTATATGCCCACCCAAGTTTTAATAGTCCTCTATTTCAGAACCGACCTAAAAAATGAGTGGGTCGGAAACAAAACTCAGTGAGTATTAGAGGCGTGAACATTGCAGCAGGCACCACTCACTACAACTGGTTCAATGGGTCTTTAAACAGAGGAACTAGTTTTGGGTTTACCAACATTAACAAAAGATGGGCATTAAGGGGCCATAACTCCTATAACTGAAGATGTGGAATGCTTGAAATCCAAGTCTTTCCACGTCTCATCAATACAAGTAATATCCCACAGAAAAATATGAAACTGATCAACATAGGTCACAACTCTATCCAAAATAGAATAGACAAGATCTATAAAAGACCTATCTAGACTGATGAAGCAAACAATGTTCACATCAAATTGCATCAAACATACTGTATGTTGAATGGTTCTTCAGCTATGTTGGTTACAAGTAACATCTCAAGTAAAGATATTAAACTGACTTGGAAGGGCCAAAACTCTGTACAAAATGGTGTAAGCAAGGCTAAAACCCACAAGATCACAGATCTAAGACACATTGTTGTTATTAAATTCGATCAAAATATGCTGAATGGTTCTTAAGCTATGCTGACTGCAAGCAATATTCCAAGTTTCAATGTGAAGACAAAAGTTTGCCTGATGACTGCTCTGGTGGCCTATGTGGTGGGAGCACCTGCGTCAGATGCGGGAGGTTGTGGGTTCGAACCCAGGCCAAGTTATAACAAAGACTTTAAAAAATGGTACTAATAGCTGCCTCACTCGGCACTCAGCATTAAGAGGTTAGTGTTAGGACTGGTATGCCAGGTGTCAGGATAGTGTGTCTGAGTGGGACATGATGACACTTGCCTGTGGCATGATGCCCCAGTGATAGACATCACTATAAACTGCCATGCTGTAGACATCATAACGATATGATTGAAATATTGTTAAAGTTACATTAAAAATCCAAATTACACACACACACACACACACACACACAGAGCTTGTTTGATAAGGGGCACAACTCTATTCGAATGGAGTTGATGAGACTAAATCCATAAAAGGCAATTCAGGTCTCTCAGAAACCAACCTTTTCAAGTAAATTTTTTTTGATAATACGTATTTGATCATAATATCTTAATAGGAGAACTACTATCACCTCACTAATCCAGCCCTCCCAGATTAAAAACTTAAGCTAAAAGGTCGTAGTTAGAGCGATCTCCCCCTTATACCATGATTGGCAGCAAATCCCTTGAAACTGTCAGTCAGCATAAGGCACACACTCTATATGGATGTAACTGAGGAATGGCTGGAAGGATGTATGTGTATTATGATAAAGTATTGTTGAAGAAACACAGTAGTATTTGATGATTTCACCAGATTTGGCGCCAACCCCAGTATCATGTGAAGATAACTCCAGTTAATTGCCACCTAGGTGGGCAGACAATGTTTAGCTATTTAGTTAAAATGTTTTAATCTGGGAGGGCTGGGTTTGAGAGGTAGCAGTAGTAGTTCTAAGGTATTATGATCGGGTACTGTATTTGAAGAAAAGATTCATACCAAATGGAATCAGAATAGGTTTGATTTTTCTTGAGCTAAGCCAGTAAAAAGCAACATCTCAAGTGAAGAGATGAAGTTAATTGTCAAGGGCAATAACTGTATGCAACCTTCAAATGTAATATCTGCATTTAAAAGGTAATTCATATATCAAATTGTATCCAATTATACATAAGAGTTGCAGAGCTTTGATGGTTATAAGAAGTATGAATGGACAGGCAGTTGAATAGATGGAAAAGATTACTATAGGGTTCCTGCATATTGAGGTGGGGCCCTCCTTATGACAGGTAAAACTAGAAATATGTTACTGGAACATGGATGCCCCATCACAGTGCCAGAAACCTGACCTACAAACAAAATTTAACCTAGATGTGACAGACTGATGTACAAACAAAACACTACATGCTTTACTATTGTCCTGATGGGTTAAAAAGTGTCCTTAAGAGTAATTCTACACAACTTACTAAGTGCCATGCCACTAATCCCTGAAACCACATTGGTGAAGGCAGTGGTCTGGGCAGGTCTTGCTGGTGCGACTTGATGCCGTAGTAACCGTACCATTATTGGATATAACTCTAATTCTGGATTTGGGTCACCTTGTGTACCTGGTATCACCTGAAAAGAAAGAAAGAACGTATCAGTAGAGGAAAATTTTCAAAATGTCTTATTGCAGCAACAAGGTTTTGTGAGGTTCCAGTATTCAAAGCCTTAGATGCCCACAAATTCCAGAGCTTATCAAATTTAAACAGGAAAAATACAAAAATCTTCCTGTTTATTACAGATCAGATGCTTGAGCTTTTGCCAACCATATAGATTAGCTGCTTGTAGGAATCAAAACAATGATTCAGAGAAGGCAAAAGTTCTCATAAACTATTTCTGATGTTAATTGTATGACACTTGTAGGATACAACTTAAAGCTGAGATGCTGACACAATGTAACTCCAGAGGTGAAAAAAAAATCAGATAAGCTTAAGAAAACCACAGACTTTTGAAAGATGGACCTGTTTCCTTGCATGTCAGAATTGTGGACTGACCTAAGGCCAGAGAGATGCAAGTGAGTGCATTACCATGTTTTATCCAAGATTAAAAATCAAATACTGGCAGAAGCAACAGAACAAGGAAGGTCCATGTCAACAGAAGATTTGTTTCTATGAACGACAAGGAATGTCAAATATATCTTTTCATATACTCTGAATGAAAGAAAATTTTATTTATTGCTTAACTCATTAAGCCCTGGAGAATTTTGTCATTTTCACCAGAAATGCAAGTAGGAAAGACATTTTGGGGGCTGCTTCCGAATACATCCAAATAAATCTTCTTCTAAGACATTTCCATTTAAATAAATGCATTGTTGTGTTAGAATCATCATTTTTCATTGGCTATTTCAATCGCGCATGTGCAGAAGGGTAAAAGTTCTGGGGTTTTATTGTTTTTTGGTGTTTTTTGCTTACTGGACCCATCATTTTCATTTCCTGGCCACTGTTTACTTGAAATACCCAACTAATCCTACTTTTTTTGCAAACGTTTGCCTGTGTGCAGTTCAGACTGGTCTGTCTTAGATCTGAGGCCAAAAAGTCTAAAATCTGGACACAAAATTTGATTCCGACAATGGGAGAAGTTTTAGTGTAAAAAAGATTGGGTCTCAAAAAATACATTTTATCCTCTGTATTTTGTAATGCGAGTAGAAAGTCCAGATTATTTGGTATCCTTGTAGAGCTACATCTGTCTACTCATCTGTAATACCACCCATTTTGGTGTATCTTAAATGACCTTGATGCTACAGAGCTCAGAAGTAGGGTACTACTTCCTGATGCTCAAACATGGTGCCAGGGGTTAATGAGTTAACGATGTAGAAGGTTTTCTCAGAATGATATTACTTTTAATTTATGCTGTATATATAATTGCTCTACATAAGCAAGTAAATATATGATTCAAAAGTTGTGTCGGTAATTGAAATAGCCATTATACTTTAACATCCCCATCCTTTTAATGTAATTGAAATAGCAATTATACTTTAACATCCCCATCCTTTTGATGTAATTACCGACTAGAAACTACTATTTTACACCCTCTAACATTAGGCAATTTTTGTTACTCACAGTTCTTGGAATGGCAGGCCCTCCACCATACCACGCTGAAAGCGCCCTCCATACTGGTTCTGGAACAAGCTCAAAATCCTTCTGCCGCACCAGCATCATATCTCGCCTTAGACGACCACCTTCATTTGTCAAGGTCACAACCTGTGCAACATTTTAATTGGGAGAAAGGTTATTCTGCAACAAAACTGGAGATTACAAAACTTTTTCAAGTATAAGCTCAAACTTAGCCACGGTTAAAAATTTTACTAATGAATGTTATAATCTATTATTGTGAATGAAATCTGATACAGTTATGATGAGTAAACTCTGAAATATTGTTATAAATTTTCACTGGTGTATTCATAACGTTATTTAAATGTTAGAAATAATAATTTGAATATAACACCCACATCATTAGGATCAATGGGTACCTGGTTGACTTTCCCAAATTCTGACATATTTAATTGTTATAAATTTTCAATGCCATATGCATAATGTTATCTAAATGTTAGAAATAATAATCTGAATATAACAATAGGTGTTTATATTGCTGAAAAACACAGCACTTGTAAGATCCAGATTAATTTCACCTATTTATAATGCTTGTTCAGGCTTACCCAGTTGTCCTATCAAACATGCATAAAAAGTTTGAATATCAACTTAAGACCAACCTCGATATATATGGCCTGTGCTCCAATGTTCATATAGATTACATCCATGTAAATTTAAATTCAAAGTCTCATTAAAATCCATTGATATATAAAAAAATAGTGATTTTTAAGAATAAAAGCAAACAGAAAGTGAAACAAATTTAAAAGTACCTACAGCTTAAATTATTGGAGAAAAGACTTTCAACCATGTCTTCATTATTTCTACCCTTTGCATCATTCATATGACATGAGATAAGATCCAGGATCATTCATATCACATGAGACATGAACTAGGATCTAGTTCAATCAAATGTCAAGATGCAACTTTTACAAAAAGAGTTATAATCATGTAAGTAAATCTACTATAATGTCCTCTTTTACTTTTTTTCTTTTGCTTTGGTCCTTTACATCCTGAATGAGTTGAGCCCTAACCTTCAGTAAGGCTGGTTCCCTCTAGTCTGTAGCAACACAAGTTCCTATTCGCAATTCCTTCTTTTAGTTCAACCACCAGTTGCTAACAAATTTAAAGAGACTGTATCAGCATCATTAATAATAATGCAAGCACACACAAAAGTCAGCATTTCCAACATACCTTTTGTGGATTTGACATGATAAGCTGATTGTTATCTATTGCACCAGGTTTCTGTGGAGCACTGATTGTAATCTGTTTTTTCCGCAACTTTGGGGAGGGACTAGGGCTCCGTTCACTTGCAACATTGTCCAAGGGAGCCAGACTGTATTTCCGTGGACTGCTTGTTGCAGAATTGGAAGTTCTTGGCACAGTATTAAACTTCATGGAATTTGAACCATTCAATGATAAATCTACTTTAGGAATTGAATTTTTGCGCACTGTATTCACAATAACAACTGTTTCATTGTCCCATGGGAGATTGTCTGCATAAGCTTTATTTCTACCGGTAACTATCCTATGTCGACTGTTGGATTCATTGCTATTACTTCTACTACTTCTGCCTGATGGTGGAAGAGAGCCATTGGTTTCTGGTATCTGTAGATAAAAGGAAAATAAGAGTAAGATGTGATAAAAAAATTTATATGTCCAGCACTGTATTATAAATATTCATATGGAATCCACGATGATGGATCTGAACTGTTACGTGATGGCTAGTACAAACGTAACAAAAGAAAAGAGTGAAGTCGACAAGCTTTGTAAATTTTAGCAAAATAATTTATTTCCCTAGAAATCAATGTAAAAATTGGAAATAGGACTTACAGTTTGTGAATATAATCCAAAAATTAATCCTAATGTTGAAAAATATAAGTCCTCTCGATAAATAGTTCTAATAGAATCCAGGTTCGAATCTCGATGACATTCCAATATTTGGCGATGACGTCAGATGAGGTGTTGTACAAATGGCAACAGATCCTTGATTGAATCACAGTTTATAATGTTTCCGTATAGAATTCCAGAATAAATTTCCACTGAATTTTTTTGTCCCAGAACTTTTTATAAAAAAGTACACTTGTTTAGTCTTCTAGAGAATAAATTATTAAATTCCAAAAAATAGATGAACTTCAAAACAATTTGGCAACAACAATAGAAACATCTTGTTCCCTCAAGGTGTAAGAATATGACTCTGACTAGATCTACTAGAAAATGGCTGTTTTAAGCCTTGATTTTAGATCACATGGTGGCACACGTGACAGGCTACATGATTTCTAACTTGAAGAGCGCAATAAAAAAAATGACATTTATCACGTAGCTATAATAGCCCTATCTAAGAATCAAATTCTCACACTGAAATAAATTAAAAAAAGAAAGGCTGCTTACAACTCAGCTAACACGTGGGCCGAAATGACCTTGGTAATAGCCAATCATTTCTGCTTAGTGTTTATGAAATCTATGAACCAGAGTGAGCTAAAAATAGTGCTGAAGAAATCGAATAATCTAATCGGGTCAAGTCAAATTTCTGAAAAGAAATTCAAATACAATGAAAATTATCATTACAATAAAATGTAATGAAACAAAACTAAAATAAAAAAGAATTTAAAACTAACACACAAGTAATTAAATTACATATATGTAACAGAACAAACAACCATATCAAAAGTTTCAGAAAGCAATACATTGTTAAAAAAATAATTGCAATATTGATTTAAGATATCCATGTGGATGAATATGTTAGAATTTAATATCATCATTTAAAAGTAATGTTAATTATTAAAAGGTTCTTCTTGTCTTAAGAATATACTTATTTCATGTGAACATACATTAGTAGTTCTTGATTCTTTAGTGTGAAATGTAAGTGGAGTATTGTTAGCACTCACATTGCAAACCATTCAGAAACCCTGTCATATAAATCCTGGTACACACATTGCTTGGCGTTCAGAATCATTTTCTTTCCATTCACTCCATTTTCCCAACGCTGCAGAATATTCTTCTTATCCGTTACAATGTTGTTTATTTGAGACTCTCCAACATAAATTTTTTTACAAGAACTCTTGTACTTTCCCCACTGTCGATGAGTTGAACAACTTTTGCTTTTTCTTCTAAAGTAATAATTCACCATTTACATGATGACATGTTAAAGTTTTGTGATGATTTTTTCCAATATTGTTTATTGCACTGCAATTTAACCATGCAGATAAACTTTTGATGACTAGATGAAATGCCTTGTTTATAAAGAAAGTGATACATGTACTGTCATGAGATTTTTTGGTCTACATCTGGTTTTTGTTCAAGGTTCATTTCTCTCTGTGTATGAATCCACAAAAGCTTTATTTAGACAATGTTGACTGTGTTATGATCTTGACAATTACCTCTGGTTGTAATCATCCAAGAGAATAATGCAACAGCTGTAAGAAGTCCAAAACTTAGTCACAACATTGTTGAGCCCATTTCCTGTAAATGTCAGCATTTGTAGATAATAATAATAATGAGGACTTTGTATAGCGCCTAATCTTTAGAAGCTCTAAGTGCTTTACAACATTTGACAACACTTAAAACACATATATAATGATATGATTACAAAAATAAAAACAAATGCCACAAAATTAGAAAACAGAAAACATGCTGTAAATATTTAAGGTAAGGAAACATTATTAGGTCTTTAAGTCTGTTCTTGCAGTTGAAATAGGTGAGTTTTAAGAGCGCTCTTGAATGAGATCACTGTGTCTTTGTGTCTAAGTTCAGTGGGCAATTCGTTCCACATTGCTGGGCCCTGGTATGCAAAAGAACGTTGTCCATATGACTTCATTTTCATAGTGGGAATAATGAGAATACGAGTGTCAGAAGAGGAGCGTAAGTATCTTGCTGGTGTGTACACATGGGTGAGGTTGGATAGGTATGTTGGACTGGAGCCCGTCAGTGAAACGTAGCACAGAGAACAAATTTTGTGTTTAATTCTGGATCGTATGGATAGCCAGTGTAGGGTACAGAGCAGGGGAGAGGCGTGCTCTGATCGTGGTACTCTAAGGATGATCCGAGAAGCTGTGTTTTGAACTTTTTGAAGTTTCTGGAGTAGATATTGAGACGAACCAGACAGAACTGAGTTACAATAGTCCAGTCTTGAAAGTACTAAGGAACACACAAGTGTTTTAGTGGCATCAACTGAAAGATACTTGCGAATGGAGCTGATGCGTCTCAGCTCAAGATATGCAGCCTTGCATATGTTCATGACATGTTGGTGCAATGAGAGTACTGTCGAGAGTAACACCTAGGTATCATACTGACTGTGTGAATTTAATGTTGGTGTTGCTGATATTTATTGTCTGAGGTAAAAAATGTGAATGAGAAAGTCTTTGTGTTGTAATCAGAATGGCTTCAGTTTTATCATCATTCATATGCAGCTTGTTACATGTCATCCATGATTTCATATTGGAAATGCACCTCTCTACGCAATGGATGGTAGCTTCAACTTCAGTTGGGTGGCTAGACTTGTATATTTGGGTAATGATATAATACTGACTGAAGTGGTACATGTTATAATGAATGTACTTTAGCCAACACTTCTCTCAGTATTGGGGGCCCCAAATGGCTGAGTGGTCTAAAGTGCTCACTGTTCAGGGTCAGTGCTGTCTCACCTCTGTCTGCGTGGGTTTGAGTCTCAGGCTCGGCTAACGTGGGTACGTGAGAAAGCTTGCCAGTCACTTCTCGTGGGTCAGTGGTTCTTCCTGGGGTTTTCCAGGGTTCTTCCTCCACCAGTTATACAGTATAGCCTATCTTGTGCTGAAAAATGGCATTAAACCCTACAACAACAACAACAGTAACAACTCTCAGTACTGAAAACTTTCCATCAGGAAACAGATATCAGTAGAGATAATCAGATTACTTGCCTTATCACATAAATTAAACATTGGTTTTGGACAGTATTTGATCAAAAGTGGCCACTTATGAGGGGTAAATTTGACATTTTTGGCCTAAAATGCTTTCCACATGCCACCTCAGAGGGGTGGCCACCTGCGAGGGTTACTATTGTACACAAACTGCTCGATGCCAAGAAAACTGGCCATGTAGATCAGGCAGCCACTGGTGAGTGGGGCCATATAAGAGGGAACCACTGTACTGCTATATTTAAAGCATTATTGCAAGTTCAAAAAATTAGACTTAAACAGGTGCAGAATACTTCAGAATTAGAAAACAAATGTTAAATCAAGAGCTAGACATATAGAAAATTATATTTTGTATCCTAAAAGATGAAGAAGGCTTTTGCATTAAGCATTTCAGCAAAATGACTGAATATTATGTAGATGACATGTATGAGGAAGTAGAGTTTTGTGGAAAATGGAGAAAATAATCTCAAAGGTTTTTATGCTTTTTTTGTAATGACAACCATATTGATGGTAGATCAGTATCGTGTGTAAAGACATAAAAGGCCTTCCTTCCAGGATGGTATCTTTTGTCAAGTCTGGTCCAATTCTATTCAACTGTTATGGCAGCAAAATCATTTCAAGGTTTTTCTATTTTAAGCAATGGTTACTATATTTGATGAGGAATCTGAAAGGTCTTCTTGTTAGGATGCTTATTTTCAAATGTGATCCTATTCTATTCAGCAGATTTTCGGAAGAAGTTGTTTAAATGATTTTAATATTATTAGCAATCGTGGCCATATCTAATGGTATGTCTGCATCATTTAAATAAACTCAGTTTCAAGTTCTTCAGGATGCTCAGCACCAAATCTGGTCAAAATTGGTCGAGAGTTTTTTTTGTGACGAGCAACTGTTGACAGATGCACAATCCATGATACACAATGCATGCAGGACCATGCCAAAAGCCCACTTAGCCTTTGGCTTCTGGCTAGATGACCAAAATATGTACCTGTCATTCAGCAGCACTGGAATTTGAGGCATAATAATGCCATGGATCAACTGTAAATACCATAAAATGTCTGAACTACCTCATGTTTTTCACCATTTCACTTGGCTTTTTCCCACCTGGTTGAACGTTCTTGTTGGAGATAGATTGAAATAAATGACTGCATTGTCACCAGTTAGGATGCTAGCCATGCAGCATTTGTGATTTCTTCATTTGAACCAAGTTCTAAATCTGAACAGTATGTATATATATAAAACAACTTTCATCAAAAATTTAACTAATTACTCTATATACCTGCAAACAATACAGACCCTGATCTACCATCACATTATGCACCAAAAGATCTATGTATATTCTACTGATTACTCCTAACAAATTCCATCACAGCATTGTATAAGTATTTATATGTTCTACTGATTACTCCTAACAAATTCCATCACAGCATTGTATAAGTATTTATATGTTCATAATGTGCACCCAACTGTGAACAGCACTGGCCCTAATCTACCATCATAATGCACTGGCAGATAAGGAACTGGGCTGTTTATCTGACAGTGTAAGTAAGACAGCAAAGGCCCTAATCTGTTGTTGCATAATGAACTGACAGACAAAGATTAGGGCTGTTTATCTAACAGCATAAATAGGACAGCAAAGGCACTAACCTGTTGTCGCACAACGCACTGGCAGATAATGATCTGGACTGCTTATCTAACAGTGTAAGTAGAACAGCAATGGCTGTAATCTGTTGTCACATAATACATACGGATCTGGGCTGGTTATCTGACAGTTTAAGTAGGACAGCAAAGGTTGTAATCTGTTGTCACATAATGCAATCACAGATAATGATCTACACTGCTAATTTGAGACCTTGATCTATTGTCGCATAATGCAACGGCAAATAAGGGTCAAGGCTGTTTATGTGACACTGAAAGTAAGACAGCATAGGCTTTATTCTGTCATTACTAGGATGTTTGTCTGATGACAGCAAAGGCCCTGATGTTGTTGTTGTGATCTGGATTTTTAACGTAGCTTTAACAATTTTTCAGTCATATCGCTACAATGTCTGTAGTGTGGCAGTTTATAGTGATGTCTAGTACTGGGGCATCATGCCGCAGACATGTAGCATGATGTCCCACCCAGTCACATTATCCTGACACCAGGCTGACCAGTCCTAATATTAACCTCTTAACGCTGAGCACCAAGCGAGGCAGCTGTTAGTACCATTTTTGTAAGTCTCTGGTATGACTTGGCCAGGGATCGAACCCATGACCTCCCACATCCAAGGCAGATGCTCTAACCACTAGGCCACCGGAGCGGCCCTGATCTGTTGTTACATAATGCAGTTGCAAGTAAGAATAATGGTTTGTTTGTCTGAAGGCAGAAGTAGAACAAAATAAGCCCTGATTTTTCATCACTTACTGCTCATCTTATATTACTAGAAGGCCAGCAAATACCATGATCTGCTTTGATATAATGCACTGGCAAATAAGGCTATAGATAGTTCATCTGATTGTGCAAGCAAGATGCCACAGGCTTTCGTCTGTCATCACATAATGCCTTGGCAGACATAGACCTATCCTGTTTGTTTTACATTGAAAACATGACATCACATGTTGCAGACAAGTTTGTCTGCAATAACTTCATTGTTATATGAATAAGTGAGATCAGATCTCAAACCATAACATAACCAGAACAGGTTTGAGGCTGATTTATTGGACCCTAGGACTAGTTTTGCAGCTGAAAAAAAATGAAAAGTTGGCTTACCTTAAAATTAACATACTCTATCCACGCATTCCACCACTGCATGGAAATGAGATACCAGATCTGCCCAATCTGTAGTGGCTTTCTGCCCTCCCTATCAAGCCAGTTACTGAAACATACAGACAAGCAAATTTAACAAGCAAATTCCAGGAAATGCTGTGGTGATATACTAAATGAGTTACATATATTTGTACAAGAGGACACTATTGGTATTAAAGTAAACATAGAGAAAAATTCTATGACAAAAGTGGTTGTCTTGATATTCATTTTACTTTATTCATTTATAAACTAAAAGTCAAATTTTGTAAATATGTGGCCTGCATTGAGAGGAATGAGAGTGGTTATTATCCAAACATGGTGACCTGTATAGGGCAGCATAAATGTTGTAGACATGATATCTGAGACAAAAATAATGATGTCAACAGTCCTCCAATCAAAACTGGGTGTGGCACTTGAGAAGAGATGCTAGCTGGGCATTTATCACGAATACTGTGAAGTCTCAATTCCATGATTCCTGAGTGTCGAGCAGAGCTCTGGTACTGCTGTTTCGAAGAATAGCAACATACCAAATCTGGATAAAAATCCAATAAGAATTAAGGAAGTTATTGTGCAGAAAGAAAAATGTGTGTCTAATAATCAGGGGAAATAACTCTATGAAAAGATGATGTTGCACGACAAAAATCTAGCTCAGGCAAACTAACAATCAGCTAAGGTCAAATCAATATTACCCTGCCTGTTTACTTGTATGAAATCCAATATTAAGGAAGCTGCTGTGCAGAAATGAAAGTGAAAGGTATTAAAATCAGGGGCCATAACACTACTCAATGATGTAAAATGCTAACAATCAAACTCAGGTTATGCTACAATGTTTTCACATTTCACTTTCTTACATGTTGTATGATTTACGTTCAAGCTTGGAGATTAAAACTGCCAAAAATAGAAACACTTTTCATCAAAAATAAACTATCAGTGTCACTTTTGATTTTATCATATTTTAAGTCACTTATTCTGCACCTATTTAAACCCAGATTGAAAATGGGCAAATATACCTCGACAATAGATGAAATCAGGTATTTCTGCCATCTATGTCATAACAAACAAATTTTCCTCATCCTGGAAATAAAATACCAGAATTTGCCTGAAATCTGACAGGATATACTCTCAAACATTTGAGACATTTTAGCTTTATTAAAACTGAGTATTCACTCTAAATGGATAGTTTCAAATTAGAACCCTGTGTTAATCACAATGAGCCCAATACCTGCAGCATGTGTATACTGAATGCTTAAACAAAACCCTGAGTTGTGCCAACATAAATACTTTAAATAGCATTGTTCAGCTGTCAGGATTTATTTTTCTTTCGATATGTAACCCCATGTTACATTCTAAACTGTGAAGTCAAACTTCAGTTATAGTGTCATCACTATCAATCTAAATACCAAACTGGCTCAAATATAATAATAATTAAGAGAGTTACTGTGCAGAAATGAAAATTAATGGATTCAAAAACCATTAATAAAACTAAAAAATTATACTGAATGCTGATTATCTAACTAATGTGTTGGAATGTGATTTGAATTTTTAACGTAGCTTTAACAATTTTTCAGTCATATCGCTACGATGTCTGCAGTGTGTCAGTTTATAGTAATGTCTAGCACTAGGGCATCATGCCGCAGACATGTAGCATGATGTCCCACCCAGTCACATTATCCTGACACCAGGCCGACCAGTCTTAACATTAACCTCTTAATGCTGAGTGCCAAGCAAGGCAGCTGTTAGTACCATTTTTGTAAGTCTTTGGTATGACTCGGCGGGGATCGAACCCACGACCTCCCGCATCCGAGGTGGACGCTCTAACCACTTAGGCCACCGGAGCGGTATGATTATCTAACTAAACCAAGGTACCAATTACATCAAGGCATATACCAAATTTGGTTAAAATCCTGTCACAAATAAAGGAGTTGTATTGCAACACTGAAAATCAATGGGTCTGGCAATCATGGGCTATAACTCTGTTAAATGATTATGTCAATGATAAAACTCACTTGCAGCATCATTAATACCAAGCTATAGACAAAATTTGGTTGACTTCTAATGATAGTTAAGGAAGTTAGTGTGCAGAAGCAAAAGTGGGTGGGTCCAATAATCAGAGGCTATTACTCTGATAAACAAAGACTTAGAACATTAACAATCAAAGCAGTCAAGGCCTTATTAATATCAAGCTACCACCTAAATTTGTTTGAAGTGCAATAATAAATAAGGGAGTTATTGTGAAGAAATAAAAGTGGGTGGTTCTGACAATCAGGGATCATAAAATTACTAAATGAAGATGTAGAATACTGACAATCAAACTCATGCAAGGACTGATTAATATCAAGCTACAACCTATATTTGAATGAAATGCAACAATAAGGGAATTTATTGTGCAGAAATGGGTAGTTCTGATAACATGGGGCCATAAATACTAAATGACGACATAGAATGCTGGCAATCAAATTCTGCAAAGATCTCATCAATACCAATCTAAAAACCAAATTTAGCTGAAGCCCAACAAACCCAATAATAATAAATAGAATTATGTGCAAAAATGATAGTGGGTGGCTCTGATACCCAGGGGTGTTCACTAAATGATGTCACACTTTAAATCAAACTCAACCAAGACTTAATCAATATCAAGCTACCTATGAAATTTGGCTGAAAGGCAAGAATAGCAAGGGAATTAATTTATAGAAATGAAATCTGGTGCCTTGACAATCACTGGCTATAATTCTACTAAACAATGACATGGACTGCTAGCAAACTCAACCAAGGTCTTATTACCATCACAGGATACAACAAATTTGGTTAAAATATTTAATAATAATTAAAGAAGTTACTTTGTGAACATTATAGTGGAACAGACATAAGGATGGATGGATGAAAAAAGGGTCAGACAAAAAAGCCCCAAAAAATATCCCCCTATTGTTTACAAGAAGAATGTGACAACAGTCCTAAGCTTGTACTTCTACAAGAAAAAATTTATGAAATTCAATGAATGCAACCAAAAACCATCGGTGATGACAGCTGAAGGCATACAGTTATATTCAACTTGTTTCATAAATTTAATATCCAATGAAAACTCATGTTAAGATGCTATATTTAACCCTGAAATTACTCTTCCATGTCACCATTTGCTTTCAAAGTTCCTGAACGAAAGCATAAGTTGTATTGTGAGTTACTCTCCCTCTTAGCATTTTGTATAAATTGTAACATATTACACATGAAATGCCATAATCCATTCTTCCAGTAAGTAAAGTTAGGTTTGTCTCTTCTTTGTTCTTATCAGCTGTCAGTTATGGCTGATAAAAGAATTCATTAGTTAGACAAGAATAATGCCAATGGCAGTATGATTCATTTGCATGCCATGAAATAATGATGTGACCTGGATTTCATGGATGCCTGTAATACTCCTTACAAAACATTTATATATCAAGTGTGTGCGCATGTGTGTGTGTGTGATTTCAATTTTTAATGCAGCTTTAACAATTTTAGTCATATTGCTACGATGTTTCCAGTTTATGGTGATGTTTAGTAATGAGGCATCATGCCACAGATATGTCCCACCCAGTCAAATCATCCTGACACCAGGCCAACCAGTCCTAACACTAACCTCTTACTGCTTAGTGCCAGGCGAGACATCTGCTAGTACCATTTTTAAAAATCTTTAACATGACCTGGCCAGGGTTGAAACCCATGACCTCCTGCATCCGAGGTGGATGCTCTAACCACTGAGGACATCTGAAAAGTTTTATATATCAAGTCATGTGACTGTACAAGCAACAGAGTCTGAGAAAATAACATGCAAACCCTACACTGAATGTTGATGCACATGGACCGATGGATACATATCATCAATACATAAGCCAGAATTTTTTTCAACCCAGTCAAAAATGAACTGAATAATACTTATAATACTGAATTATCCTTAATCTGTCATATGGCACATTCTTGAACTTGCAATTTGACAGCAGGAATGTTAATATACTTTATACTGTTAATACTAGCATTAAGCCTCGCCAATCGTCAAATGCACATGCATGTTACAATTAATATAAAAAAGAAATTACTTATTTCTTTATGTGTAAAGAAAAGTACTTTCAAAGACTGAGCAAAATTAAATCATTGCTTTTAACTTCTTTCAGTCTGAAGTTACTGTATTTTCTCAGACCAGTCTGGATTTAATTAAATAAATTATGTGTCTGGGTCTAAACTTAAATCCAGAATGCAATGATCTGGCTGGAGGAAATTTGAGTTAAGTTCTGACTAATCAAATGCTTTTAATCAAGCCTTATATTTTAAAGCTTGCTGTTGAAATCTGGGACTGGTCCAAAAGGCTGATGGTTTATATATATATATATATATCATCCTATACTTATTCCCACTATTCCCACTGCCAACAAGATATAATCATTCCCAACAGCCTTCCTATTTACTATAACCAACAAGATATAATCAATCCCACAGCCTTCCTATTTACTATAGCCAATGAGATATAATCATTCCCAACAGCCTTCCTATTTACTATAGCCATGAGATATAATCATTCCCAACAGCCTTCCTATTTACTATAGCCAATGAGATATAATCATTCCCAACAGCCTTCCTATTTACTATAGCCATGAGATATAATCATTCCCAACAGCCTTCCTATTCGCTATAGCCAACAAGATATAATCATTCCCACAGCTTTCCTATTTACCATAGCCAACAAGATATAATCATTCCCAACAGCCTTCCTATTCACTACAGCCAATGAGATATAATCATGCCCAACAGCCTTCCTATTTGTGATAGCCAACGAGATATAATCATTCCCTACAGCCTTCCTATTTACTATAGCCAACGAGACATAATCATTTCCAACAGCTGTCCTATTTACTATAGCCAATTTGATATAATAATTCCCAACAGCCTTCCTATTTACTATAGCCAATGAGATATAATTTTTCCCAACAGCCTTCCTATTTTAAACCAGTAGATTTCTACAATAAAATTGTATGTGTGGTAGATGGCCTTTAAAACTGTATCTTTGTTCTACCCCTGTAGAATCACATGTATGTATATGATCACTACCTGGAATTAGTCACTTAGTAACCCCCGTTTGATAATATGAGCCATAGTTGCTAGATTTATATTGTTTCAAATTACTATGCACAATTCATGTATGTTCACAACCTAAAATTAGTCAATTGGTATTCATTGTTTGAGATTCATCATTTTCTGTATAATTTTTTATTTTGCTTTATGCAGTGGATCATATATTTGCCAACATCTCATAATGGAATAGATTCACCTTGAAATATGATGTGCAAATGCTGACCCATGTATTCTTTGAAAGTATTATCATACAAATCTATGTGTAAAGGCCAACAGTCACATTCATCAATAGTCTCCTCAGAAGCCTTTAATGCCATATATATATTTACATATTGACAAGGTTCATGGCTTGAAGCTTCACAGGAAGAAGTGCATGTTTTAAAGAACAATATAAAACAATTTTCCTGATCAATCTGATCAAAGCTGCCTACACATTATGTTCACTTCTTGTTGAAAATTAAATCCAACATATTGTAATGAAATTGTTTACTAGCCTCATTAAAGAATTAAACAATGCTTACAAACTTCAATAGTTTTGCTCTCTGGTTAGTCTGTGTAAATAAATTCATTTAATTGCACAACACTGTGTAGCTTTTTTCTCTGTATCTTAACTAGAAATACATGTACCTATGACTGGTAACCTCTTGTTCTACACTGTAAAATTTCCATTATAGATGTGCCAAGTACTGAAGCCAAATAAACTGATTACCATATACATACCTGTAAATGTTCAATATCTGATAACTGTTGATCAAATAAATTTTTTTCTTCATTTATTAATTTATTTTTTTTTGTGGTTGAATTGAAATATAATACTTAGAATTCAAGCAGTGTTAAGTTTCTCATCAGATGCACATTCAAGAGACATATTTTTCATGACCATGGTTTGTCTGTTATGTTAACACATGCATCCTTAAACAAAATAGTAGGTTAATGCACGAAATAAAACAAATACTTTTTTTTCTTGAAAAATAAACTTGGTCCTCCTAAGTTTTATTTCTCACCAGTGTTTCCACTAGGAGAGTCAATACAGTGGGGCCCCGGCTTACGAACCTAATCGGTTCCCGGACGGCATTCGTAACCCGGTGTGTTCGTAACCTGGAACGCGTTTTCCCATAGGGTCCCATTGTTAAATGTTTAATCTGTTCCTGAGCCGAAAAAAATTGCCAAAAATCGCTGCTACATTAAAAAATGGTGAAAAAAGGAGCACTCACACAACACATACATAGCAATAAAACACACAAACACACTCAAAATCCACAAAAACAACACAAACATGACACAAAAATAAACACAAGAACACCACAGACTCCTTTTCTCACCTTTTTTCACTCTATTTGAGTAGAGGCAGTCATATGTGAGCTCGCGTGTTTGAAATTTTGCATGCAAGCGAATGGCGGTTCAGTTTGTAACCCGAGTCACCGTTCGTAACCCGAGTCATTTTTTTGGCCGGCCTGTTATTCGTAAAAAAAGATCGTTCATAACCCAGGGCATTCGTAAGCTGGGGCCCCACTGTAGTCCCTTGCTGTCACAACTGGGAGTCAGACTGAGTTAAAAAAACAAACCATGGTGTCATAACAGGGGGCCAGTTAATAAAGAGGCGGGTCTTGGATGCACAGATAAGGGTAACTGCTCATCTTAATCAAAAGTATTTTATATTTCTTCATGCCTATACAGTGATCACTGCTTCAATGACTCACTGTGGTCTTATCAAGGTAATCAGTAATGGCTAAACCTATGATGTGCTAAACATAATTACATTGCTTTCTCCCAGTACATTTGCAATTTATTTATTTATCTTCTGAAAAAATGAACTTGGACCTTTCTATAATTTCTCATCTTAAGCCACAGTCTTTGATACTTTCTTTCTGCAATATAGTGATCAATGTTTAATTGTCCCAGCATGGTCTTTTTGAAGGCAACTGGCTGCAGCTAAAGCTTAGATATGCCAAGCATAATTTCAATGCACAATCTTGCTCAATGCTAGCTTGAACACTCAGATATGTTTCAGAAGTGTTGTGATAGTCCAAATAAGTATGACTACTGGGCCTAAACTTTCACACAGCATCTTATGCTCAATCTTGAATGTGAATGCATATAGTCAGACAAAGTATCAACATAGGTCATGTATTAAACTTGTACAAACTGAAAGGCTAGTTGACCATCAATGCCTGTGGAGAAGCACATGGTATCAGAGGTATTGAGAGTGAGAGTCTTCTGTTAGGGAGTGGAGAAGAATGACAGATGATGACATATCATGACCTTTAATATGAGAGTAATGACAATGAAAGGGGCTTTGATGCAACAGACTGAATTTCCATCAACAAGGTAAACCTTAAAATGGCCCTTTTAAAGGCCAGACAAAAAAATTGGAAAGATACACTTTAAAGATTGACATAATTCATTCTTTCTTTTATGATAACTTTAGAAAAATAACTGGTCATGATCAGGTGCTGCATATTTACAGAAAAGACAAGAGAAACAGTCAAGCACTGATTTATTATATATAAACAATTCAAATGTCATTCAACAAATAACAATTATTGCACTATCCAAAATGGCTGACTATTGTCACACTAAGAAAATGGAGTCAAGTTATCAAGATTTTAAAAAGTATTATATCACATGTTTGTTATATGGCCGAATCAAGTTTTTCCCTCATTCTGGGTTAAATGCAGGTTACACATTATGCAACAGTACATAGTGCACACACCAACATACTGTACATACAGTCTGATTTGGTATGTGAAACACTATAAGTCTGTTAAACTAAAACATCCTAACGGCTGAAGAAAAGACTTCAAAAGCGACACAATAGTGAACAAGAATTGGATATCTTTTGAAAATGGTCAAAAAATATTCCCTTTCCCCACCTCCATCCTCACTCCCAAAATTACATAAATTTTCAGAATATGAATTTTCACACACAGAAAACTGAAACTGTTTATCATTATAGTATCATTTGAAACTTATCATGAAGACAAGTACATGGTAATCAAACTTGTCATGAATCTATCAAGGCCTCAGTTTAACTGACTGTTGATTGAGATACCACAATACATATTGTTTAGAAAAAAGAAACAAAAAGGGGCATAAATACTTACTTGATGATCCTTCCTTCTTCTTCCCTTGTCTGAGGTTTCAAACCCAAAACAATGTGACAGACCTAATAATTAAGGAGGGCCAAACTTATTTCTTTAATAAAACTGATGAGCAATCAAATTAACATACTGCATTACAAAGAATTCATTTGACCTATTTTTCCAAGCTAACTTCTCTTTCTGTTACAACAAACAGTCCATCTAATAATGCTTGTAACTAAATTAGTGATGATGAAACAATTTCTTTGCTGGATGGATCTAAAGTGTGAATATATCCAGGCCTATTATTCTTGTAAGCTTTTAGGCAAGAAACTCAAGATGACAAGTTTGATGTCCAAAACCGTTAACATCTATTTCACTGAAGTACATGTACTGAAATTATCATCTCTTAAATTGGATTTTTTTGCTCAACTTTGAGTTTACCAGTAAAAATAAAAATGAAATATGGTGCTAAGAATGAGTTGAAAAAACAATGAAAAGCTTTTCCAAATAAATGGTGCAATGGTTAAATCTAAAGTTCTTTTGTATAAAACAAGAATTCTTGTCCCATAAATGTTTTACTGATGATTGTTTGATACTGTATGAACGTCATTCATTTACTATTTTATATCATTTTCCTTTTAAACTTTGAAGTGAGAATCTAGAACAACAATTCTAAATTTTCCATGTCATATAGTTCCTATAAATGGACACTTACTTGACTAAGAAGATCCAAAAAATCTTCAGAAAGAGCATTGTTAACTGTCCACACCAGGTATTCTTCCTGTGTTATCTTTCCATCCTGTTGTAACAAAAAAAATCATTCATTAAATATGAAAATCTATAATCCAAAACATCTGCATTGCAATTCTAAAATTATTTCAAAGGTTATCACCTGCACCACAGGTTGCTGCAAACAACTGTTTATGTAACTGCTACAGTTTTAATTAGCTTTTACTGGATATAGATGACTCAAGCTGGTGAAACTCTTGGAGATGAATGGCTTAGAACAAACAAACAAATCAAGAACTAAGGTGACAAAGAAATAATTTAGAATGGTTTTTGTGAGAAAACCTGAAAAGTTGGTACAAAAGATCATCATTTGGTCATTCAATTACATAGGCACATTGAAAAGAAAACACTTGCCTTTATGGAAATATTGTTTGCATAATTTTCTTTGCTGCTGCAATAATAGTCCATTAGCAGAGTCAAGGTAAGCTGATTAAATCTGGTCATCTCTATGTAAGACATATCATGTTGGTTCTATGTGTATTACTTGTGTCATATGTTGATAGATTTTGAATTAATATTTTTATCAAAGTAATTAAGAGTATAAAACATACTTTATCACTATCATGGGCAATTATAATCTCTGTAGCAACTGTGGCAGGATCCATCTTGATATATGCATCTCCTTCCTAAAATTAAGTACAAAATTTTATTGAGAATAACATGACAGTATCCAGCCAAGAAAATGCTATAGTTATCTGCATTACAAGAAAGAAGATCCTAAACTTCATGGTCTGTCACCTGTCATTTTTCATCAGATACACTTATCTTTTCATGACATGTTGCCTGTCCTTTGTTAAGTTTTACAAAAGTTTCTTGATTGTCCAAAAACATGTAAGCTAGCACACAAGCAATGATAAACTATTAAAACTCAAGATTAATTTTACCATAACAGCTCAAGATACTGTTTGATTCTTGATTAGTTTCATCAGGAAGGATTATGCAATGTCAAATGAGAATTTTGTTTTGAATCGTGACTACTGAATTTACTCTCACTTCCAAATATTTCCAATGTTCTACATCCTTTATCAGGAATTGATGACAGAGATCAACACATCACATTCATAAAGAGCATTATAACTTTATCAGATCTGGGAGTGCTAACCAATGTCAACACATTTAATTCATAATGAAAGATGAGAAGCATCATGACTTTACCATATCAAGGAATGCTGACTGTGATATACATATCACATTCATAAAAAGAGATGAAGAGCATCATGACTTTACAGATCAGGGACTACTGACTGTGATCACATTTACAAAAGAAAATGAAGAACATCATGATTTTACCAGATCAGGGACCGCTGATTCAGATCAATACATGACATTCATAAAAGAGATGAGAAACATTACGACTTCACCAGATTGGGGACTGGTGACTGAGATCAAGACATTGCACTCATACACAGAGGAGAGAACCATGATTATTTTACCAGATTATGAACTGCTGACTGATAGCAACGTAGTACACTGATAAAGAGAGATGAGAAGCATCATAACTTTACCATATTAGGAATTGCTGCCTGAGATTAACACATCACATTCAAACATGGAATTGAAGTGCATGGCTTTACCAGATCAGGAACTTGCAACTGACATCAACAAACATTACATTTATTAACCTAGATGAGTAGCATCATGATTTTATCAAATCAGAGATTGCTGACCAAGATCAACACATCAAAAAAAGAGACAACGAACATCATGGCTTTACCAGATCAGAGAATCAACAGATCACATTCAAAAATGGAGTTGACGAGCATAATGACTTTACCAGACCACGGACTGTTGAGTGAGATCAACACATCACATTCAAAAACAGAGATGAGAAGCCTCATAATTTTACCAGATCAGACAGTGCTGACAAAGATCAACACATCACGTTCAAACTGAAATGATATATCATGATTTTATCAGATCAGAAACTGCTGACAGTATTGAGATTAACCTTAATAATAAGAGATGAGAAGCACCACAACTTTGACAGATCTGGGAATTTAAAAGTGGACTGACATCAACTCATGACATTCATAAAAAGAGACAAGAAGCATCATCACTTTATTAGATATAACAGTTCATGGTACAAATGGTGTAATAAAACATTTTTAAAAAATGGAAAACTGGATACCAGAACTTCTGGATTCTTGCTGAAGATTTATGTAAAACTTGCTACAAAAAAGATACAAATTAAGTACCAGTTCATCTAGATCCTTGTTCTCTAACCGTATTGCCACCATTGCATCAATCATCTCCTGAAGCTCACTGTGACTCAGCAGACCATCATGATCGGTGTCAAATATCTTGAAGCAAACTGTGGCAAAAAGTTTATATGCATATTACATTTTAAACAGACAAAAGATGGTTTTAAGATATGTTCAAATTCTACTGATAATGTACAATGCCGACTGTCCTGAACATTTTGCAGCAGTCAGATTTATAAAATGTACAAATACAGAACTTCATGCTTCTTTGGTATAAAACAGTTACCATAAGAACAGTTTTTTGTTGATAGCTATTTCATATGAATGGTATCACAAGTGGGATGTTCCAAAATTTAAAAGCGGGGTGGGGCTGAACAACACTTTCAAAGACACAAAGACAAATCGTATTTTAGTTGGACCAGTCAACATATAACACTAAGAAAAGTCTGGATTTTAGCTTGACCAGTCAATATAAACACTTAAAACAGTCTGGAGTTAAGCTGGACTAGTCAATATAAAATACTTTGAACACGTCTAGATTACACCTATCACCCATATCCTATTAAACTCCTTCCAGTTTCTGTACCAGACCTTCCAACCTTAAAAACACTTTCTAATGGTAAGGTAGTCTATATTTTTCCAAACGCTAGTCTAATTTTCACTAAGGTATTACACAATATCAAGTAATGCTATTGTTGAGTTGGAAAACATGCATTTAAACAGTTCAGAAGTGTAACCTGAGGCTGATGCAGCAAGGACATTATTTTCAATTAAAAAGTTTGCAAATTACACTTAGATCTTAATTACCTCCAGTACAGTTTTAGAAACTGCAGTCCAAATAGAATGGGGCTCAAAGACTTCCTGCTTGTTCTCCAAACTTGACACAATTCATTCAAAATTTCACGTGGTAAATCCTATCATCTCTACCATCACAAGACATATTCAAATCAACATATGCTGTCCAAAAAACTTAACTGTTCCTTTCCTGCTTTTTACACGACATAATTTCTTCTCATTGCATTATATTTTCATTCACTGGATGTCATTTTAGAGAATGCTATATAAGCCAGGGCTTGATAAAGCAGGCATTTTGCACGAAAAATATGGGCAGCTTAAAGTGTCGGACATACTCCTGTAAAGTCAGACTAAGTCTCTGGTGAACACCGCTGAATCAAAACCCAGATATTGGATCAAACATGGACAAGCCAGTATCTGAATTTGATCACAAAGATTGTATTTTCTTTATTTTTGCTTTTATTCCATAAGTCCAAAATTGAAGACTCCATAAATGAAGGATACTTTCAGTAAGATTTACAGTCAAATCGTAGGGATTGGCAGGTCTGCTGTACCTTTAATTATAAGCTGTCCGTTATGCTTCTCTCACATGAAATAATCCATCAGGTTTTATATATAAAAAAAATATTATTTGTAAATAAGCACAGGATCTATTTATCGTAAAATCTCAGAAACGAATTACCATCCATACTCGCTTAAAAGTCTGGTCCAACTGCAAACAAAAGAGACCCTGATCTGCCATCACATAATACAACAGCAGATCAGGGTCTATGTTGTTTGTTCTGCTGATTACTCATACTCATAACAAATTACAAAGACAGAGATCCATGCATGATCTCTGTGGTCATAAATGACAGGTGTCACTCATAGTGGATGTTGCTCAAAACAGGTTTTACTGTACTAATTAATCACTGTGAATCAATTAAAGGATCAGAATATTGAGGAATCAAAGTTCATACAGTTTTTATTCTAAATACTGGAACAATACAGACCAGCTGTGAAATGGTTAATATAGTTGCTATTACAAAAAAGAATGTTATGTACATCACAGATTAAAAACATTTCTAAAAAAAAAGTGGTACAAGCAAGAGTTTACTTTGGTACCATGACAGAAGAAAAAGAATGCTATAATAAAAATACAATAATAAAGACCTGAAAACACTTGTTAAAGTAACATATGTAACCGCATTAATTCCTTCAAACTCTGTACGCAGAGTGTATTGACTTAATTTTTCTAAACCGTCATCAAAGAATTGAAATTTCGCATCTGATTTAGTTTACAATCCATAATGATGGGACCTTTTGACAGACAGATGGTAGTCATACTGAACATACTCTGTCGATGACGTCACATATTCGGACAGCTTAAATAACAAATTAAGTATCAAGTAATTGACTACTATTCAGATAAGCTTACATTTCTGCCTCTCTAACGTGGGCCCTCTACAGCAAGCTGAAATCCCACAAGCCATCTCCTTGAAGTCAATATGATTGTCTCTGTTCTCATCAAAAGCCATGAACAGTGCTGACAATTTATAAAAACCAGATCTGAATTTGTAAAACATGAATGCTCAACAAAAAGGTCAAAGTAAAACAAAATTTAAAACTATATTTGACAAAATTAAAATGTTTCTAATGGCATGAAAATATAATCATGTTATCATTGTGTGCATACAAGCATGTATCCAAAATTCCAAATGTCCACCTATAAGTGGTTTTTACTAATTAGTGCTAAAAAGTGTTCAACAGAAAATTTCCAAGTCCCAAAAGTTACAAAAAGTGTAAAGAGGAAGATCAGAAAACTACACGTCCAGTCCATGATTGATGGACTGCTGTACAATGAGCCATCTTTACTCCAAAGTCAAAAGTTGGGTGAGCATGTCACAGAATGATTTGTCTTAGCTTTGTAACAATTCAACTGAAGTATGAAGAAAACCATCCAGAGATTCATGAAATATTAACAAATAATTAACAAAAACCTCAACACTATATAACCTTCAGCGCAAGGTCAAAGGGCAAGCAAAAATGTTAAAGAATGAATTTTCTTAGTTTCATGATGATTTATCTCAAGAATGAACAAAATTTGTCAAGGGGGTAAGAAATATAAACAAGCAAAAAAAACTTCAATCAAAAGCTTAATGCAGTACCCTTGAACTGAAGGTCAATGGAGCAAGTGAGTTTGTTTCTGCATGATTTGCCTTAGTTTTATAATGGATTATCCCAGGTATGAGCAAAGCAAAGTCAATCAAGGGATTTAGGAAATATCAGCAAAACAATATTCCCTCAAAAAGTCTGATGCTCTACAGTCCCAAAAGAATTTCCAGGAATTCAAGATAAGGCAATTTCTTCTTTTTAACCGCCGAGTGTTGAAACCATCTCTCACATTCTTGAGTCACAAGATATTATTAGCCGCTGTGCAAAGCCATACTGGATGTAATACTGACACCCTTTCCATTTAGGACACACTAGATATCATTAGAAGACTTTGGTGAAAACCTCAGACCAATAAGACAATCCATTCGGAAGAATTACTGACAAGACTTTCAATATGTTCAGTGTTGCAGCCATACTGAATGCCTGCAAGGCACCATTTTTATTTGGGACTGACCAGACATCATAAGGAATCTTTCAGTGAAAATTCTGTTGATATAACCATCCATTCAAGGGAGTAGTGATAAGATTTTCAACATGGCTGCTGTGGCATCCATACTGGATATCTGAGCAGCACAATTTTCATTTAAGACCTAATGTGTATGTAAAGTTTCATGGAAATCCTCCAAGTAGTTTAGAGGTTGCAGAGATAACAAACCTGTACTAACAGATTGATGGACACTGGACAGCAGATATCAGATGATGGATGACTGACAATGGGCAACAAGCCATCCCACATGCTCTCCTATCTATGACCAGTACAGTTTAACAGGTCACCATGGTCTATTTTTGGTGGCACCGACTAAAATTCCTAAAGATGAATGTACCCATGAAGATATGTGGTATCATGTACATGAAATGAAACTAAAGTTTTCAAAATATTTTACATTACCATGAAATGTGAAAAGAACATGACTATAACATACTTTGATAGATGTCATGCAACAGACAAGTTCCAATGTTGAACATGTAATATAATTTAAGAAATGAAAAAGCTTCACACTGATGTTTACAAGATGTTAATCAATAGTATGTGTGCTTGGTATCTGTTGCTTTGTCAGACTAAACATATGCATAAGATAAGCTAATACACATGCTATCTGAAGCACTGTAACAGTACATGTGTATATAGCAAAATGTATAGGTTTGCAAACAATAAAACTGGAAGCTGTGGGAAATAGAGTTTCAACATGGCAAAAAAATATGAAAATATGACAAATTAAGTCGGCCATAAGATGGAATTGAAGTCAGCTATTCAGTTCACAAGCAGAGATGGGTTTTTACATGAGGTATTGTACTGGACAAAACAAGTGTCTGTCAGTCTGAGGCATGTTGACAATTATGCTGGGTAATAATTTTAATTCTGCTGCCCATAATATTCTTGTATAATTTCCTGAAAAATCTTGATTCTGAGTAAGAAGAACATGCATGAAATTTTTAACCCTGAAATGAGAACTCTGTGTGATTGCTTAACTGAAATATAACCAACATGAAGTTTTGGACTTGTTAAATCATACTTAATTCCACAACTACCAGAAAGCTGCTTAAGCCATGATCCCTTCATTTGGTACCTGGTATAAAATAATATTTGCAGGCACTTAGACTGAGTAGGCATAGTGTGTTCACTCTGCACCTCTGCAATCCTGAGTTCCATCAACAATCTGGCACATGAAGGAATCTGTGTTTGATAATCTGGCAATTTCTTATTGATTTACTGGTTTTCTCCACTTCTATGACTACATTAAACCAACATTTAAAATATCCAGAGCACCGCAGACATGTTGCTAGAACATATGGTACACTGAAGCTGTCCAGCATATTGTGGACAAGTTGCCAGAACATGTAAAACAATAAAACTGTCCAGAGTACTGTAGACAAGTCACTAGAACATGTGCAACATTCAAGCTGTCTAAAGTACCATGAACAAGTACTGTGGACATGTTTCCTGAACATGTAGAATGTTTATGTCATACAGACAAGTTGTTCGAACATTCGTAACATTCAAGCTGTCCAGAATACTGTAGACAAGACATTACATGTGGAACGTTGAAGCTGTCCAGAATATTGTGGATAAGTTGCTAGAACATATAAAACAATACAACTATCCAGAGTACTCCAGAACACTGAAGCCATTTAAAGCACTGGGGAAAGTTGTTAGAATATGTGAAACACTTGAGCTGTCCCAAGTACTGTGGAAAAGTCTCTAGAACATGTGGAACATTGAAGTCATCCAGAGAACAGTGAACTAGTTGCTAGAACATCTGGATCATTTAGGTCATCCAGAAGTTCCTGGAACATATAAAACAATAAAAGTGTCCAGAGTACTGCTGATGATTCCCTAGAATGTGTGGAACATTCAAAATATCTAGAGTTCTATAGACAAGTTGCTGGAACATGTAGAACATCTAAGCCACTCAGAGTACTGTGGGCAAGTTTCTAGAACATGAGGAACATTTCATTTAAGTCATCCAGAAAAGTTGTTAGACTATGTGTAACTTACAAACAGTCCAGAATACAGTAGACATGTTGCTAGCAAATGTGGAGCCATCAATGTAAAATAATGCAAAATCTGGATAATAAGTGTTATGCTTTTTTTTAAAATACATGAAGGCCTTGAGGGATTTTACTTTTCCTATGCACTTATCAACAGTAAAAACTCCCATGTGCTGAAATGAATGCAATGTCAAAATACTTTAATGGACTATTATAGTAAATGAAAAGCCTGAGATTTGAAAAGATCTATTTTACATTTAAAATTCAAAGAGAGAGAAAAAATTTAATTTTTTCCTAATATTAAGTTAAGTTGCTGTATGTGTACTTAGCTTTGTTACAAAAAATGGGAAGGTTTGTTTTCATTATATGCTATTTACACACATTGTCAAGAATTTACAATAAATGAAGTTAAAACTAACTTAAGACAGTTAATACCTTCACAAAGTGTATGGGGTATAGGCGGAGAAACAAAGGAATTAAAGGTCTCTTGGTCAAATCTTCCAGACTTGGACTGTGCCTTCAGCACCCAGTACCGCTTTTCCAACTCACTGATGTCTGTCTCCTCCACTGAAAAATAAAATATTTGTTCTACTGTTCTTAAAATACTCATGTACTTATATTATCATTTGGTTTTACATGGCAAAAAACAAATCAAGGAAAAGTACTTTTTTGTTCCAGTATATAAGAAAGAGTTCTGAAGGACTATAAAATGAATTGAAGAGTCTCATAGAGAAGCAAAACTGAGCAGCAAGGACATTGCTGCCATTAACAGAAAGTTTTTTCAAGAAAGGGAAATACAAAAAAGAAAACCTATATTGCTATTTCTTGTCAGTTAAAAAAAATCAACTGAATAATAACATGGACTGTAATTCAAAAACTTCCAATGCTTTCAGCACAAAATGTTTTTTATTTCTTCATAGTTTTTGTTGTTGAAACTTTATCAGGTCAAAGGCAGGAGGAGGAACTGAAATACTCATTCAAGCAATGCTGATTATTCAAATGATTTAATCTGTACTGTACATTTCATTAACGGGAAGTAATCCTCTGAATTGGGGCAGACTTGCATTGAACAGTTTCATTATATACAGAGGATGACAGGGAGATCATTACTGCACATGACTGTCGTAAGTTATAATGCCCAGAGTGGCCGAGTGGTCTTAACTGCTCTCCATTACAGATCAGTAATATATCTCACCTCTGTCCACCAGAGTTT
Organism: Megalonaias nervosa; assembly: GCA_016617855.1. Lineage (NCBI taxonomy): Eukaryota > Metazoa > Mollusca > Bivalvia > Unionida > Unionidae > Megalonaias > Megalonaias nervosa. Next base: position 32,826 of record JAECUM010000286.1, on the reverse strand, counting down.
CAGTCTCAGATCAACTGATGTGGTTATGTGAGAAAACTTGTCAGTCGCTTCTCATAGGTTGGTGGCTTTTTCTGGGGTCTTCCCAGGTTCTTCCTCCACCAAATATACTGGCCCATGTATTGCCTATCAAATGCTGAAAAATGGTAGTAAATCACACATAACCAACCATAACGATTTTTCTTTTTTCACTGTACAGCTTTAGGTACAGGTAGATACGTGTTCCAGTACATATATCATTCTCTGTAATACATATTTTTGTGAGTGAATGACCAAAAATACATGTTTGATGTTAAGGTTCATTATTGCCAGGCTTTTTTTAAAAAAGCAATGGAAATATTAAGATTCCGTAATTATTCTAATTTAGGTACTGCTTTAAAGTTGGTGCCTGTCAAATCAAAATCACTACCTTGTACCTTATATAGGCACTTCCAAAACTGCAGATTTCTGAGGATAAATTTTGAAAATATTGAGGATAAAATCGAATATTTTGAGTAAAATTGACAATAAATGAAAGTTAACACTCGTTCCATATGTAAAAATGTAGTTATCCTATTATTTATAAAATCATTACAATACAAAAAGAGGCAATATCTCAAATGTAGTCTTGTTAGATGACAAAAAACATCTTCAGTCAACAAAATAGAATGCAAATGCCCAAGGCATAAACAATAACTGATGTCATGTACAAATGACTGGTAAGCTTGTTGTCTGTTCTCTTTGGTCTGAATCAACTTGAAAAGACTGATTATGTAAGTAAATCAGCAATAAATAAAGCAAACAAAGATATGTATAAAATGTCAGATTCACATTTTACCTGTGTTTTCAGATCAGTAAACTGTGACAAATATATTTTCATGTGGATAATGCAAAATAAATCAGTTAAAGATCTGTAACTTCACAATGTTTTTAATTTTTGTTAATCAGTGGTTTTGTCTTAGGACTTCTACTAAATCTATACTGAAGCAACAGTATACATGAATGTTACAGGGAAATCGTTCAATTAGAAGTTTCAGTTAAAACGATTACAACACAATAAACAGTCAATGAATCTTTAATTTGTTCAAAATGGAATAGATTATAGAACTGGAATATTTTACCTGCATGTCAAAAATCAAAATTTTATTTATTGAAAAATATAAACCCTCTGAAGGTCACCCCTTCAAATTTGAAACCCATTAAAACACATCTCTGACAAGTGCCCATAAAACTGAAAAGGTCTAACAAGAATCCCTCAATCAGAATACCTCTATTAATGAATTTTTCTGTCCAGCTGACAATCCATTACTGAATCTCTTCCAAAACCAACGAGTGGAAATTAATGAAACTTTGCATTTGTGTTGTTCCTTTGGTGACCATCTGTGAAAGGGGTGTCAGCCTGGGAAGCAGCCGCATGTCGAACATACACAATTCTAGACAGGAAAATGTGTCATACATATGAGATGGTTTTTTCACTGGGACCCTTAGGTCACTGTCTGATGGTGGGGTTGAGTAATATGGGTTGGGTGTGGAGGATATGCAGTACAATGCATCGGGATTAACAACGGTATGCAATTGCAGTCACTTTAGCTTATCTCTGCAACATAAGAATCAATTTACAATTTCTTTTTTTAATCAATGATCCTTTAATATGCAGAAATGACTATAAGGAATCAAGGAATTCCAAACATGTCAATTTACAGTTCTCTAAATCAATAAATGAATAAAACATCACCCGCAAATGAGACATGATATTGTAAAATAGAGTTTTTGGGTTAATGCTGAATCCCTTTCACTCAGTGATAAACTATTGTAAATGTAACATAAGAGCTGCATATGCCTTAATAAGACCACCTTCCTCTTTGGGGGGGAAACTCAGATAATATTAACCAATAAAAAGTACATGTGTCTCAATTCCAACAATGGATGTCATGAGTGTAAATAACACCGTTTCATGTTTGTCATGCAAAAATGTACAAAATCAATATTCTGTTTAACTGAACAAAACATGACCAATGAAGCTAACATTATCTGGAATGTTGGTAAAATCAAGGTGGCAGACAAAAGTGAGCAATCTGAAGTTAGCAAATATTTTACAGGGGTAGAAAACAGGAAAAGGTGTAATGCAAAAGTTAGCTTACTCAGGTGGTAGTACCAGCACAATGTTGAATCATCTAAAACACAAACATAAATTCCTTCAATGGAACTGGTTCCAAAAAAGATCCTCACTCAACAAGCCATTACAACTTTCAAAACTCCCATACTTTCTTCAGTATTGAAAGTAAAATGGCAAAAGTATACAGAAAAAGCAATGATGTATGCCATGTGATCTGACAACTCTCAGCATAGTTTAGGGGTAAAGTTTCAAAACTTTACGTGCTGAGCTAAATCTCTAACATGGTTTCTTTTATTAATTCTTATTCTCAATATTCAGGGTTGTTACCCAGCAAATCAGGATAATTACCAGACTCATCTATGAACGATGCTATATCACCTAAAGCTAATAGTGCCATTTTTTCTAATGCATTCTAAGACCACCACCTGCTGGTTCTGTGTGATCACCCAATGTAACATCACTCTTGCTATTCTTGAATAAATCTATACATGGTGTGTGTTCATCTGATAAGGCACGTATATACAAGTCAGAGAAATCAAATTAGTAAATTTTAAATCAGGAGTAGTAATTAGTTCAGGATAAAAGAAACATTTAGTCTGATTATCATAAGTGCACTGATACCATGCTTCTGCATCAGTTACTTATGTACCAAGTGATAACTAGTGCTGCTGCTGAGGTGGATCTGTACATCACCGATTTTGTCAAACTTATGTAGCAAACTTACAAACTTCTTTGTTTAAAAAATAAAAAAACACACCCCAAAAGCAAGATACATGAATACTTTAGCAATGGATATGATTTTATTCTTTAGCATCAATGACAAACAGGCTGATCACTTTGACTTTCCTGTAAGAGACATCCACCTTCATTATGGTCTACAACATCCAAATAAGATCACATGTCAATAGAATTGTTTCAGTCTTAAAATAAATGAAATTTTTCAAAAAAAATTGAAAAATTTGAGTTTTAATCCCAACATGCCTTGTAAATGGGAATTAGCTGCAATAAATCAGTTTAGAACATCAGCATTTTCTTGGAATTTACCATCATGCATGCATGGTCTTTAATTTGCACTGAAACTCCATTGGTTGAATCTGACCGAACAACAGATCTTGAAATATGTTATATTATGCACAAACACACTAGGAGAGAGAATGAACCTCCTAAGAGGAGAGCCCGCAACATAAAGAGAGACAACTATTTTATCACTGATATATGTACATTTTGAACATGTCCATGTTAGGGTTGGTAATTTCATTATCCATGACTTTCAAAATGAGCTTTTAGCCTCACAAAATTTACCAAATAATTGTTTTTAAGCACACAGTGAACAGCATAAATGCTGTGTAAACTTAGAGGTTTTTATTTTTATTTAAAAGATCAAAGAAGATATTACTTACAGTGTGTGACCCCTGCAAGAGTTTGGTAAAAGGTAGGTGTTTCAATGTCACTGGAAAGAGAGAATGCAATTGGATGCATCAAAAGCCACCTGGTTACTATGGTAGCATCAGGATGCTGCATAACCCAGGTATAAAACTGTTCAAAGCTCACCTGGTCACTCTGAAAAAGGATATGAATTTTATGTAGATATTCATGACAAATTTTTTCATCAAACCTGATTTGTTATGACTTAGAGAACTTTGAAATTAAACATACATCATTTTTGCTTATAGACCAAATTTTATTACAATCCAACTATCTTGAAATAAAAATAAAATATAATTATCAATTATGTCATTAAGTCAATTTATTGGAAGATCTTTCAATAATATTACAAGATCAATAAGGGAAAACACTTAACTCACTGTTTCTTGTTGGGTACAATTTTTTTTGAATTTTATTGTTGCCACGAAGACCCAAGAACAGTAATTCTATGAAGGACAGAATAGAATTATTTCCTAAATCCATGAAAAGTACTAACTTAAATGTCATTCTGGTAAAATTATGAAAATTAATATCAATGAAAATAAATTTATTGTCAGTCAAACGATGGCTGTTATTACAACGAATGAAGTTTCAAGACTACTTTAAATATGATTGGGCACATCATCTAGCAAGACATGTTTAAACATTGCATCTACTATCTCATTACATATGATTGGGCACATCATCTAGCAAGACATGTTTAAACACTGCATCTACTATCTCATTACATACGATTGGGCACATCATCTAGCAAGACATGTTTAAACATTGCATCTACTATCTCATTACATATGATTGGGCACATCATCTAGCAAGACATGTTTGAACACTATGTCTACTATCTCATTACATATGATTGGGTACATCATCTAGCAAGACATATTTAAACACTGCTTCTACTATCTCATTACATCTGATTGGGCACATCATCTAACAAGACATGTTTAAACATTGCATCTACTATCTCATTACATATGATTGGGCACATCATCTAGCAAGACATGTTTGAACACTGCATCTATTATCTCATTACATATGATTGGGCACATCATCTAGCAAGACATGTTTGAACACTGCATCTACTATCTCATTACATATGATTGGGCACATCATCTAGCAATACATGTTTAAACACTGCATCTATTATCTCATTACATATGATTGGGCACATCATCTAGCAAGACATATTTAAACATTGCATCTACTATCTCATTATATATGATTGGTTACATTACATATGATTGGGCACATCATCTAACAAGACATGTTTAAACACTGCATCTATTATCTCATTATATATGATTGGGCACATCATCTAGCAAGACATGTTTAAACACTATGTCTACTATCTCATTACATATGATTGGGCACATCATCTAGCAAGACATGTTTAAACATTGCATCTACTATCTCATTACATATGATTGGGCACATCATCTAGCAAGACATGTTTAAACACTGCATCTATTATCTCATTACATATGATTGGGCACATCATCTAGCAAGACATGTTTAAACATTGCATCTACTATCTCATTACATATGATTGGGCACATCATCTAGCAAGACATGTTTAAACACTGCATCTACTATCTCATTACATATGATTGGGCACATCATCTAGCAAGACATGTTTAAACATTGCATCTACTATCTCATTACATATGATTGGGCACATCATCTAGCAAGACATGTTTAAACATTGCATCTACTATCTCATTACATATGATTGAGCACATCATCTAGCAAGACATGTTTAAACACTGCAACTACTATCTCATTACATATGACTGGGCACATCATCTAACAAGATATGTCTAAACATTGCATCTACTATCTCATTACATATGATTGCGCACATCATCTAGCAATACGTTTAAACACTGCATCTACTATCTCATTACATATGATTGGGCACATCATCTAGCAATACATGTTTAAACACTGCATCTACTATCTCATTACATATGATTGGGCACATCATCTAGCAAGACATGTTTAAACATTGCATCTACTATCTCATTACATATGACTGGGCACATCATCTAGCATGACATGTTTGAACATTGCATCTACTATCTCATCTACTATCTCATTATAACTCATTCATCATTTTCACTATCCACTATATTCATCTGCAAAACATGGAAACAACTCGCACAAGCATTTTATTTTCTTAGTAAGAAAACTAAGTATGAAAAATGCCCATCATGATATGTTGAATACAGGGAGAGAAACACACTTGTTATCATTATGCCACAATCATTATATGTTGAATACAGGGAGTAGAACACACTTGTTATCATTATGCCACAATCATCATATGTTGAATACAAGAGTAGAACACACTTGTTACCATTATGGCACAAAAATTACATGCTGAATACAGGGAGTAGAACACACTTGTTACCATTATGCTACAATAATTATGTGTTGAATAAATGGAGTAGAACACACTAGTTACCATTATGTCAATATCATTATACCTAATAACTATTTGCTGGCACTTATTTGTTAAATCTTGAAGTTTTGTCACTTACGATTATTAACAATAACAACTTTTCAAACAAAAATTATACTCAGATTAACAGATTCTTCAATACACTGTACATCTTATTTACCTTTAAAAAAACCCATTTTGAAATACAGTAAAACCTGTTATGAGAGACCACCCCTTCTGCCAACAAAAAGCGGTCTCTCAAGACAGGTGGTCTCTCATTGCAGGCTTGTACAAAAAGACCACTTTCCAAGGTCCAGTTTCAGAACAATTTCAAGAAAAGTAACCACAATCACTGTACATATATTCTTTATTAATATTTCTTGCTAAAATATTGTATGCATTCATCTAAAAACAAAATTATATAGCAATAAAGATATACTTCTGTCATTAAACATGAAATCACATTTACACTTGAAGATCACATATTTCAGTATATGAAATCATTTCTGAATTACTTCTTTTTCGTTATAACAACCTAAATTTGTTTTACCAATGTCTAAACCGCTTTTTTTGCGAGTGGTCTGCTCTTTTTCACTTCTTTCAGTTACAATAATTATTTTCTCCAGCCTTAAAATTTGTCTCTTTTAGTTGGAGGTTCGTCCATTGTCATTAAGGTTCTAGGTGTTAAAATTATTAGTGCTCAGTTGTAATATCGAACGTAAAGACGGTTTTGACTGGGCTGTGGGAAAATATGAAAAATCTATACATGTGCATTGCATATCTAACAATCAATGAAATAAAAAGAAACAGTTATCTCATCGAGAAACAGAACCATTTACTCGGCAACAAAAGTCAACGGCTTCATTCAAAGATGACATACTAGGATTAACTCTATAAGCTAAGTGTGTAAAACGGTCGCACCAACGTGAATAGTCAGCTTTGTGATTGGGCTGTAATCACTTAACATCGGGGGAAAAACAACAAACATCACAAGTCTTGAACACTATAAATCGAATCCCACAAACGATTCTCTCTTGCTGGTTTAATAGACAATGACCTTATTCACCCCCGGCAATACGGATTAAGACAATATACGTGACCACTACATCAACTTTGGCACCATAAGGACAATTTGTGACGTGTACATTAGCCTGGTTTACAGACTGTAGCATTCATCATTGGTAGCAACAATCCATTTTTCTTAATATTCCTTTTATGCTTGTTTTTGATCAGAACAATCATTACTAATCAAGTGGTCGTTGTAACAATTGATTACATATAGGTCAGTGGTGTCCATCTGTTCTCGCGATATGGTCGTTTACATGGATGTCGGGTCCTGTGATTAAGGCCAGGAAGCAGGCTAAGTGCGGGAATAATTAGTCTGGTTCCCTGCTTTGTATGCTCCCTGCGTTGCTCACCCCTATACGAATAGCGGAGAACAATGCAGGGAACATATGAATCAGGGAACCAGACTAGGAAATAATCTACATATACTTTAGTCTGGTTTACGACAGAAACTATAAAACACTATAAGCATAGCTTAAATATTCAGACATGGTAGCCAGCCTATTTTTCAAAATTGCTTTGTTTTTATTTAGAACGGTGTAAGCGGTCATTCTTACAGTGATTAAATAAAGGTCGGTGGAGTTTATCCTCGTTTTTGCAATGCGGTCGTTCATAGCAGTGTCGAAATGCATATTTTGCCAAGACATCGCGGTCGCTGGTCGCGTTCAGCAGGTGGTTGCTCATAACAGAGCATTTATATAATAAAATCGATCCGTGCATTACGATTGTGGTCGGAATGACAGGTGGTCGCTCATAGCAGAGGTCGCTCATGACAGTTTTTACTGTATATAGCACTCCTCATTATTATTATGTCCATGAGAGCCATAAAGTACACCAATTTACAGTGAAACTGCCTGATAAAGCACATTATACATATAACTTTAATAGCATCATGAAAAGTGTTTCAAACCATACACACGTTATAAAAGAAATCATGTTTATAATGAAGGGTATGATACTCAGCAGTGCCACACAGCAAATTATTTTGATAATCAAGATTCTTGACAAACAAGTGTTCCACGAAAAATATATTCTGACCTGTCTCAATAAAATGCTGTATCCTACCCCCACCCCCATCTCACCTGTAACAAATGATCACTTTGTAAAATGTTGCTCTATTCAAAAGTCTATTCAAAACTGATATTTTTTACAAAGCAAAAGAACCAAGCAATCCAAATCATAAAAAAAATGTATAGGTTCGTGTACATTTTCTTATGCTACTGTAAATTAATATATAATCCTAAGAAAGCATTCTTACATGGCTAAGTATGAGAAAAGGTACCCTGTTATTAATCGTCCATAAAATAATTGCTAAATCAGTATTAAACACAAGTCTCTCAAAAGGACTGACTCTCTACTGACTGAATGGAATTTCCAGGAACTCAAAATAAAAAAGAAAAAAAATTTTTAAGTTCACAAGAAATGAAATGTGCATTTTGCAACTGAAACAAGAGTCATTCAAAGAGGTTAATTCATGCTCTAATGACTGAAAATAATTTCCAGGAATTCATGATGCATTTTTTCTACACATTTTAACTCACGAGTGTTGAAACCATCTTTGATATTCTTGAGCAACAAGATTTTCAAATTAGCTACTGTAGCAGCCATACTGAATGTATGATTGGCACCATTTTCATTTAGGACAAGCTGGACACTATTAGAAGACGTGTGGTGAAAATCCCATGTTGAGATAAGATTTTCAAGATGGCATAAGTTGTGGCCATACTAGATATCAGATCAGCACAATTTATATTTAAAACCAACTAGGCACCATATGAAGTCTTCCTGTGAAAACTTCATCCTGATAGGACTTTCTGTTTAGGCTGAGTAGCAATAATAAATATTTTCAAGATTTCTGCTGTGGTTGCCATAGTGAATGTCAGGTTGGCACCATTTTCATTGATGAACAACTAGGCATCATAAAAACTCTTTCAGTGAAAACCCCATGTTGATATGGCCATCAACTCAGAAGCAGTAGCGATAAAAGATTTTCAAGATGGTCACTGTATGTATTGGTTGTAACATAAAGGGCAGCGACTCACTACAATTTGCTTGGCAGGGACTTAAATAGAGGTTCTTGTTTTGGAAAACCAAAGTTAGAAGGATGGTCAATCAGCAAACATAACTCCTCCAAATGATGATGAATTGTCTAAGTCCAACACATTTAAGTTCTCAATGATATAATGGTGCATGATAAATCTGGTTGAATCCCAGCATAATTTTACTTGTTATGCAACATAAGATGATGGGCAATCAGGGCTCATCTAACTCATGCTGAAAAATTAATGTCATTCAAGGTCTCATCAGTGTGAAGTTGAATACACAATTTGGTTGAAATCCAACAATCCTTGCTTAAAGTAATGCTGCAGAAACCAAAGTCAGATGGAGAGTCAATTATGGAGGCACAACTCTTGTAAATGAGACAATGGAATATAGGGAAGTAAACTTATTCTAGGTTTCATAAATATAAAGCTACATAGAAAATTTAGTTGAAAAGCAACAAACCTAGATAAGGTTATTCTGCAAAAACCAAAGTTAGGAGGACACTGAATGGGGCCATAACTCCTGTACATTAGGTGAAATGCTGGACATTCAATCCATTCAACATCTGAGCAATATAAAATTCCATCCCAAATTTTGTTGAAAACCAACAAACCTAGTGTTATGTATATGCAATTTAATTGTTTGTTAGTTTTAAATTTTTTAAAAATTTTATTCCATTACATGTTATTGTCATGAGAACTTTGTCTACTGGATTTGATATTTTTTTTTAGAAATTCGGTTCAGTTCTGTTTGACCTGATAAACAACCAGTAGTTGAAACATTGTACATGTATCTAGTTTCTGACCTTAATTCAGAAATCAGATGGAGTTCTAGTAAACAACTTTTTAAAAAAAAATTTTTATTCATTCAAAGAGTAAGATTCATTCAGTGGAATCAAGGCCATACCTAAAGTACACGATAATTAGCATGCAAAAAATATTCTATGTTGTTCTAGAAGGTGACCACATGACCCTCATACAGGAATCTGTTTTGCATCTTAACTTACTGTATAACCGTTTTCTTGAGAAGAACTAGCCAGTTGGGCTTTAAATCTTCAACACTTAAAGGTGTCTTGTTGTGACCAGCTTGAGTTTAATTTTTATTTTACAGAGTTATTGATTCTTTCTCTGGAAAATATTAGTGCTGATACAGAAATTCTTGGACAAGGAAATTTATCGAAATTTATTCAGAAATTCTAAACTGGAATATTATTTTCTGTGATTCAACAAGGAACTGTTGCCATGGCAACACTTCGAAGGTCATGACATATGCCATTGCCCTCCATTCTGATTTCATCGGGACTTGAACACACATTCATTTAGGACTTTTCACTGATAGGACTTCTATTTTTTAATTCTTGGATTAATTTTGGATTTGATTCATAAACCGTAAGTCCTTTTTCTCATTGTTACCTTATTTTTCTAGGGAAATAAATTATTTGTTAAATTTTACAAAGCTTGTTATCTTCACTCTTTCCTTATTACTTTTGTATGAGCCTAGACACGTAACAATAGGTACAGTTAACCTGCAGAAACCAAAGAAAATGGTGGACAATCTGGGGGCATAACTTTATGTAAATGCTGCTGTGGCATGCTAGAAATCAAAATCCACCAGGGTTTTATCAGTTTAAAGCTCTAAATTTATTTAAACTCTAGAAAAACACCCAAGTCAGGCAGGGGTATAAATCCTTTAAATAATGTTTAACACAAGAAATCAAACTCAATGTTTCATCAATATAAAGCTGCATATCAAATATGACTGAAAGCCAACAAACCCTGGTAAAGTTATGGAAGCTGAATAATCCCATTTGAATGCATCATTATTTCTATCTATCTGAATAAGATGTATTATGGCAAGCAATCAATTCTTGTTCTTCCTCTTTATCTCTTCTATGCAACTGGAGAACCTAACCATGTTTCATGTCACTACACACACAATGCAGAATGCGAGTCTTCTGTCTCAGGTTCATCCCTGAAAATGCTTAATTATAACAACACACCAGGACATCAATGCCACATGAAATGCAATAATGATACATGAATATAGCCACATTGATATACCTCATCCAATAATGCTGTACCTGCATTTCTATTTGAGAAATTTGGTTAAAATCCAAGAATTGCCAGTAAAGTTCTTTTGTGGGAAGCAAACTGTTGATAGGCAGATGAATGAACAACTGGACAATGTTCAGATCATTGAGATGGATGAACAGACAGAATGATGGACAGCTAGATGTTGCACACTGAGATTATGGACTGACTGATGTATGACAGCTGGATGATGCACAGATCATAGAGATGGATAGACTGACAGATGGATGGACAGCTGGACAATGTACATATCATAGAGATGGATGGACAGATGGATGATGTACAGATCATAGAGATGGATGGACTGACAGATTGATGGACAGCAGGACAATATACAGATCACAAGGATTCATGGACTGACTGATGGATGGAGAGATGTACACATTAGAGATTGATGGAATGACAGATGGATGGACATCTTGACAATTTACAGATTGATCATAAAGGATGGACTGATGGATGGACAGCCGGAAAATGTACAGATCATTGAGATAAGTGGACTGACATGGACGGACAGCTAGATGACGTACATATTAGAGATTGATGGACTGACTGATGGATGTACAGCTGGACAATGTACAGATAAACGAGATGAATGTACTGATGGATGGACAGCTGGATAATGTACAGATAAATGAGATGGATGGACAGATGGACAGTGTACAGATCACTGAGACGAGTGGACTGATGGATGGACAGCTGGACAATGTACAGATCATAGAATGATAAGGATAGACTGGCAGATAATAATAATAATAATAATATTAATAATAATAATAATAATAATAATAAAGACTTTATTTAGAGAAGGTAACTCAATTAGTTACAGAACTAATCTACCTTGAGGCCTTCTATCTGTTATGTACAATATATACAGTATATACAACATGAGGTGAAGAGTCTGGCTTGATGCTAAATAATTAAGTAATTTTAAAAGTCAAAGTATCAAGCCTGGAACACATGCACAGGCATCTGTGAATACATAAACATATATAAATATAAAATATCATCCTGCATGGAAAACTTCAACAGTGAAAATGATGCAAAATTACAGAAAAGCAGGCCGTATTTATTGTACTAGAACTGTTTAATTTTCTAAAGATTTCATCCATTTGAGACACTGATTATGAAAAGAAGAAATACTAGGAGCCTGCCTTATGTCACTGGGAATGTTGTTCCATACTGTAAGATACTGCCTGGATAGACAGGAATGGCTTTTCTGGATACTTTATACATCAATTTGGCCTTTCTAAGAAATATTCTTTCATGTATAGTTAAAATCTTTATGTTATTCATTGTATCCTGGAAATTGTCTATACATTGATCTAGAATTAAATGGCAAGCCCTCTTTTGGAGCCTTAAAAGTGTTGTTATGTTTGAATTAGAGGTATTATCCCAAACTACATTACAACAGTCCAGTTATGGCTGAATATAACTTTTATAAAAGATGACCCTATACTGAAGAGGAATGTATGTTTTGATTTTCCTCTGTAGCCAAAGATAATAATTAACCTTTTTTGAAATGTGTTTAATGTGAATAGACCAAGTAAGATTGTTATCTATGAATACACCAAGAATTTTATCCTGAGAGGTCATATTAAGGCTCACATTATCAAATAGAACCTGGAGTTTGTCGCTATCTAGCCTTGCTCGTTTTTGCTTTCGTTTTTTTCTGTATTTATGATCATACTGTTTTCCTTGTACCATACTTAAAGTCTGTTGAGAGCATCTTGTAAGTTATTTTCAAGTACCGTTTTGTGAGGGACAAAAATTTCAGTTTTACTCTTACATTTGCCTGCACCAAACTCTGTAAACACTTTCCAGATAGCTTTCAGGTTATTTTGGTTTTCATCCAGCACTTTTTGTAGTGCGCTTGTTTGGCTTTATGTATCATTTTGTTCCTCCAAACTCTATATTCAGTTTGATTCCCTATTGATTTTAGTTGGTCTCTTTGCTTTATTGCTTCTAAAATTTCTGGGGAGATCCAGTCTGGCTGGTGGTCTTTCTTTATCCTGTGTGCTTTTAAAGGGGCATGTTTGTTCACTATACTGATGAACAGATCTGTCCAAGTATCTAAAATATCATTAATATCTTCAAAGATTTGAACTGTATTCCATGGAATCTGTTTCAGATCCTCCAGGAATTTAACAGATGGATGGCCAGCTAGATGTACACATTAGAGACTGATGGATTGACTGATGGATGGACAGCTGCATGATGCACAGATCAAAGAGATGAATGTATTGACAGATGAACAGCTGGAAAATGTACAGATCAAAGAGACTGATTAACTGACAGATGAATGGATAGCTAAATGATACACAGATTCGAGACTGATGGACTGACTGATGTATCAACATCTGGATGATGTACACATTAGAGATTAATGAAGTGACAGATGGATGGACAGTTCAACATTGTACAGATGGACCATAAGAGAAGGATGGACCGACAGATAAATGGACAGCTGGACAATGTACAGATCACTGAGATGGATGGACTGACAGATGGATGGACAGTGAGACAATGTACACATAAGAGATTGATGGAATGACTAATGGATGGATAGCTGGATGATGCACAAATCATAGAGATGAATTTACTAACAGATGGATGGACAACTGGACAAGGTACAGATCAGAGAGATGGACAGACTGACAGATAGATGAACAGCTGGATAATGTGCTGATCACTGAGATGGGTGGACTGACAGATGGAGAGCTGGATGAAGTACAGATTGTAGAGATGGGTAGACTAACAAATGGATGGATTGTTGGACAATGTACAGATCACAGAGATGGATGGACTGATGGATGGACAGTGAGACAATGTACACATTAGAGGTTGATGGACTGACTGATGGACAGCTAGACGATGCACAGATCATAGAGATCAATGTACTGACAGATGGATGGGCAGCTGGATGATGTACAGGTCATAGAGATGGATAGACCAACAGATAGATGGACAGCTGGACAATGAACAGATCACTGAGATGGGTGGACTGACAAATGGAATCCTGGATGATGTACAGATCGTAGAGATGGATAGACAAACAGATGGATGGACAGCCAGACAATGTACAGATCATGGAGATGGATGGACGGAGAGAGGGATGGAAGTGATTACTATAGGGCTTCAGCAACTTTGTCATGAGGGTCACTAACAACATATTGCAGGAAGTGCCTGGGTGAAAATTCCACACTAACACAGGTATCTGTTCAGGAGGAAAAGCAATTAAAGCTTACAACATAAGCAATACACTGAAAACTTTGGACTAAATGATTAAAATTATTTTGTGTAATTTGAATGCACTTAAGAATTTCTCAATGCTTATTTAGTCGATCTGTCTGCGTAAAATATGCAGATATGCTGCTTATCGAAAGCTCTGTAAAATATTTTAAAGCTAGCCATTGTATTCAGCAATTTTTCTGTAACGGTCAACTCAGAACCATTTTCATTTTGGAAAAAACTACATATTATATGAAATATTTTCGTAGAAATCACATTTCCATTCAGCAATCCATTCAGAAGGAACAGCCATAATAAGATTTTGATGAATGGTGCAAAACGTGTAATAGCAAATTTGGTTTAATCTTAAAATCCTTAAAATGTTACTGCAAAAAATAAAGTAAACTATACAACAGACGCAAAAGCTCTATAAAACTGTGATGGTGAAAACTGAACTTGACCTACATCTTCATAATATAAAACATCCCACCAAATTTTTTTTAATCTATGAAACCCTTCAAAAGTTAATAAGCAAAAACAGAATTTGCTACACATGTGACATGACAAAAAACATGGGTAACATTATATGACACCCACCCACCAATCGATACAGCGGAGATCTAATAAAAATATATTCAAGAAATCAGCCCCATTTCATTTAGTTTGGTTGGTTTGTCACAGCACATCAACACATTACTGGCTCTATCATGCTGAATAATTGGAGCCAAATGCCTTTCTTGGGAACACAATAAGATAACCAACCTAGGCTGGCCTGAGTGGGAAACAAACCCTCAACCCTTGAGTTACACATCCAATGCTATTCCAAAGCTGCTATCATGGCTCCTTTTCATTCAGATCCAACCTCATATCATAAGATGTCTTTCTGTGAAAACCTAATGCTGACAAGATCATCTGCTCAAAAGCAGTGGCAGTAACAAGATTTCCAAAATCACTGCCATGGCAGCCAAGCATGAAGGTCATATTGGCATAATTTTAAGCAGGATTAACTAGACAGTATAAGAAGTCAGTGAAGACTGCATCAATATAACCAATCACTAATAAGATTACAAGATAACAGCCATGTTCAAGGTCACATTAGGACCATTTATGTTTAGGGCCATATTACATTTCATACAAAGTCTTTTAGTGAATACCCCAAATTTGATAAAACCATCTGTATAGAAAAAGAGTGATAGCAAGATTTTCAATTATGGTGCAAGACACCATGTCTGAGGAGCATCAGTCTGATTAAAAACCAACTAGACCTCGTGATGAAACTGTGTGCAAGTGTCATGGTTTTCCTCCAAGTAGTTTAAGAGTGTCATTAACAAACAACTGCCAGAAGATGATGGATGATGGATAGACAACGGATGCAAGAGCACTGCATATGTTCTTCTGGTCTTTGACCTGCAGAACTTATAAACTTAAGATGGAAATGGAAATGAACCCAAGCACCAGCGATGAATTTCAGTACCATGCATGCTCACTTATTAGATGGGTCCAACTAGTAACAACGCAAACCCTGATCAGCCATCACATAATGAGCAGTCAGATAAGGGTTTATTGTTTGTCCTACTGATCACTCCTAAGAAACTTATGTTTTGAAACTCTGACCCAATGTAAGAGCACAAACTTAGAAGGCAACTTCCTATCATCTTGCTTCAATTCATATTCTGCAATAAATATGGCAACCTGTGTCCATCATTTTGTGTCTGTCAAACGGAGGGCTACCATCTGCTGCAATTACATTACAAATAACCAAGGTCACAAAATAGGCCAACCAGTGATTTATGTCAAGCTTGTTTTTAAAGCAAAGCTAAAACCCAATCCTGAATAATCAAAAGTGAATAATTTTCAAAGAAATATGTGTCTGTCTCATGTTTAGCAATTTTTGTCACACAAAACATGAAAAGACTTTGAGTCAATTATACCTCTCTGAACAACTCTGCTATAGCACTGGACACTTGCTCCTCTGTTGCAATGATCCGCCTGTCCATTTCATCCTTCTGTATATAGCTGAAGCTATCATCTGAATACATTCCAAATATCACTGAAAATAAACATAAAACATTCATCAATATCAAGCCAGATAATCTGTAAAATATAACAATTAATTTAACTGTAACTGCAAAAAAATGCATATTCCATTAATACTTATAAAAATATAACAAAAGTATGTACAAACCAGTCTTAAAGGACACTTATGTGTCAAGGGTACATGTAAATGAAGGACATTCTCAGGTATTTGTATTGTATCTTTTTTCATACAAAGCACAACTGTCCAAAGTAGAGAAAGAACACTTTAATTCTGACCCAAAAGTTCTCACTACATACACAACACTTAATTTTTTTCTGAGCTGGTAATAATGAACTTTCTCTTCAGCTTGTGACAGTTTCAGTCTCACAATCAGGACCAAAAAGACAGAGGTGATGCACCAACCTACAGTAGGAAAGCCTTCCGTACAGCCTACCATCACAGTAAATGGCCAAACCATTGAGGCAGCGGACAAGTTCACTTATCTCAGCAGCAAAGTGCCATGTGCAGTCCACATTGATGATGAAATCATCCCCAGAATTGATAAAGCAAGCATGTCCTTTGGCAGGCTATGTGCAAATGTGTGGGAGTGCAGAGGTATCAGTCTAAAACCAAAACTTAAGGTCTACAAAATCATTATATTGTTGACCCTGCTGTATGCTTGAGAAGCCTCAATGATATACAGATGCCATGCCAAGAAAACCATTTTCATATGGGTTGCCTGAAAGAAACAGATGAGGATAAGATGGCAGGACAGATTTCCAGACACTGAGGTTCTCACATTAGCAGGCATTTCAAGTATCTACATTCTACTTATGAAAACAGTTCAGATGGGCAGGCCACAACACATTTGTACTTTGTACATGACCTTGTCCGAAATCAAGTGCATAGTGTACTTGACCAGTGACAATTATTTTGTTATTGTTGTTGTTATAGAGTTTAACGCTATTTTTCAGCACAAGATAGGCTATACATGGCAGCCAGTATAAATGGTGGAGGAAGAACCCAGGAAAACCCTGGAAAGAACCAGCAACCCATGAGAAGCTACCGGCAAGCATTCTCACATACCCACATTGGCCGAGCCTGAGACTCGAACCCACAATGACAGAGGTGAGATGGCAGTGATCCGTAACGGTGAGCACTTTAGACCACTCGGCCACTCGGGGCCCCGACAATTATTTGGAAACAACAGAATACTCAGCTAAAATTTTCTCTACAAGTGTGGATTAAATATTCAGATCATTATTAATGTAAACATGTTTACCTGAACCAACCTCCTATTCTTCATTTTCATTTCTGCAGCAATGTAGCATTTATGTGAATAGTTGTTTATATACTGTGTACTTGCTTGTGTGTGCATTTGTGTATCTTGCATCTTATATAGTCATAATAGAGGGCCTCAAGGTAGATCAGTTTCTCATTTCTAACTAATTGAGTCACCCTCTGAAAATAGATGATAATGATGATGACGATGATGATGATTAGTAGTAGTAATAGTAGTAGCATTGTTCTGAAACTAGAAACTTCTAGAATGGAAGTTTAGTACCTTCAGAAAATGCTAATCATGACCAAGGTCAAGTAGAAGGGGATATAATCTTGTTTATCTAAAAATTACCCATTCTTGCCTTAACATCCTGAAGCAGAATCAGCCTTATTGTTGTGTTCAGTTTTCATTTCAGCGGATTTATTTATTCAAATTATTATTCACTGGAAATACAAAGTGTTCATCAATAATAATCTTGGACTGGAACATTAATTTGGAATTAGAGTGACTTATAACAAGAACATTTTGACTGCTCCAGTGGCCTAAGTGGTTAGAGCATCCATCTCAGATGTGGGAGGTCATATGGGTTCAAAGCCTGTCCAAGTCATACCAAAGACATAAAAAAACGGTACAAGCAGCTGCCTCGCTTGGCACTCAGCATTAAAAGGTTAGTGCTTGGACTAGTCAGGTTGGTGTAAGGAAAATATGGCTGGATTGGATATGATGCTACATGTCTGCCGCATGATGTCCCAGTGCTAGACATCACCATTAACTACCAAACTACAGATATTATAGCAATATGACTACAATTGTTCAAGCTATGTTGAAAATCCCCAAAACACACACACACACACACAAAAGAACATTCTGGATTATATTATTGTGATACTGTAGATCAAAAGACTCTTGGCACACTAACACACTCCAGGCCACTGGCACTTTAGAACATTCGAGACTACAGGCACTCAACACATTCAATATTATATGGAATATCACTGGAACTCTAATTGGAACTTTATACATTTGGACTCGTGATAGAACTTTTAGGAGTATTTGGGATTTAATTCACAATTCTGTAAGTTCTTTTTATAGCTATACTGGATGTCTGTGAGGCATCATTTACATTTAGGACCAAATACAGGCATCATAAGAAGTCTAAGAGAAATTCCTTGAAGACAATCTATTTAGAAGAAGTACTGATATGAAGATTTCAAGACAGCCACAGACACCATTTTCATTGAGGCTCAGCAGGACATGATAATAAGTATTCCATGCAAACCATGTCGATATGACCATCTGGTCAAAGAGGAATAGTGATAACAATATTTGGTGGTCATGTTGGAAGTTATATCAGTGCTATTTCACAAAAGAAAATCTTTAAGTGAAAAATGCCGGGTTGATATGATCATCTTCTGTTCATGATGAGCAATGATAAGATTTTCAAGCTGGACGATGTGATGCCATACTGGATGCCAGATTGGAACCATTTTCATTTAGAACCAACTGGATTTCATAAGAAGTCTTTTAGCGAATAACACCATGTCAATACGAACATCTGTTCTGGTGGAGTTGTGAAAATAAGACTTTCAAAATGTCCACTGTGGAAGCAATAGTGGATCTCATTTTGTTTAATATTATTCTTCCTATGAGAGGAAGAGACAAATGGACTTATATTGCTAAATGTACCATTTAAAAGAGCAATGGAAAAGTGGTCAGAGTAATAAATCATTTATTTTTAGCAGTTATGTATCTATCTTTTAATCTAATTCTGTCCCTAAGTCTATCAAAACATCCATCAGATCATCAATCTATCTTTTATTACAATATTAATCACAATGTTGGTGCAATGTTTTATCAGAATTTAAACTCTTATCACATTAAGTGAACTTGTTCATGTATACTGTGTACAAGCAGAACATTATTTTCATGGTGCCAAAATCAAGCATTTCAGATATAGCATATCATACATGCTCATTGCAAACTGCACAGACTGTTACAACTCCAGGTCTAAAACAATGTAACAGAAAGGAAGTGAAACCGAACAATTTGAGTAAAATTCAACAAATAAATTATTTCCCAAGAATACGAAGTGAAAATTCAAAAGAGACAGTGTTGTGAATTAAATTCCAAATAATCCTAAATGTTATATCACAAATCCAAAAGTAGAGAATGTTCTGAATGAATTTCAATAGTACTGAATGTCCTGATGTACCACAATTATACAATCCATAATGTCTTTGAACGAATTCTCAATAATCCCAAAGTAGTATGTTAGTCCAAAATGTCAATGAGCTCTTTATAATTCAAATGAATAATTTAAATAATTCCTCTCAAATGATATCTGAACACAACTGCAAATTCTGATCATAGATTCCCAAAGAGTGCCATGGAACAGGAATCAATACTTGATTACTAAAATAGCCTATTTACTGAGAATGACACTTGACCAATGATGTAACAGAATGTTCTGGAAAATGAAATTTTCAATGGAAAATTCCACTATCTCTTGAACTTGAATTCTAACAAAATAAATCAGTTCTTTCATAAACATTAAACTCACTACCCAATATGGCTTAAAATCAGACAAAATGCTTTTTATTGACCTATAATGTGGTCAGAAATGCAACAGTTTCAAATCACCCTGATACATATGGGCTAACAGTCACTGTAGTACATGGAAAAGTTGCAGACAATAATGTATTTCATCCCTACAGCAGATATGACAAGTTCCAAGTTAAAAGTACTGTCTAGAGCTAGCTACCATGAATCATTCTGTACCACATGATTTCTGAACATAATGCAATATGTACCATGGTATACTACTGTTATACTTGGGGCCAACAATCTTAAGTCCTGAGACAGTGGCCTGACACTATTTTAAAGAAACATTCCATCTGTCAATAGCTGGAAGAAATATCTTACTCTTTTTCGTATCATATCCATTTTATTATTTGAAGAAAAACAAATTATTTTGAGACAAGAGAAAATAAGATATCATACCTCAAAAGAAAATCACTGTACCCATTAACCGAAGTTTAAATGGACAATACCTTTCTGTAGAAGAATTTGCTATGTGCATGTTAATTGTTGTACAAGCTGTAATCTAAAAACTGTAACTAGTGTGGGTTGATTAAGCTTATACTACAGCTGACACCCTGTAACAGACACAGTGCTGACATTAGTGAGCTTGCTGATAAAAATAGGATGCACTGACACTG
The DNA here is from genome assembly GCA_016617855.1 of Megalonaias nervosa. NCBI lineage: Eukaryota > Metazoa > Mollusca > Bivalvia > Unionida > Unionidae > Megalonaias > Megalonaias nervosa. Next base: position 11,923 of record JAECUM010000286.1, on the reverse strand, counting down.
AATCTTACAATTTACTAGCTATACTACTGATACAATCAGCAGGGTAGTTGGAGTGGGATGCCAATGCCCAAGCAAGATTTTTTTATCAGAAAGAGCCAGTAAAAATTAAATGCAGCGACTCAACAAATGAGAAAAACTTAGTGAACTTGAGAAATTATGTAAAATTCATACAAAAAACACCTGCTCCTCTGAAAATCTAAGGATAATTTGCAGCCTTATAGATGAACTATAGGTCCTTGACACATTAACAAACACTAGAAAATAACTAAAAATTACATTTATTTTTTTTAATCTGAAATTTTCCAAAGATTTGGATTTGAACCAAATGTCTTTCACAACATCCCATTTGTCCAACACATTGGCATACATGACACATGTCAAACATGTGATTAAAGGATCATGAATATAATTGTATTTGTAGTATTCAAAATTAATTTATGACAAAAATAACATTGCAAAAAAATGAAATTTTTATTATTTTGTCATGTAAAATGAAAACATGCAATTAATAACCTTAAATTTGTAACAAGATTACTTGCAAATTTCCATACATTCCTTACTGATGAAAACAAGCGAATGGTACAATTAAAAAAGTACTATGGTACATACCACCATAAAAAAAACCCCACAGTAAACCAGTATACTGGTACTGTGCACCTATATTATTGTCACTGGATGCTTGACTTGGAATGAAACCATTCAAGTTGTAGGGGTGGATGGGTTGCTACTATAATAACATGCTACACTGTTTATGCTGTGTGGTTGTGCAAATCCATGTTATAACTTATTTTTAATTATATTTGGCTCATTAATTTATTCGTTTGTCTCACTCTTTTTTTGGCTCATTAATTTATTTTTTCGTCTCACTCTTTTAGAGAATACCATCTGTGTGTTAGGTAATCCTTTTTCACCTATAAAATCTCATGGTTACTATAAAACTGTGTATAGTGCACTCTTTACCACCGCCACTAAGTAAGCAGCTCTGCTATCTGGTGATTTATTATTTAATTTTGGATATTATCCCTATGCGGACCAGTTCATTGAATGTGAAGAGTAACAAAATAGTCAAATCAGTTTTGAAGGTGCATAGTTTTGCATGTTCTTAAACTCTTAAATTTTTTTAGGTAAATAAATCATGCAAGTAGTTCGCAATCCCATAATGCCTACATAGAAGTTATAGGTTTGGAAAAACATCTGAACTTGTGAAGTTTGGCGTACAGTGGTCACATTGTACTGAATCGCCAAAGCAGTTTCACTCTTGTTAAATGTAAATTGTAAGTACAACATAAGGTCAATACCCATGTATGAGTATCAACTGTAAGAATTAAATTATTTTCAAACATGAACAGGCATTTCTAATTGGAAACTCCTAATGTCCACTTTCAGCATTTTATTGGTGCTAAAATAAACTCCAGTCCAATCAGACATATACTGAATACATTAATATTTTCAAAGCCTGGTATAGTGTGTTTCAAAGTGAATTTATTAACAAGTATTCAGATTCAAATGAAATATAGTAAAGAAAATGTTTTGAGTTTGAAATTTATTCCACCCTAATTAGTGAGTTGAACATTTACAAAATTATGCATAATGAATTATAATTTTAATATACCATTACTGTATCTTTCCTCATATTAATGTTTGAAGAGTTTGTGCAATAAATTCAGACACATCATGACCTATGATGGGATGACTAAAAAAGATGCTTCCTAGTGCACATCTCTGCATGAACTATTATGGATTCAATGTGACAAATGCATGAAGATTAGCTGGTGAGTACATATGCACTTAAACTATTCATACTATTCATTTGCCATTTCTTCTATTACATGTGTGAAGCAATGCATAATTCACTGCAAAAAGTTAAATATTAAGTATGCCATCACTGTGTTTTTAAGCACTTCTCTTTCACTGTTGTATAATATAAGGTGTGAATCTGGGTAAAGTTTCATCATAGTAACTATCAGTAAACAGGCCGCTACTTTGTATCATTCCTTGTTGTGACCTTGAAATTGAGACTGGGGGTATGAATGAATATGTGATATGTTCTCAAATCAACATACAATGGTTCAAAAGTTATACCAGGACAAAGGTCACGAATTTATGCTTTCTGTTGCTGTGACCTTGCCCTGGAGATATGGGGTATGACTAGGATATGTGACAATGTCTAGTCATGATATATAACTGATAATAGTTTAATTATAGTATGTTCATGGGTTCAAATGTTAAAGAATGGACAAGGATAGATAATCAAGTTACAGTTTCCCTTGCTGTGACCTTCACCTTGAGGAAGGGGTCATGGTTATAGTATGTGATATACTGTCTAGTCATAATATATACTTGGGCAAACTTCTTCAGTGGTTCAAAATTTATACTTCGAACAAGGACACATGTTATTGGCAAAATTATGCTAACAAAATTTTTGTCAATTAAGTCCAAAAAAGAAATTCAAAAATGTGGGGAAAAAATGTAAAAATAGTGTATTTGCCTAATCATGCTAAGAAAACACTGGTCAACAATTTTTTAGAACTCATTTGCTTCTGAGATAAAATGTGCTATTTATCATAGATGTTGATGTGCTGAATTCAAATATGACAATTAAACAACTTATTTGCTACTGTTTCTAAGATATTTAAGTTTTTACATTTTATGTCTATGTATATTGTGTAGATAGTAGAGTTTGAATCATAAATTGTAAACCTAGGTCTTTTCATGCGTTTATGGTTGCTTTACATAATATTTCACCTGTCCTGTTTATGTAACACTTTAAAAAACAGCAAAAGGGTTATATAAATAAAATTTATTATGAAACAAAAGTCAAGAAACTATTATGTATATATAAGTACATAGTTATGTATATATAAGTACATAGTTATGTATATATAAGTACATAGTTATGTATATATAAGTACATAGTTATGCATATATAAGTACATAGTTATGTATATATAAGTACATAGTTATGTATATATAAGTATATATAAGTACATAGTTATGTATATATAAGTACATAGTTAAGTATATATAAGTACATAGTTAAGTATATATAAGTACATAGTTATGTATATATAAGTACATAGTTATGTATATATAAGTACATAGTTATGTATATATAAGTACATAGTTAAGTATATATAAGTACATAGTTAAGTATATATAAATACATAGTTATGTATATATAAGTACATAGTTATGTATATATAAGTACATAGTTATGTATATATAAGTACATAGTTATGTATATATAAATACATAGTTTAGTCCTTATTCAGAGTCTTCTATGCGCTTCTTGACTTGTCTCTTGTATACATTAAATGGAGCATCTCTTATCACTGTCCAGCAATAGTCTTCAAGCATTGATGGGCTCCATTTGCTCTGATAGCTTTTCTCCATTGTTGCAATGTCCTGGTGAAATCGTTCACGGTGCTTGTCACTCACTGCTTCACAGTTCTGCAGAAAAAAAATCTAGATGACAGTGCAAAAAATGTATCGTTAGTGACATGTTGCAACCAAGGATTTTTTATGCCTTGAGGAGGTTTTCCACCAACTCCCTGTAGTTGTCTGCCTTTATGTTTTCAAGAAAATATTTTGCCAGTAACTGAAAGGCTATCCATGCCATCTTTTCCTTGCCACACAGTGCATGATCAAATGCATCATCCTGAAGAAGTTTATGAATCTGAGGACCAAGAAAGACACCTTCCTTTATCTTAGCTTCACTTAACCTTGGAAATTTTCAACGGAGGTACTTGAAAGCTTGTGTTTTGTCTATGGCCTTGACAAAGTTCTTCATCAGACCCAGCTTGATGTGCAAGGGTGGTAACAAAATCTTCCTTAATTCAACAAGTGGTGGATGCTTAACACTTTTCCTCCCAGTTCCAATGACTGTTGGAGTGGCCATTCTCTCTTGATGTAGTGGGAATCTCTCGCACAACTATCCCATTCGCAGAGAAAACAGCAGTACTTTGTGTATCCAGTCTGCAGACCAAGCAAAAGCACACAAACCTTCAAATCGCCACAAAGCTGCCACTGATGTTGGTCATTGTTTATGCACCTCAAAAGTTGTTTCATGTTTTCATAGGTTTCCTTCATATGGACTGCATGACCAAATGGAATTGATGGCAAAACATTGCCATTATGCATCAAAACAGATTTAAGATTCATCTTCAATGAATCAATGAACAGTCTCCACTCATCTGGATCATGAATGATGCTGAGGGCTACCATCACACCATCAATGTTGTTGCAGGCTACAAGATCACCTTCCATGAAGAAGAATGGGACAAGATCCTTTTGACCATCATGGAACATAGAAACCTTAACATCACCTGCCAGGAGATTCCACTGCTGTAGTCTGGAGCCCAACGCTCTGCCTTACTCTTGGATAGTTCCAAATCCCCGACAAGGTCATTCACTTCACCTTGTGTTATGAGGTGTGGTTCAGAGGAGGAGGATGGGAGAAAACATGGGTTATGTGACATTGATGGTTCAGGACTAGAAGTTTCATCCTCTTCCTCTTCCTCATCTGACTCAAGTGAGAATGATTCTGTTACATCAGGAACCGCCAGTCCTTCTCCATGGGGTACTGGTCGTATAGTTGATTGAATGTTTGGATAACACACAGTCCACTTTTTCTTCTTTGATACACATTTCCCAACTGGAGGCACCATGCAGAAACAACAACTGCTGACATGATCTGTTGGTTCTCTCCAAATCATTGGAACTGCAAAAGGAATAGATTTCCTTGTCCTGTTCAACCACTGGCGAAGATTCGTTGCACAAGTGTTGCAGCGTATGTGTGGGGCCCACCTCTTGTCCTGAGACCCAATTTTGCAGCCAAAATAAAGGTGAGAGGCTTTCTTAACCATAGTGGTTATACTGCGCTTTTGTGATTCAAAAGTCACTTCACCACAAACATAGCATTAGTTATCTGCATTGTTCACACAAGTATGAAGCATCTCTGCTCACTTTGGCTACACAGAGGCATGTCCCTTTGAAAGTCAAACACTGACAAATAAGAGAGCATGACACTGTATGATTTCTAGAGTTGATATAGGGATATTTGTTCAGCAGAGTGATATAAGCTTAGTTATGACTGCATCATCCATGACTTCTAGGAATAAAATGATGCAATTCATAATATGTATGATGCAATACCAGCTTCAGATTGCATCATTCAATGTTTTGCCTAAAAGCCAAGTACTGTCCAAACCCATAGATTTATTCATTGATCCATGCAGTCAAAGATGTATTTTAGTCATTTCTGGTTTAAATTGAAATCCCTTCCCTTTATAACTCACTTATCTTCCGCCATTCCTATGTCAAGGGTCGCATATACTGACCCAGTATAGTATCTTTAAAACCAGAGTCATTCAACAATTTTAAGCATCATTTTCATTCCCAGTGACCCCGAATTAGTAAAGTTTGACTACATATATTTTGGAAGCATTTTGGCTGTAGACCAGTGAAATTTTATTTCATTAAAATCTACGACCAAGAAGTTCAAAAACGTGCAAACACTGGAAAAAATGTTGTAATGGTGTGAAAGTCAAATCAGAAATTCCTTGATAAGAAGTTTCCAGGGATGCATAAAAATAATTTCTGGAAACATAAAAAACAGATACATCCATGATACTCTGTAAATGTTGTTGTTGTTGCTGTTGATGTAGGGTTTAATGCCATTTTTCAGCACACGATAGGCTATACATGGCGGCCAGTATTAATGGTGGAGGAAGAACCCGGGAAAACTCCGGAAAGAACCACTGACCCATGAGAAGCTACTGGCAAGCTTTCTCACATACCCACATGGAGCAGAATCCGCGACTCGAACCCACGCAGACAGAGATGAGATGGCAGTGATCCGTAACGGATAGCACTTTAGACCACTCGGGGCCCCCCTGTAAATAAGAAGGCTATATCAGTAGTTGAAAAACTGATTGGAACACAATTTTTCAACAAGTCTGACTCTAATAAACCCAGGTTTTCAAATACCTTCCTTAGATAAATTCTTGGCAAAGAAATTAAATTACAAACTTCAAATGGCATATTCAACGTTTTACTGACAAAGCTTAAGGGTATACAAAAACATATTTACCATAAAGATTGGACTGAGTGTGGGTTAAAATACTGGATGCATTTTCATCATCGCAAATTAGTAACAATTTATGAATTTGAGACTTTGGAAATAATAGAGACAACTAAATTCGTGAAAATTTTAGTCTAATTAATTCAGAACAGTTATAAGTTTATTGGCTGGGAGTAAATCCTAAAAATATTCTATAAATATATCAAATGTATTGAAATTACATATTAAGATTTACAATGGTTAGACTGGACTCGAATATCAAAATTCTGACTGGGAAAGATTTAGTTTGCGTCATGGAACATTGTGGCTAATCAAATGTTCCTTCATGTATAAGAACCATTCCGGTGGCCTAAGTGGTTAGAGTGTCTGCCTCGGATATGGGAGGTTGCAGGTTTGATGCCTGGCCTAGTCATACCAGACTTACAACTAGCAGCTGTCTTGCCTGACACTCAGCATTAAAAAGTTAGTGTTAGAACTGGTTGGTCTGGTGTCAGAATAATGTGACTGGGTTGGACATCATGCTACATGTCTGCAGCATGATGCCCCAGTGCTAGATATCATTATAAACTGGCACACTGCAGAAAGTGTTGTGATATGATTGTTAAAAATCCAAATCACATACACACACCCCACACACCCTTCATCTATTATACAAAACATTAGAATCATGAGTACCATGAATAGTTCTTTATATGCTCACCTCTTGTTTAATAGTCATCTGTGTTGGCACTGGTCATGCATGGCTGACTCTGGAGATTATTAACCAACATATCTCAATGACCTTCACCTTTAAGATAGGCAGTCTCAGATTAAACCTACTGTCGAAAAGCCATTATTTTTCTTATTAGATTTACCATGACATTTACCAGTGACCAGTAGACCACCATATCTAAAGGTTTCTTTCTTGTGGCTGAGTTAAGATATCCACAAACTCTGATGGTCCAGTACAGAAAACTTTATTACACAGATTGCAAACATTAATTACATTCCAATACCAGCAATTCTACATAGTATAAGAACACATAAACTGAGAGCATTTTTCCATGCTCTGTTATTTAAAATAAATGTTCTTGAGCGAAACTAATTCCTAGATAAACAACCATCTGTTTCGTGAGTACAAACTGTTATGGAGGATCAAACACTACTTTCCTGACAATGTCTTAAGAAACTGAAAGGATTTTTCTTTAAATAAAATGTGAGATGCTCTCTGAATGTTGTTTTACATTTAAGATGATGATGTTTCATCTAAAAGCAAAATAATTTAATTAAAAGACAGTTCTCTCTTCAAAATCACTGCCTACTGCCTACGATGTAGTTGATAATGCAGCGCAGCATACTGAAATTTTTGATGATGTGACTCTAACATGACACTAAGGTTTGTTTTTCACTCAGTCTGACCCCCAAAGTGATTTTTTACTCTCAATCTTGCACCCATAACATATACGCTGGTTTTGCAATCTCAATGTTATTAGAGTCAAAATGCATGTTTTTACTTTTATTTTAGATTTGTGACTTTAGTAAAATTTCAAAGGAGAATATAAATAAAGACAAAATATGGAAAACGTTTTTTCCTGCAGGAAAAGATGGACTCAAAAGAATTCAAAGAATTGTTTGTTCTACTGAATACTCCTAACAAACTGCATTCTCTCTCTCTCTCTCGCACACAGCATGAACAAAAAAAATTATCTGACTATGAATAGATTGAATTACCATGAAATAATCTCCCCAACTGCAGTAAACTGTATTTACATGTATTCAGGAAGCAGTGATCAAATATAAATGAAACTAAATCCAAAACCACATCCTGCTAGATAAAAGTTTACAGAAGAGATATTTAAAAAGAGGAAATATGATTCACAGTGCAATTAAAGTTTACAGAATTTTTCATTCTGTTTCTTGTACAAATACTGATATCAATCAAAGCATAATTGACTGAACAAATATAGTCCAACATGTGATCTAATTGTTAAATTAATATCACAGCTCTTCCTGCAATTGTGGAAGTTTGCCATAAAATCAATGCCAACCTGCATCCATCTCATTTCAAAGTATTGATACAATACTTATTAAATACAAGCAACAGCAGCAAGGATCCTATACACTCCGCAGAACCTTTATGTTGGCAAGAGACAGGGTTAGAGCAAGCAACTGTATGCAGGACCCAAGCACGTTCAGGATGGGCAGCATAAAAAAATTCTATACAATTTGTTTACATTTTTTAACGTACACAGTTAAATCAATGTGAGCATTCAATTTTGTTTTTGTATGTTGTGAGTTACTTAGGAAATAGTAAACACTGCTTTATATTGATTATTAGAGATGCCGTGCAAATACATGTGGACACAGATGTATGTAGGCTTGGGACTCTGAATGGTGTCTGAAAAGTAATTATATTCTATTTCTTTTCTTTCCTTTTCTTACATTACAGTGGTCATCAACATGGAACATTAAACATGCATTTGCAACCAAATGACCCCAAATTAAGCACATCCAGACAATCAACTTTTGATGGAAATGGTTTAAAATAATTCTGTGCACTATGATACAGAATCAAGAAAATGGGCTCTATCCATGAAATGACATCTTGGCACTAATTTTCACAAAAATATGCAAGAAACCCAATGCTAAATTTTGAATAACTGAGTAATTAAATTGGAGTTATCTTAAAAGTTTTTTAGCTGTTCATGCAGTAGTTTCTGCTGAGCAACCAGGTTTATCAGAACAGCAGTCCAGCAGGCAACTACATTTTTTTTATTGTTAGTGAAAAAGGCATTTAAGTTTACCCTTATTAAACCGTAAATGTATACCAACACAAAAAAATGTGTTCATCCTTCTTTTATTGTTTAAATTACGGATAAGGATCCAGTGATTTATTTTTTTATCATATTTAAATGAAACATCGACAGACTGTGTGTCTGCATTTAATTTTTCTCTAGCATGTTGTTTCCTATGAAATATTTTCTGAATGAACATACATGTATGGCATATACTTTGGCATTACTGACCAACAGTTCAAGAATTTTAAGAGAAGCATGTAATCTGTTGCTCAAAAATAAACTTAGTTTTCTCACACCAATAAAAATTTTTTAAAATAATTGGTAAAAGAGAGTTTAAAAAGTAAGCACATTGAACTTCAATCCTTTGTCGTCTTGATTACAGCTAGATCCCACTTCTCAAGAAGTCTGATTTCACCTAATCAAAGACAACCAGATTACTTGTGAAATTCAATGTCTCTTTTTCAGTGAGAAGAGAGCTAGGTCGTCCTACTTTCATCTAGGGAGACTGAGTTACAATTATATGAACAGTGTTTTGTTTAATGAGTATTTGATATTTGTTTGTTATGTGAAGACTACTTGCATAACAGGATTCATCTCCATTATCACTGTACATGAATTTATTTTCAAAACACAATGTTGGAAGTTTATCCCCTTGTTCATTTTTATAAATTTACCAGTGAAAAAAACTGCAGAATTTCTCATACAATATGTTTTTAAAGAAACTATTAAATCTGTCTTCCTGCATGCATATCCTGGACATTGTTTTAGTTTGTACTTCTGTTATGTATATGTAATAAAATTGCTTGTGTGTTAGTTTTAAAATTCTTTTTTATTTTATTTTTGTTTCATTACATTTTATTGTAATGATAATTTTCATTGGATTTGAGTCTCTTTTCGGAAAATTGGCTTGAGCCGATTAGATTATAACGATTTCTTCAGCACTATTTTCAGCTCACTCTGGTTCATAGATCTTGTAAACATCAAGATAAAATGACTGACTATTACCAAGGTCATTTTCTGATTGTGTGATGGCTCTAATTTGTAAACAACCTTTTTTATTGAATCTTATAGTAAGATTCGCTAAGTCTTTTAAGGCGTGCATGCAAATTATCATTTTTTTAAATGTGATGTTCAAATTAGTGGTCATGTAATCCATCACGTGAGCTTCCATGTGATCTAAAATCGAGGCTTAAAACAGCCAATTGGTATTAAATTTGTTCAGTCGTATTCCTACACCTGAGAGCTCAAGGTGTTTTATTGTTGTTGCCAGTTTGTTTTGAAGTTAATCTATTTTTTGGAATTTAATAATTCATTCTCCAGAGAACTACACAAGTGCTTCATATTTATAAAAGTTGTGGGAGAAAGATATTCAGTGGAATTTATTCTGGAATTCTAAACGGAAACATTATAAACTGTGATTCAATAGAGGATCTGTTGCCATTAGTACAACCTCATCTGACGTCATAGCATTCAATGTTGGAATTTCATCAAGATTCGAACTTGGTTTCAATTAGAACTGTTTAGTGATAGGACTTATATTTTTCAATCCTAGGATTAAATTTTGGATTATATTCACAAACCGTAAATCCTATTTTCCTATTTTTACATTGTTTTCTAGGGAAATAAATTATTTTGTTAAAATTTACAAAGCTTGTTGACTTCACTCTTTTCTTTTGTTGCATTTCTACGAGCCTACACGTAACAGAAGAAAATTGGGGGCTCGTCCAGAATATATGAATTTTGGCTAAAATATTTCAGAAAATTGTTTTTTGAAATTTAAATTCCCATGTTTTAAATCCCAAGTACTATTTTACATTTTGTTTGAAATCTTTAGTCAAAACAACAGGCTTTTATTCACAATATCATCAAAAGTAGAGAATTGTTTTGAATTTTACCAAGGCATGTTTGGAAAATTTTGAAAAAGGAATTCCAGCTAAAAAAGTTGGAATTAGAGATAAGACAGGTTCAGTTTCAGATAGAAAAGATACAAAAGGAAAAAGAAATGGAAGTAATGCAGTTACAATTTAAAGAAAGTAGGGAAGAAATGCAAAGGCAATTCGAAGAAAGAGAGAAAGAAAGACAAATGCAATTTGAGAAAAAAAATTAGATATGCAAATGCAAAGAGAAAATAAAGAAAGGGAATTTCAAATTCGGTTAAAAGAATTAGAGCTGGCAAAAGGAAAACACTCCCCTACTTTTGATGTTATAAGAAATATCAAGTTAGTACTGCCTTTTCTGGAAAAAGAAGTAGACAGCTATTTTCCTTAGTTTGAAAAAGTTGCTGAAAATTTGAAGTGGCCAAGGGAGTACTGGACTCTATTATTATAATGTGTACTTACTGGTAGAGCTCATGATATTTCACTGTCACTAGAGCAAAGTGCTGACTATGATGTTGTTAAGGACTGTATTTTGAAGGGTTATGAGTTAGTCCCTGAGGCTTATCGGCAAAAATTCAGGAATTCTAGAAAATCAACTCACAAGGCTTATGTCGAATTTGCATGGGAAAAAGCACAACAATTTGATAGATGGTGCTCAGCCAAGAAAGTTGAACATAATTATGAAAGTCTCAGACAACTCATGTTACTACTTGAAGAGTTCAAGAACTGTGTTCCTAATGACGTCAGGTCTTATCTTGACAAGCATGAGATTGAAACCTTGGAAAATTAATGCTGCTTGTGCTGCTGATAAGTATTCCTTAACTCATAAAGTTCCTGTTGTAGGCAAATCTTTCACTCTGCAGACTACTGGTAGAAAGGTATTTCAGCCTAATACGACTCCTTCTAAAACTCAATCTGGCACAACTTTAAAAAATCAAGCTTCTGATAAACTTGATTCAAAATCCTTGTCTATTCCTACATATACCTATTGCAAGAAAAAGAACACGTTATTTCTGATTGCTTCAAACTGAAATATAAGCATCAGAATCAAGACAGACCTATCCCAAATGCTCTTATTTCTGAGAGGTAATGGTCACGGTCATGTATTGAAAGCAATACATTTGTTGGGTCTAATAAACCCCCGTCTGATTTTATTATGGAGAATTATGAACCATTCATGTCGAAGG